>OZ005650.1:5636083-6236083 GCA_963930645.1 Salticus scenicus | reverse complement strand
GAAAAATATGCAAATGAAAGTCCTATAAATGGCACAATTTTGCGATGAGAACTTCTTATTTTGCCTTCCACTTGTGCCTACATGAAGTTTTAATGGCGATGCTGACGGTGGATAAAGCGTTATGGGTGAAGATGCTTTCCCTCAGGTAAGAACTAGGGACCCTATATAGAGATATAGGGTCCCTAGTAAGAACCGCCGACCGAAGCTGAAGTGAGCAGTGTTCAATCTCGTTTGCAAATTTGTGGTGACAACGGACGCATGGAACAGAATTTATATGCCTGTCAACATTTGCATGCGAATCAGTACAGTTTTTCATGAAAATGTGTGATCTATCGACAAATAGCTTAATTAATATTTTTTCTTTTACCCCTTAAAAAAATCCCCCTTCACGAGAATTATTTTTTATCGCAAACCGCGTTCAATTCTATCGATAGTTATGAATTCTTAAAATGTCTAGAGACTTATGGGACACCCACGATTAGAATGTTTTTCTCAAGTACAAGAATGAAGGGATATAATAAAATGTTTGAAACGTGAAATTAAATTTTGTTTCTTGAGCGGAATAAATCTCTTAAAATAAAAAATTATTGACATTTCAGAAACAAGGCAGTTTTCTTACTATATCTCATCATTTATTCTATGCATTGGAAATCATAATATGGTTTGTTGCGTTATGTAAAAGTGGTTGCTTTTACTTTTAACTGTTTTGATGAACATTTGGCTAAATAATTCGAAATAATAATAATAATTCGTTGCAGTATCGAATATCGATTGTCCGCGGAATATGCGTTCAACACCTCTGAGAATGGCGCTAGTCTTTTGAACTCGAGGAACCTCATTCTTTTACTAGGGCAATAAGAATGTGCGGAATTCAGGTCATTCCTTGCAAGGAGGAAAGAGAGATAAGGCTTCTTACGAGATAAAAACTTACTTGATTAAACCTCCTTTGCAGCCCCAAAGTACTCACTTTTAATGGATAGGACTCGATTTCTTTATTTTTATTCACACTTAACGTTATTTAAATGATGAACACGTTTTACGGGTTCTCTTTCAATTACCGTTCATACAGATTTCAAACCTTTTTTAAAAAATAGTGATTTTAAAGAGCAAATTTTTAAAATGTCCGCCTCCCCCCCCCCTTTTTTTTTAAAGGACGACAGTTTCGATCGTTGTTTTAAAACCTGTTGAGTCACAACGGATTTTTTTTTTTTTTTTTTTTTAAATATTACACTTCCAATTATACTTTTTAAATATCACTTGTTTTATATTTATATCTTAAAAAAAAAAAAAAAAAAAGGAGAATCGTAATCGATAAGTATTCCCCACCTTTTTTTTTGGGTGGGGGGGGGAACTAACAATTATTCTCATAATGTGCATCTTATACGAAATTTCGTCATATAATCTATGTAATATTTCTTTGCCGTGGTCCAGTTACGATTATATTTTGTTGATATGATAGTGAGATATTTAGTAAAATACATGATGATAAAAAGTAATATTTATCGGCAATATTTAAGCACGCGGACTTAGTTCAATGATTTAATCAGAAAAAGACAATTGTCTGATGAGATCTTTTATAGGAAAATGTATTTTAAAGAGTTGCATCTACAATCTTTGCACGCGTCATTTTAAATATATAAGCAGAATATGAATTATTGTTATAAATTGACTAAGAAACGCAATTATAAAATGTATAATCGAAATAGGTATTAGTTTTTTTTCTTCTTCTTTTTTGTCAAAAAAGTATGCCAAAATAAATAAATAAATGAAAAAGCATCGCTAACATGGCAACAAAAATCGTCACGCAGGCCTATACTAAAACAAAAGTCGTCATGGGGATCTTATACTAAAACTGTACTGCCTGCGCAAGTATGAAAATAGGGTCGTCAAACATGAATTTTACTTTGAAACCTATATTTGAACTTTTTTTTTTTTTTTCACTATCGCACAATATTAGCTCAAGTAATAATTTGACTTTTGGTGAATTACAATTCAAATTGGCATAAGATTTATGAGTTTCAAGTTTTAAATGTAAATAAGAAGAAAATAAATAAACAAAGTGCGAAAATTTTGCACGGGTTTGCTAGTGCCATATTAAAGTTTTTTTTGGGGAAAAAAAAAAAAAAAACTTTTTCGATACTTATTATAATAATAATTATTTTTCTAAAGAAACAGGAAAAACGATTTTGATGAAGTTCTGGCAAAAGCAGAATTTAGTTTAGTACGGAGGACTGTTAGTTTTTAGTTAGTTATTAGTTAGCTAGCAATCAACATTTAATCATTGGCTGGTGGTGGAAAATGGGAAAGGGAGGGGGATAAAAAGTAGTTCATGAGAGAAATATTAAACACAATTCTATTTCTTTACGAGTTCTACCTAGAATATCATAAAGTAAGTTTAAAATTAATATTGTGGATGGATAAATATTCAAAAATAAAAGGCCTCCCGCAGAATGTTTGATCGGCAATGGTTAGAGATGGAAAAGGGGGGGGGGGGGGGAGAAAAAAAAAAAAAAAAAAAAACCATGAGTAAGAAATATTAAATAATTCTGTTCTTTTACATGTTATAAAATCTGATAAAGCATGTTTAAAATGAATATTGACATTGACATTTATATTTTGGATGGAAAAAGATTGAAAATCTAAAGTTTTTCGTGGAGCGTTTGAACACTGATTGGAGATTGATTTTAACAAAATAAAAAACCGCGAATTTAACGAAAATCGCAAAAAAGCGGAAAATCGCCGATCAGCGGAAAATTCTCATGCCTGAAAATGTAAAACATATTTAAAAAATACAAAACAATATTTTTGAAAGTCTGGAAATAATATTCATTGCTGATTAATTTTGTTAAACATTCATGAAATAGTGGTTTATTTTCAGCGCTAATCTGTATGAATTGCAGGATAATAAATATAAGAATGTTACCCCCCCCCCCCCCCCCCCCTTCCCCTTTGTGTTTCAAAGTAAGGATTATGCTAAAAGTCTGATAAAAAAAATAATTATAAAATTAAAAAAAAAAAAAAAAAAAAAAATTATATACCATGTTTTTAAATTTTCTGATAAGTCATTAATAAAATACGCGAGGCTAAAAAATAATATTTTAGCAATATTTAAGCACACTGAATCAGTTCAGTGAAATAATAATAATAGTGAAAAAAAAAAAAAAAGTTGGTTTTAAAAATAAAATATTACTCCTTTTAGAACAACGTATATTAGCATCGTACATTAGCACTTATCAATGTGTATAAAATTTTAAAATAGATAATGACGTCAATTTTTGTGAAATGCATAATAAAATTTTTTATAATTTTTTCACATTCACGTTGAATTAAATGTATTTATTTTTATGTTGAAAGAAAATGAACTCGTAAATTTTTTTTTTTTGGCAACAATTAAATTATAGCTAATTTTTTAATGGCTATTTTACTGCTATTAAGAGCTTATTATTTTCATATTTTAATTAATTAAAAGAAAACTATTCAAAAATCTGACTTCGAAGTATTATGTTGTCACCGGGTTCTGAGTTACTGTGAAAGTTTCAAATGTCTAGCTAGTAGGGAAATTAGTTAAAAATAGATTGCAAGATTTGTACCGAACAAACAAACATACAAACAAACAAGAATCGAAGTTAATAAAAACATGGTAATAAAAAGTAAAAATGTGAGAAATGTGAATTTTTTTTAAAATATGAGATGTAAATTTCTTTTAGATTAAAAAATCAATTACGGATTAGAAGGATTTGTAGATTACAAATCTGCAGATTAGAGGGAGTTGACTGTACTGTATGTGACTATAAGGAAAATAAAGTTTTTGATGACATTTTGTAATACAGTAAAAGTAATTATTGCATACTGGTTCTTTTAATTAACTGGATTACGTTAAGAGCTGTTTTATCAGAAAGTGATCCAAATTATTATTTATTACCAGTTAAGGGCCCTCTTCACTCACCACCGCCGGAAGCCCGAGCCAATGTTTTTCTATGGGGAAATTTTCTTTACAAATAACTTATTAACTAATACATATTTTTAAATTCTGTTTTCACATTCTGAAAGTTCCCAGCTGTTAAATTGACGCACCTTTTTTAAAAATGTATTTTTTTAATTTTTAATATTTTATTTCGAAATTGCAAAATGAAAAAAATTAACATATTAAACCTAGCTGGTTTTTTCCATGGTTTTTTCCGTGGTTTTTTCCACCTTGGAAGAAACTTGCCAACCCTGTACATTGGCGATACTTTTATGTCAAACTGAGATGAAGTAATTACATATTTGGCGATTTATGTCTCTTTGGCGATATTTTGCTGAAAAACTGTTAATTAACAGTTTTTCAGCAATTAAGATACGAAATTTTGATTTTTAAAAGTTAAATTTTATAAAAGTTCATAGATTAAGTAATTATCTATCTGAAAAACCAGTTTTCGAAGAATTCTGCACATCTATGAACTCCCCAGCTTGTTTGAAAAAAATTTCTTGATAAAGAAATTTTTTTCAAAAAGTTGTCAAAACATCTAATTTTATGCTAAATTGAAAAATCTCCCATTTTCTTGCTTATTAACTTAGAAACTTCGTATTTATCTCAAATTAAAGCTCTCATTGATACAAATATTTTACTTTTTGTTTCTGCAATTTTTGGTTCTTCCAATATTTAAAACTTTACGGTGCAAAAGTTTGCTGATTTAACAAAGAGAAGTTAGTTTCTGCATAATAAACATTTAACGGTCTTGGGTTATTTTTGGCGATTTTATTATTGCCACGTTCTGCTTGTTTTTTTTAGCTTGGCTTGGCTTGGCGAAAGGACCGTTTCTGCTTCATCTCGCATAGTTAAAAACAGTAATATTTGTGATGTTACCTTCAACTTTCCTTTTGACACAAGCTCCTCGATTAGCAATATCTATGATTTTACATGATTTTTCGTGATGTTATATATAAGGGTGTGTATGTATGTGAGTGAACACAGTAACGTCTGAATCAAATGTTACAGTTTAGGACGTCTGAAACCAGTGGTGTATGTACAGAACTTAACTTTTGGGAGCGGATAAGACTTTTTCAAGATATTCCAGATCAATGAAAAATTTACAATCGCAATATTAGTATGCATTCCTTAGATACATTAGACTGCATTAAGAAATTGTTGCAATAATGTACTTATAATTATTATTTGGAGAAATTTTGAAAGATTTATCAAAAATTTTTTGAATAATATATGTGTGTATGTAATACTAATACATTAACATGAACTGCAATTAAAAACACAAAATATACTTAAGGTGTCTATTGATACTTAATATCAATATATGGTGATAATCATTTAAAAAAAAAGCAAAATTGCATTAGCAAAATTGATAAACATTCTCTTTGAAATGCACTTCAAATCCCATTTCAAATCAATAATGAGCCGAAACAGTCCAATAAAACAGTCATTCATATTACAGAAATCAAACAAGTAGTGTTAAATACACTACATAGCAAGAATTTCTCTAATTCAAGAACAATGATCAACTGCACAGTTTGAAGTCTGATTAGAATTTGAATTTATCTAGAGTTTTGTCAGTGGTTTATTAGAATATTCTTCTGCGCTAGAAACAAATGAATCATTCCAGAACTCGACTCCTATTAAAGTTAGAGATTCCAAACTTTGTAATTTCTAAGCTAGTGCCACTTTTCGTCACATTTGGATTTCAAATTGCCTAATTTCGTCATTATTATTAGTCAACGCCCATCTTCTGGAAAATGGGAAAACTGCTATCTGTCACAATTTTTACTGTAATGCCCATATCAGGGATTAATCCAGCTTTTTTAAAATGGTACCCCATTTGTGAATTAATAAAATAATTTGTAAAAACATCAAGTAAGTTTGTGAAAATTAATAATGCTTCGATGAACAAGTAACCGAAATACGCATAGCATTTTTATAAAATTAAAAAATGAAACAATTGTAATATATATATATATATATATATATATATATATATAGGCGAGTCAAGTTATTTCTTTTATGTAAGATAAGGCGTTTACTTAGATATTTACCATTGTCTCCAGTAAATATTCAAATTGAGGGTATTTTTATGTGTTCGATGTAGTGAAGCTTATAAAATCTTTTAGTGCACATTGCTGAAAACTGACTTTGTGAAGGTGCCTCTTTGCTGAAAGTTGAATTTGTGAAGGTACCTCATTGTCAAAAGTTGACTTTGTGAAAGTGCCTCAATGCGGCACTAAATTTGTTCTTGATTAACCTTTGCATATAGAAAGTAGTATATGAAGAAATTGAAAAATTCTAGTCTACAATCATCGATAATGACTTCTCATTTTATCATCTCATTAGTGATAGAACTTTCGAGGAAGTTGATTCTGTGCTAGAAATCATTAAATCATTCCAGAAATTTCCAAAACTCTGTTCTTATTGAAGTTCTAGCTTCCAAAATTGGGTCTTGAAGTCGCCAAAATCAGTGCCAAGACCAGTGTCTGCGTTGGTGACAAACTTGCCGATTGGACGAAATTTGCCAGAAAATATTATTTCAGAGTAGTCAGAATGACTAAACCCTTTCTCAATTTTACCGGTGTTTTGTTATAATGTATCATTTCTCGCTAGAACAAAAGTAGGCCACTCAACTCAATTCGAGTCATTTGCCAATGAGAGATTCTGTAATAGGCTATTTATGAACAAACTATTATATTGGTTCTCTGTGGCATCCTATTATCAAAACTTTTGTGGGTTTTCTTTTTGCTTATTTCTGCAGGGATGAGATTTTTCAGATTTTCAGCTCATTTAGTTTTTTAGCCTCTTTGGAAAATTTTCATCTTTTTTTTATACTTCTGATGTGAATTTGTTCTTTTTTTATATATTGAAGATTAAAACAAATATTTATTACTGTGATATAATAGATTTTCTCATTAAAATTCTAGTATTTCATTTTAACGTCTTGTCTTTGCGTACAGTTTCAGCTTTTTTGTATTTCTGCTAATCTCATCCCTGTTTCTGGGAATGTTCATGAACTGAAACCTGCCTGTTTATTTGCAAATCAGTTACCTCAAAAAGTCAATGTTTTCACAACAATGTGTACATTCCAGTGAGTGTATTAGGAAGTCGTGTAGTGTCCACATCAGATTTTTTATTTTAACAATCATTCCATATAATGTTTAATATCAAGTTAACTTAATAAGAGTTTCATTGAATCAGATATAGGCCTTATTGAAAAATAATACTGAAAACATTGAAAAATTTTATAAAGATCATTTTAGTTCCCCATCATATTATAGGTATAGGGAACTTAGGTAATCGTGAAAATTTTCGACCTCGGTTTTTTCACTTTTCTACACGTTTTCAGGCGTGAGGAATCCGAAAATGACAAAATTTCTATGGTGTCTGTCTGTAGGATGTCTGTTAGTCTGCTAGTGGGTCAGTCCGTTAGTTTGTTAGTCTGTGTACACGATATCTCAAGAACAAATTGTCGCAGAGAGGTCAGATCAGTTTTAAAATATTACTTTCGACACTGGCAAGAACCCTATTCATTTGCAACATTCGAATTAAAAAACTTCAGCAGTGATTCGAAATTTACGATTTCCTTAACATGGGAGAATAGGACAAAAATTCACTTAAACGTGCATTAAATGAAAACTTTTTACTGTAAAAATGTTAGACCAGTTTTAAAATATCAGTTTTGATGCCGGAATGAACATCAGTAACTATAAATAGGCTACTTTGAAAATTTCGCAAGTTACTGGAAATTTACGAATTTCTTAACATGGCAGTATAGGGGAAAATTTCACATAAACGTCAATTTTGAGAGATATTTTCATCGTAAAGATGTCAGACTACTTTTGAAATATTATTTAGGACACTGGCATGAATATTAATGACTATGAATTTTCCAATATAAAGATTCCGTAAGTTATTGGAAATTAACGAATTTCTTAACATGTCAGAATAGAGCAAAATTTCACATAAACGTCAATCTTGAGGGATATTTTCAGCGTAAAGATGTCAAACCACTTTCGAAATATTATTTAGGATACTGGCATGAATATCATAGACTATGAATTTTCCAATTAAAAAAATTCTTAAGTTATTTGGAATTTACGATTTACTTAACATGTCAGAATAAGGCAAAATTGATCATAAACTTCCATTTTGAGGATCCTAAATACATTAGACAACTTCAAAATTAAGTTTATGATATTTGTTTGAACATGATTGAATACAAATATTCTACTAGGAAATTTTCGTAAATTATTCGTAATTTACGATTTTATCAAAATAGTGAAATGGTAAATTTTTCATATAAATATCAATTTTGAGGTTTATTGCATTGGAAATAGTAGCATGAAAACTAAACAACAGAATTGACCCTGATAAAATAAATTAATAAATTAGAATAAGATAATTATATCTAAGTGAACGGTGGATAGCCTATTAGGCGGGGATTTCATTCTGTCACTGTATCAAGCTTTGGTCAAATTCATTTCTTTTAACATGATTATAATATGTCTCGCACTAGAAATTTCTGAGAACATAAATATGATGGGGAACTGAGCAGAGTCCACCTATGCCAACTAGTTTTTTAACAAAATCTTGTGATAAAAGAAATGTATATTTCTGCTTTTCTAAAACAGATATAAATAAGTAATCATTTTGAAATAAATTGAGTTATTGCTACATTTACGCAAATGTAAAACTAGTTGGCATAGGTGGACTCTGCACAGTTCCCCACCCTATTTATGGTCTCATAAATTTCTAGTGCGAGACATATTATAATCATGTTAAAAAAAAATGAATTTGACCAAAGCTTGATACACTGACAGAAAGAAATCCCCGCCTAATAGGCTATCTATTGTTCACTTCGATATATTTATCTTATTCTAATCTATTAATTTATTTTATCAGGGTCAAATCCGTTGTTTATGTTTCATGTTACTATTTCCAATGCAATAATCCTCAAAATTCCTATTTATATGAAAAAATTACAATTTCGCTATGTTGATAAAATCGTAAATTAAGAATAATTTACGAAATTTTCCTATTAGAATATTTGTATTCAATCATGTTCAAAAAAATATCATAAATGTAATTTTGAAGTTGTCTAATGTATTTATGATCCTCAAAATGGAAGTTTATGCTCAATTTTGCCTTATTCTGACACGTTAAGTAAATCGTAAATTCCAAATAACTTACGAATTTTTTAAATTGGAAAAATCATAGTCTATGATATTCATGCCAGTAACCTAAATAATATTTCGAAAGTGGTTTGACATCTTTACGATGAAAATATCCCTCAAAATTGACGTGTATGTGAAATTTTGCTCTATTCTGCCATGTTAAGAAATTCGTAAATTTCCAATAACTTACGAAATTTTCAAAGTAGCCTATTTATAGTTACTGATGTTCATTCCGACATGAAAACGGATATTTTAAAACTGATCTGACATTTTTACAGTAAAAGGTTTCTGTTTAATGCATGTTTAAGTGAATTTTTGTCCTATTCTCACATGTTAAGAAAATCGTAAATTTCTAATAGCTTACGAAGTTTTTAAAATCGAATGTTGCAAATGAATAGGGTTCTTGCCAGTGTCGAAAGTAATATTTTAAAACTGATCTGACCTCTCTGCGACAATTTGTTCTTGAGATATCGTGTACACAGAGTAACGGACTAACACACTAACAGACACCCTACAGACAGACACCATAGAAATTTTGTCATTTTCGGATTCCTCACACCTGAAAACGTGTAAAAAAGTAAAAAAACCGAGGTCGAAAATTTTCACGATTACCTAAGTTCCCCATACCTATAGTGTAATGGGGAACTAATAAATAGGGGGAAAAAAAGTCTAAGTTTTTTTTTTTTTTTTTGAATTAGAGGGTTTCCCTAAAAGTGCCACACACACATATATATGTATGTGTGTGTGTATAATATATATATATGCAGGTTGAGAGTGATATTTTTAACCTACTTTATTTTTAAATTTTTTATTACAATTATTAACTCAGGTTTTTAATTATGCAAAAAATTTAAACTCACAATAGTGATTTTTTTCAAAAGAGGGCAGAAATACTAACAGTGCCATACATTTTTTCATTGGATTTGTTGAAGCACTTATTCACGATCATTAAAAAAAAAAAAAAAAAAAAAGAGTTTAATTTACACTCTCATGTTGAAAATTCAAAATTTCGATGATGACTTTTTTGAGCAAAAAAATTTCATGTTTGCTATATATATATATATATATATATATATTTAAATAAGTTGATCAGGGTTTCGGACCTGCCCACAAACCCCAAAAAACCCGGAGGATTTTTAGCATGTAGGGGAGAACCATGTAATATGGATATCCCCTAAGCAAGAATGCTCATAAAACTTAAATTATTAAAATAAAAAGACTTAATTTGGTGGCTGTTCATTACAATTGCATAGTTACATAGTTTAAACTTCGTAAAGTACTCTGGGAACTATTAATAATTGCAGAAAATAATTATTTTATTTACGTATTGGTGGTCCATATTACACGAACGTATGTGTAATATGGACCAGGTGGTCCATAATGGTCCTTCCCGTTCCCCAACAGTTGACACACTTGGAATTGTGAAACGAACTGTCCAGCATGTTCCCTCACACACTTGTACATCTCTTGGGAATAGTAGAAATGGACGGGAAAAAAAATAGTTTATAGACGAAAAAAAGAGGAGGTCTAAAGGTTATATCCAATGGGTAGTGTGCGAAAGAAGTCATAATTTGATTACCTCTGCTTCTCTGGCCTATTCTATAGCCTCAAGATTTTGAGTATGCGACATATGTACGCTGGGCATTAACAAAATCTCTCTTTTTTTTTTTTTCATTATAGACCACTGGTCCATATTACACAGCACAGCATGGTTCATATTACATGCATAAACAGTACAACGTGGTTTCCATGTTTCCAATCAAAAATCACTATGCAAATTGATGCCAATGAAACGCATGTCTAAATTGTTCATAAAATAAGTACATTTGCTACTATTAACGCGAAAATTATATTACAATTACCTAACAGCAGAAAGTAATACTTCCATTTTAACATACTTGTTACATCAATGATCATATAAACCGAAAACTCAATTTCATAATCGTCCAAATACAGGTATGCATGTACAAGTCACTCCATGGTTTGTGTAACAATAATATTCACTAAAGGCAATGAGATGATTTCACCATCTAGTGTTGAACATACAAATTTCTTCATGGTCCGTATTACACTATGGTCCATATTACACAGTTCTCCCCTAATTATTTTTCAGCTTTGTTAGAAAAATTCCTTTCTCTTTTGAATGGAACAGTTTTAAAAAAAGAAAGAGGAGAAAATATGAACTAAATTGCCAGCCATTTTTGTATTAGTAAGTCATGATGTTAAAAAAAAAAGGAATACTTTGTCTAAAATTTTAAGGATTTAACAATAAATATTAAACATAACAAACAAATATAATATATTGACCATGTAAATGTAAGGTTCGATACAGGCAAAAAATGGAGTTCTTTTGTTGGCCCTCGAAAATTTCAAATTCATTAAAACAGCATTTTTAAAAGATTTAGTTTTATAAAAATGATCTTTTTATAATTTTTTCTGTGTTTCCAGAATTATTTTTAATGTTTACCTATAACGAAACACTATTAACTTGATAATAAACATTTATAAACAACGACTAATAAAATGGAAGTTGTTACATGATATATATATATATATATATAATTTTTTTTTTTTCACAATAATATATAAAAAATTCACAAAAATAAATATTTTGTTTTTCACAAAAATGGGCCCCAAAAATTAAAACCTGGATTGACTTCTGACATGTAAGTGTAAAAAGTAGGCAGTGATAATTTTGTTTTGTATTCCTTTATTAAATTAGTTATCAAATATGAATAAAATGTGACAGTACCAATATTAAAAAAAAAAAAAAAAAAAAAAAAAAAAAAAATGCACACTTTTTTTTTATTTTATATAAAAACACATAATTATTTGTATCTGAAAATCGTACATGGAAGGGTTAAAATATTTTTCTTTTGTTACTAGTTTTAATTTTATACAAAATAACATAATATTAAAAAATTAATTAAATTCAAAATTGTGATAAAATCTGAAGTTCTCTTTCGAAATAAACTTAAAATTCAATCCCAGTAGTGTTATTCTACGTTTAATAAAAAAATAAAAAACCAATTCCTCCTCCCCCCCCCCCCAAAAAAAAAAAAAAAAAAAAAAAACAGGTTGGGCTTTTTTTTTTTTTTTTTTTTTTACTGTTTTTTTTTTTAAATCCTGAAGTAATATTTTTTTTTCTGAATTTCTTGAAGTTATGACATTTAATATAAAAATTTTCAAAATGTTTTCTAGCATTTGTTACAGAGAAACAATTTTTTTTTTTTTTTTTAATAAAAACAACACCAGTTTATTCCAAGTGTCTCGGAAATGACAAATGATTCAAAAACACAAAACTTTCAAAGACAGTAAAAAAAAAAAAAAAAATTAAGGTAGAGGGAAAAAAAAAAGTTAAGGGGTTACTTATAACCATAAAAAGGAGAAGTATAAAAAGCATGGTTGAATTGACATGGAATGACTCAAAGGGTAGTTTTTATGAATTTGGATTTTGTGGTAAAGCCCACTTTAATGGATTTAAATTTTGTGAAAGGGCAGGAAAAAAAGCCCAGTGTTTGCCTGGATCGACTCCTCTATATGGATATATAGTAAATTGCTGTAAATAAAAAATAAATTTAAATATTTGATTTTAATCTATTGGCCAGTGAGAAGCTTCATTGTGTTCTATTGATTGCTCCTATAACTGTTTATGCTGTTTTCCCCTCAGAACAGATCTCTACATTTTTGCTATATGTACAGAATATAAATATCAATTTAGAAATATTGCCAACTCTGCCGCAGGTTACAAAACTTTATCTAGCAGGCTGGATATTATCGCCCAGGTGTTATAGATAGGTCATCCTCTGTTCCATAAACAGAAACTAAGTCTGCTTTATGATTAAATAAATAAATAAACGTATAAAAAAAGTTTTTAAGGCAAAGTAACTGAAAATTCTTTATATTACACATTTAACATTCATTAATGAGCTTTCTTATCAATGCTTTTTGCAAAAGTATTAAAGACCGTATTATAGTATGATTCTGATAATGTAAATTTTTGCAAAATTTTGCCATTTGAGTTGAGTAAACCTAAAAATTGTAGTAAGGAAAAATATAAATTTCTTTTTTCCAGATTTCAAAATCCATCTTTCCAAAATTTTAATGAAAATTTTCATTTTTTATGAGTTTTTCCTGAGATTTGGAGCCTAAATCCTAATTCCCTGTGATTCCCAGTTTTCTCTGAATAATATAAGTCCTAGTCTAATTTACCCGATCCATGCAGGACTCTAGTCCTTTCCTTTGGTTTAGTTATTAAATGTCAAGTCTTGTTTCAGTATAGGGTTCCTGCCTACCTTTAAAATGCAATTTTCGGTCAAAAATCCGATTTTCTATTTTCAGTTTAATATTATTTTCAGCCTGACATTTTAGTTTTCTAAATCAGTTTGAATTTTGTTTCTATTCTGCTTAGAACATGGGTTACAGGCATTTTAACATTAGTCACTCGCAAACTTTTGAAACTGGAAGTGACCGTAAATGTTTTTCTCAATATAAGCATCAAAATTTGTTACTGCATGCAAAATGAATTTAAAAAAGAAAAAAAAATCTTTCAAGTAATTCAGGAGCTTTTTAAATTTTTTTTATTTTTATTTAATAGGTAAAATCTGTTTTTTAATTATGTTTTCTGCTTTTTCTCAAAATGAGATGTTTAACATTTTACTTTATCGCAAAACATCATAACTAAAAAAATTATATTTGTAATGTTATGAAACTTTGACAAAATACTTTGTTTTAGAGATTGAACTACTGCAATGAATCTAGTTAAATTATTTTCAATTTTTTTGTCGATAGAAATTATGAACTGTCATGTATTTTCATGTTTTTTAGCGTGTAAAATGTTAACTTCTCTAAAATATTAAATAACATGGTTATAGTTTTGAGAATAGTTCATTTTCTTAAGGACCTTTCAATAATCAAAATAAAATTTATAGAATAAAAATATCTTTATTTAAATTTGACTTATAATGTTTTGAAAAAGTGCTTTTCTTTTGCAAATTTTATGCATATTTTGAGCTTAAATATCAGAATATTTTAAAATTTGTATATTTTTTCATGTTGTTCGCTGTTTTTAATATTAATTAATTCGCTGTTTTTAGTTATACATTACATAATAGAATTTATATGCATTCTATTATGTAATGCATATAAATAGGCAATTTTTCAATTATTAAAAAAAATCACCTCTGGCAGTAGGCGGGCACCAAGTAGGATTTGTGTTTACTTCATAAATGTAAACTTTTATCAATTAAAAAGAATTTTCCTTACTGTGTTTAGAAAGCAAACATTATCTTCATGAGCACAAAAAAAAAAAATCTTACCAAGTTTAAAATATCTAATCTTTAATTATTTAACTTAAAATTTTTAAAAAAATATAAAGCTGCGAATATAATTACTATATAATACTAATCTTTATTGCATACAATCACAATTTAAATAACAAAAATAAATAATAAATAAATAAATGAATAATGTATAAGTATTTGTGCTTCTTAAACTTTTTTTTTTTTTTTTTCTAAGGGAAAAAAAAAAATGTTAATGGAAGCTTTTTTTATTTTTAGGAGCAAGGTGTTTATGTTTTGAAAACAACTTCAGACAAACATATGAAAGAATATGATGAGGTAAAAAGTGAATCAATAAATGGTGGAAACAAAATTGGAATTCCAAGTAAGTTTTTTTTTTTTTTTCTTAATTACTTTTTCTTTCTTTACTGTATCTATTGGTACTGCTGTTCTAATCTTTTGCATATTTTTATTGAATTTTTTGAGCCATTTCAAAATTAATCTTTTAACACCAGTCAGATTCTTCCTTTCCTATTATGAGGGTATCGAATTCAAAAATGAAGTTTTTCAAATTTTGTTTTTTGAACGATACATTCTATAGCATGTCAACTTTTAGCTTTTTGAGCATTTTTTTTTTTTTTTTTTAATATTTTATTTCATTAAGCAAACTTAAGCACTTCAATTTTCAATATTTATTTATTTATTTTTTAAAGAGGAGGGAGGGGGAAGGGACTCACTGAGCTAAAACACAAAGTGTTCAAAAAGTAATATTCAAAAAACATAATTAAAAAAAAAACCCCTTCATTTTTTGATGATATAAAAATCAACAAAAATCCCACAGGATAACATGGGAAAGAAGAAATGGGGAATCTGCCATAAGGGAATGGTTTGGCCTAGAGGCATAAATTTTGGACATTTTGTTTTGTCACATGCATACTCAAACTCATATCTAGATATATGTATATATATGTTTGCTATTTATCTTTTATAAGATATTTATTGATATTTTTAAAATATACAATAATAATAAAAATTATAATCTGGTAAAATGTGTGTGTGGAGGGGTAAAAAAAAAAAAAAAAAAAAAAAAAAAAGCAGGTGTTTTGGTAGACAGGATTACAGCCTTTCTAGTCATCAGAAACAAACAAAAAATCTTAATTACTAAGAAAGTTGTTAATGCTCCTGAGAGAGAGAGAGAGAGAGAGAGAGAAATCACAAAATGGTGACTATTTGAAACAAACAAATAAATAAATGAAAATTAAAACACATTTTTTGACTTTTCTTTTTTTTATAATTTTTTAAAAATAGTAAAAAAAGATAATTTTGATTTTAATATGAAAGTAGTAGAGAGGATAGAAGGTTATATTGAAGGTTGACGTAAAATTTGAAGAAAATAACTTAAATAGAACTTGAGACATCATGTCAACCATGTTGAAAAAAGTAGTTTTGAGCAAAAGTTTCAGGCAGCTGCAGCACAGCAGTAGAATGGTACACTGTACTTACATGGTATTAATTGACGATTTCCATACTTAAAAAAATAGTTCAGAAATATCCTTTAAGGGTGGGGGAAAAAAAACAAAACAGTTGTACTATTTAGGTTTATTTATAAATTTGTGTAATAATTTATATAAAAAGAGATAAAATAACAGTTTAAGATAGCAGTGGATTTTTAAAACGGCGAAGTTGGACTAATAATTCAATATGTCAATTTCAGTAAAATATGAAACTACATAACAATAGTAATATGAGGCCAAAAAAAAAAAAAAAAAAACCCACTCTAATTAGAGTGATGTTTCTAACAAATGTTGAATCTGTTGTAAAATGAAAACTTAAAACATCATTTTTGCGTAGTTCACCAACTTAAAAATGTTCCTTGCATTTTATTTTTTGCAATATCTTCATAAACCTTTATTTAAGTTTTTTTTTTTTTAATGTCTTAGCACAAAACTTAGTATCAATTTATTACTAACTTTAACATGTAGAAATTGAATATTTTTAATGATTGTTTTTCCCCCTTGCATAATTATAATTGTAAATAAAAAATATCAATTAACTTTTTGAAAATCATCTATAGCTACCTGTAAAAAAAATTTTTGAAGTCAAAATTGAATGCCCAAGGAGTATTTTGAAATTTAACAATTGATTATGATGCAATTGTTAATTTTTATATTTCATTTCTCATCTACAAATGTAGATTTAGAATTGTAGTTCATTTATTTTGAAAGCTCTCTGTCCTTTGCCTGCTCAGTTTATTTGGGTTTGAAGGTAAAAATTTATATATATATTTTTTTAATGCTTGTTTTCACATATTTGTTTTGCTTGTTTTCACATATATATATTTAACACAGGGCTCGAAAATTATATGGGGCCGTGCCCTTAGCAGAAATCTATAAACCCATGCCCTTAGCAGAAATGTTATTCCCCGGTGGCGTGCTTTTAGCATACGTGTAGCGGAAATGTATAATAAATTTAAAAATAAGTTAATAAATAAAAAAATTAACTCTCAATTTTCCTCCACACTTTACCCACATTTAGCACTGGTTATATTTTGCTTCAGAAGTAACCTGTCGCAAAAATAGGTATGCATGCTGTAGATTAATCCGTTATTTGAGGGAACGGTGATCTGTAACCATATAAAGTTTAATGAATCACACTACTCCATACAAAAACGTACATACATTATTGTCATTTTATGATATTATTTAAGTTTTTGAAAATATAATTAAGCATTACACTTTTTAAAACTAAAACAAAAACGAAAAATCATGAGGTACACACTGGTTATCAACACTTTACAACTTTACATATTCATTGTATCGTATAACAATCTATGTTCTTTGTCTATATTATCACACAATGGACAGAAATACAGACATATAGATTAATTGAACTCATAATCAGTCTGAAACATTGTTGGAAAGTGTTGAAAATGCTTAACACAAACAGAAATGCTGCTGTTAATTTTCTATTTGCACCCCTTAATGTATCGAAACATTTTTGCATAGCCCTGTAAATCTGAAGGTTAAGCATATTATAATTTATACAAAACTTTTCTTAGCATATAAACAATAAATGCAAATTTCTGTATGATTTTTTGATGAAGTTATAAGTTCATACAGTTACATGCCATAGAAGTTGAGATATAGCTTTCCCGTTATCGAGGAAATTTGCAGTATAGCAGCGCCACCTATTGGGTGATAACCATCCAAATTGAATCAGCATAATATCTCATAATAGCCTTCACATATATCATGTTTTGCAACAGAACCTGAGATATTAGCCTCCCCTTAAATTGTGGAAATCGTTGTATAGCAGCGCCACCTGCAGAGCGGTTGACACCAAAAGTTGTCAGATAGTTATTTAGGTTAAGGTGCATCAACATATAAATTTATTGGCAATTCTGTTCTGTAGTTCTTGAGATATAGCTTTCCCTTAAATTGCAGAAATCGCTGTATAGCAGCGTCACCTGTCGGTCTATAAGTATTCAAATTGTATCAGCATAATGTCTCATAATGGCCTTCATATATATCATATTTTGTTTGATTATACACAATAGAACCTGAGATATAGCTTTCCCTTAAATTGTGGAAATCGCTGTATAGAAGAGCCACCTGTTGAGCGATTGACACCAAAAGTTGATTGGCACTAGTTTTGCTCAAAGTGCATCTACATGTAAATTTATATGCAATTCTGAGCAGTAGTTCCGGAGATACAGGGCACGTCACCAATTATATTGTCCGACATGCCCGGGTCATGTAAAAATTCAGATTGGGCACATACTTTTTTCTCCTTACATGCCTAGCTGGACATGCAAATATTTTATCAAAAGTGATTTTAAGATATAGCATATCTTGTCTAAAACTTTTACATAAATTAAATTGAAATAAAAAATGTCAATATAAGTATAATGTTGTTAAATTATTTTCACTGAATATGTGAATATTTTTATTAATATGCATTTGATTAAAATATTTAGGCATGTGAAAATTTAATTCAGGCATGTATTCTCCAGACTAACATGCCCCATTAGGCATGTAAAAATTTTGAGATTTTCCAAGCCCTGATTTAACATAATAACACTGGCGGATTTAAGGGGGGTGCTAGGGGGCTGAAAAAAACAAAAAAAAACAAAAAAAAAAAAAAAACACTGACATTCACAATTGAATATTGCAATTGTAAATTTTTTATTGATCTAGAATAACACTTTGAAATATCTTAGCCCCCTCCAAAAGTCAAGTTCTGGATCCACCACTGCATAATAACACCATTTGCATATAACCTTTCCTTTACAAAAGAAAAAAAAAATTCAAATACAGTTGAACCTTGTTAATGTGAACCTCAAGGGGAATAAAAAATCTGTTCTCAGAAACTAATCTTCCTTTTGATGTGGATTGTGGAAACAGTTCATGTTGAATGTGTTCATGTTAACAAGGTTAAATTTCATTTATTGTTGGCTTTCTGTATTTTGCCTGCCTGAGCTGAGCTTGGATAAATTGACAAAAGGGTTAAGCAGTGACATAAGGCTTACCAGGGAAGTATGAATCAGTAAAATTCCTGTTGAAACCAACCAATTTTAAATTAAAGAGCATGGTCGAAAACATAGTGTAGAGTGCAAATTTACTGCAACAACCCCTCATGAAGCAAGAAAACGACCCTAAAAGTTTTAGCTGTTTATGAAATAGAGCCAGTTAGCGAAACCATGTGGCATAGTGGTTAAAGCATTCAGTTTGAGTGAGGAAGGCCGTAAGATCGAATCCCGATGAGTGCTCACAGTTATTTTATTTATTTATAAATATAAATGAAACAAAACAAAATATTAAAATAAATTAATAATTTAAGGGAGGATATGTACTAAATTTAATTAAAAAATACATAATGATATATTTTTTAAATATTAAAATATTTTATTTCAACTGAAAAAATATTTTTAATTTTTCTAAAAATTTAAATAAATGAACAATTTAAAGGAAAATATTTTCCTTCTTAAAAATTATTAATGTTATTAAAAAAAAAAGTAACTTAAAAGAAAATAATTTCTAAATATAATTAAGAAATTATAAATAAATATATCCATATAAAGATAGTATTAAGAAATATATACTGTAAAATTACCTCTTTATGAAGAAAAAAAAAATCATGTTTAAATTTATGAATTTATTTCCAAGTTAATATTGATTATGATTAGGAGTAAAAAAATGATCGATCAAAGCATTAAGCACTTTTCACAATGAAAGCAACTTATAAAAGAAAATTTATGACAATTTCATTACATCCGTGTCCAGTGTTGAAACACACATTGTGAACATTTTGTAAATTATTGGGTTTTTCTTCGAGATAACTAGTCGTTTAAAATGCATATATAACTAGATTTTTAAATTTTGGAGATGTGCACGTATGCAAGGGCCAACAGAATATCATAATAACAATAAGTAAAGCTTCTTTCCTTTTATGTATGAATAATAGCACGATTAAATAAAAGCGGATGAAAAAAATGCAATATAAATATTATTTTCCGCTGCACTATTCATTTGAAAAACTTGTTTTCATTTGAAATAAAATGTTTTAATAATTTAATAAAATATTTATTTTTATGTATAAAAAATAACAAAATTAAAAGCAGATGATCAATATTTTCTACTAGTGGCTTT
Source organism: Salticus scenicus (assembly GCA_963930645.1). Lineage (NCBI taxonomy): Eukaryota > Metazoa > Arthropoda > Arachnida > Araneae > Salticidae > Salticus > Salticus scenicus. The sequence continues at coordinate 6,216,006 of OZ005650.1, read as the reverse complement.
GGCATTAAATATTAATAAAAAAATTAGATTAAACTTTAGGAAAGAGAAAAAAAATGCAATAAAGAAAAATATTTACTCTTAAAATTTAATTAAATTATTAAGAAAATAAAAATAAATAATAAAAAAATGAAATTATAATAATTAAAAATATATCTTTATATATTTTTTAATTAAATTTAATACATATCCCTACTAAATTATTTATTTTAATATTTTATTTTATTTCATTTATGTATATTAGAAGAAAAAAAAACTGCGAGCAGCTATTGGGGCTCGATCTTACGACCTTCCTAACTCAAACTGAACACTCTATCCACTGCACCATGCCGTCTTGCTGACGGGTTCTGTTTCATTGGTTTTGATAGAAACAGCTAAAATTTTTAGTGTCGTTTTCTTGTTCCGTGGGGGTTGTTGCAGCAAATTTGCATTCTACCCTATGTTTTTGACTATGCTCTTTAATTTAAGCTTGGTTTGGTTTCAATTGTAATTTTACTGTTTCATACTTCTCTTGTTAGACAATGAGGCCCAGGCTTAGGTGCACCAAAACTAGAAAAGTGATTACAGTTTAAATGTCTGTGGCGATAATCAACTTTAACAACACTTGTCTCTAATTATAAAAAAAAAAAAAAAAAAATTAGATATTTGATCATATCTTTGTAGGAGAAATCAAACTATTCGATTTTTTCATGATTGCATTGGTCTAATTTATTTTTGAAATATATAATGCTGCACAGTGATAGATGTTACAAGAATAAATTATTTTTCCTTAGTTACATATTATTTTGAACATTACTAAGTGCCTGTTGTGAGCGTTACCTACTCAATTTCTTTATGTATACTACTATTAATAAAATATATGTATTTCAAAACATAGGGGTGGGGTACACTGTAGCAAAATGGGTCTAGGACTCATCCTGTCTCTGACTTTAAGATTTGAAGGTATATTGTGTAAAAGCTGATGGAAGGAGAAATTGATTTATTATGCTGAATAAAAATTAACATCCTCATTCCCAGCAGGAAATGAGTCTTAATCTTCATGGAAATTCTCCCTCATAGAGTATGCCATTAAATTGAAAATAACATAACATACTAAATTCTTAGCATATTTTCTTTTATTTTTTCCCTTTTTCCCTAATATAAATATAACTATAAAAATATTATATTTTTATTTTAATTCATCAATTCTTTTTTTTTCCCCAGATTCTTTCAAGTATAAATGCCAGCCAAAAATCAATGATTTATCAGAATCATCTTCATCTGACACAAACACTATTCGTGGTCCTGAAGTTTCTAGGCCTGATAGCTCTAATATCTGCATTACTGGCTTAAGGCACAAAATTTTACCTGATCCTCCAAAGCTTATTTATGCAAGCTCTGATGTTACTTCTAACTATAAGCTGAACTCAACAAATGACTTTAGTAATAATGATGTTCCACCTCCTCTTCCTCCACCAAGAGGAACTGTTTGTCCACCACCAACTCCTCCTAGAAGTACACCTCCATTACCACCTCCTATAAGTTCTTCTGCCTTAAACCCACAAACAGATTTTTCTCATACGTCTTCAAATGGTGTTCACAAACAGCAGTATATGAGACGTATGTCACCGGTGCCATCTTCCTCTAGACAGCCTCTTAATTTTACTTCATCAGCTAGTTCAACTCCTCAAAGAGGAACAAGTCCCATAACATCAAATCGTGCTCCCATGGTTGTGATGAATAACTCTCAAATACACCAACAATTAGCTCAACAACTACAAGCATTATCTGTTAGTTCGAATGGTTCTTCATCTGTAACTTCAAGAAATGAGAGTTCTCATACTGGGAGCTCCCAAAATGGAAAATCTTCGTGGTATTCCTCGTCTCCTCAGCCATCTTATGCATCATCTAGTTCTGGAAGACATAGTCCTACACCAACTATTAGCAGCAGTGAATATTCTATACCACCAGTTTTTCAGCTCAAAAGAACTCCACCTCCTTATACACCCCCATCCTCATATTCCTCTTCACCACAACCTTCACCACAACACAGAGCTTCATCTCCTGGTGGAGTTGCTTCTAGTTCTGTTGCATCAATTTTATCTAGACCATCTGCACTTCAAGCTTGGAGTTCACGGCAAGCCAAGTCACAATCTCCTGTTATAATGCAATCTGTAAAAAGTACTCAAGTTCAAAAACCTGTACTTCAAACTGCTGTTGCTCCTACTTCTCCTCAACCTACAACATCTGCTTCTCCATCTTTTACAACAAACTGTCAGCAACCCCCAACTTCAAATCCTCCTCCTCCACCACCACCTTATCCAGTTCATAAAGTTACTTCAGCTGTCAGTATTAATTCCTCCACTCAGCAACAAGATTCTGTGTTACATACTGCAAATTCTGTAGCGCTACCTTTGCGAACTACAGAATCTTCTAACCCCCCACCTTTGTATCCTCGCAACCAAAGCAAACCTCATCCACCTCCAATTAATCATGCTCCCGAACCTCCTCCTTATCCAGTAGGACATAATTTGCCTCAATCTGCTATTCCACCTTCTCCAACTCCACCACCCTACTCAAATCCACAGTGGCAACCTGTCTCTGTTCCAACTCAGAATGCTTCGAATCACCCTCCACTTTATTTACCTGCTCAGTTCAACCAGAAACCCATTCCGGAACCTATACCTGTTATTGAACCTGTACAACCTGTGTATACTGCACACGAGACAAATCAAAATAAATGGACTGAACCTACAAACAGTACTGCATCTTCTGACAATTCCAACTTATCTAATGTTCCCACCACAGATCCTCCGAGTTATGCTTCTAGTATGGCTGTTCTTTCTGCCCAGAGAGCCGCAGCTCTTGTGACAAAGCTCAATAATAATGTGCCAACAATTGTGAACAATGGAACATCATCTGGTGCTTATACTAGTAGTTCATCTCTCATGAATTCGACTTGTGCTGAACCAATATTAGGAAATGGAACAAAAGCTACTTCTAACCTTGTAAATACAGTTGACAGTATTTGTACATCTCAGATAACTGCTTTACCTGGTTCATATGTTAATTTGAATAATGCTAATATTAATGGTATGCCTGAAGATGCCTTTTCATTTTTTGACAATCATCATGCACCTGTTCACCGCAAACCATCACCAGTGGCTATGGACACTGCAAGTTCTGCCTCACGTTCAGAATCTCCTGTATCTAGAGCTATTAATCAATCTCCTGTGTCATTCATGTCCACAACTTCTACATCTTCACCATCCACTCAGTCAGATTCCACTCATGATTCCAACAGTAAAATGCCTCTTCACAAAGTAACTCATCAGTCACCCCCTCCTCCTAGAAAAATACTCTCGAAAGAAAAAGAAAAAGAAAGGCGAGAGAGCAAAGTGAGGAATTATTCACCAGCTGCTTATAAATTTTACATGGAGCAACATTTTGAAAACATTCAAAAATCTCTTCAAGATCGAATACACAGGCGACAGCAGTTGGAGTCTGAAATGGCCAAAGTTGGGTTGTCCAAAGAAGCCCAGTGTGAAATTCGGAAAATGCTCCATCAGAAAGAATCCAATTACATCCGTTTAAAACGAGCCAAAATGGACAGATCTATGTTTTCAAAGATAAAAACAATAGGAGTTGGAGCCTTTGGGGAAGTAGCACTGGTAAGGAAAGTGGATGCCAATCAGCTGTATGCCATGAAAATTCTAAGAAAGTCCAACGTGTTGAAAAGGAATCAGGTAGCTCACGTGAAAGCAGAGAGGGACATTCTAGCCGAAGCTGATAATGAGTGGGTCGTTAAGCTTTTCTATTCATTTCAAGATGACGAGAACTTATATTTGATCATGGATTTCATACAGGGTGGGGACCTTATGTCCTTACTTATAAAATTTGGCATTTTTTCTGAGCCACTTGCCAAGTTTTATATCAGTGAACTTGTGATGGCTGTAGCAAGTGTACATAAGATGGGATTCATTCACAGAGATATCAAGCCTGATAATATACTTATTGATCGGGATGGTCACATTAAATTGACTGATTTTGGACTTTGTACTGGCTTCAGATGGACTCATAACTCCAAATATTACCAAAGGAATGGTAAGTTTTGTTTTAATTCAGCTTTATTTGATATGTTATATTAATCCACTCTCAAAAGTATTGGATCTTATATTGTATATTGGGTAACTCTGCATGTTTTGTTTTCTACTCCTTCTCCCACTTTTTAAAAATGGGAAATTTAAAATAAAAGTATTTTTTTTAATTTATTAACTTTTGTGTGTGTGTGTGTGTGTGTGTTGGGGGTGGGGAGAGAGAGAGAGAGAAACACATGCATTTCTAAATAAATTTCTAGTTATAACATGTAAAACATTTTTATATGCACATGCACATTTACTTTAAATAGTAGAGAAAGTATAGTTTTGGATCAAATTTTCTAAATTGAATTTCCATTATATTTCCACATTTTGAGATTCCCTGTGAAAATCAGATTTTTAGCAGTTAATATGTGTGTGTCTATAACCAAGATGTCTGAAGAGCACATGGCACATGTAAGATAACTCAAATGCATTATGTTTATGGGCACAGTTTAATGTCTATAAGCTGCAAGCTGCACTAAACAAAATGAAATGAATTGCATGCATTGATGCATGTTTCGTGTAAATGATATGGAAATCATTCACTGTTCATTTACAGAGCTGCCCAAAAGAACTGGAAATTGCTGGAAGTGCATTTCAAGTTGTGTTATTATTAATATAGGACTATATTTACTTTCCGAACACTATAGTGAGGAAAGTATTGTAATCATGTCAAAAATCCGAATTCGAGATTTTGATGTTTCTATACGTTTTGAGGTCCCCTGAGTCCGTTTTCACTATTTTTACGATGATATATGTATGTGTGTGTGTATGTCTGTGAGTGAACACGCTAGCGTCTAAACGCTTTGTTCGATTAACCTGAAAGTTGGTACGCATATTGTAAGTCACCATAGTACAAACCCTATAGATTTTGGTGAATCTAGCACTTATAGTTTTTTTACAGGGTCACAAAGAAAAATTCTTTATCATTATGGCCTATGGGAGCAAAATCTTAAAAGTGCGATAGCATCTAAACGCCTTATACAATTGAGCAAAAAATTTATACACATATTATAGGTCACAAATACTCAATCTGTATAGATTTTGAAGAATCTAGCACTTATAGTTTTTTTTACAGGGACACAAAGAAAAATTCTTTATCATTATGCCTATGGGGCCAAATTTTTAAAAGTGTGATAGCGTCTAAACGCCTTATTAATCTGAGCAAAAAATTTTTACACATGTTATAGATCACAGTTGAACTAACTGTATAGATTTTGGTGAATCTAGCACTTACAGTTTTTTTACAGGGACACAAAGAAAAATTCTTTATCATTATGGCCTATGGGACTAAATTTTTAAAAGTACGATAGCATCTAAATGCCTTATTGAATTGAGCTGAAAATTTATATGAGTATTATAAATCACTGTTGCACTAACTATAAGCATTTTGGTGAATCTAGCATTTATAGGTTTTTACAGGGACACAACGAAAAATTCTTTATCATTATGATCTATGGGCTCAAAGTTCAGTAGCGTTAAATAAAACATCGTGTAATAGATGGAGAAAAATGCTCAAACACTCTATTATGGTTTTATCTCTTTTGTTTGTTTAACAACTCCTCTTTCTTTACTTTATCTACAAAACTGTTAATGACTCAATGTTCGGAAAGTCGAGTGGAGTCACTCCAGATTTTTAAGTATACAATGTGTGTGTATCATAATTTATAGGAGATACACAGGGCTACCAATAATTGAGTGTTTATATTCAATATAATATATACTGGTGGACAAAATTAAAGCAATAACCAGATTTCTTATTTTGCACATAATTAAAAAAAATAAATAAACATATGAACATAAAATTCGGATGGCCTGTTCGTTATCCTATTATTAACCAAATTTTATGTAACTTTAGCATAAGAATAATTTTTAAGCTAATAAATATTCATTTTTGTCTCAAAAGTAAGCTATGGAAAATTTCAATAATTTTAGGAAAGAACACTTAATGAAAAGGGGTGATAAGGATGCATTAGAGATAGGTGAAGATGTACACGCATCCATATGTTAGATTACAAATCAGATCTTTCTACCTGTATTCACTTTTCTGTTTCTTATATATATATATTTTTTTTTCCCCTTTTCTACGTGTGAATAGCTTAAAAAAAAAAAAAAATATATATATATATACATACAAACATGAAAATTGAATAAAATGTTCAATATAAAACTATTTATAGACAATTTTATTATTCTTTTGTTCTTTTGATGCTCATAGTTTACAAATTATTAATTGTATATTTTTTAAAAAGTCCATTATAAAAGTGAAAGAAAAGTTAATACAGGAAAAAAAATCAAAATTTAGTTTAACAATTCAGGGCATGTGCATCTGCATCCTTAACACCACTTTTCAATAAGTGTTCTTTTCTAAAATTATTGACATTTTTCTTTTATTCCAAAGCTTACTTTTGAGACAAAAATGGATATTTATTAGCTTAAAAATTATTCTGATGCTAAAGCCCAGCGGCTTGCGGACAGTTTTTGTCTGCACTAAGAAAAAAATTCGTCTGTAACTTTCCGATAACAATTCACTTATAAAAATTTCTGTATCAAAACTAAAACTAATACTTGTATTATTTGTAATTATTTATGTTGTGTTGTGTCAAACATTGCTATAAAATATTTAATTGAATGAGATGAATTGAATGAATACAATTGTTTACACTATATCGTTTTGTAGTAAAATTGTATTCGTGTATTGTTGCACAAGATCACCACTGATGTTAAGCCCCCCCCCCCCCCTCCCCTTTCCCGTCCCAATTAGCTTTCAGGCTTTTTGAGTGTAAGCCATTTTCACCCCTGATTACATGCAAATTTTGCAGACAGATTATGAAATTTTAAAAGCCTGTCGCAGACGGCAGACAGCTTCAAAACTTTCTGCCACTGGATGCTAAAGTTACGTAAAATTCGGTTAATAATAGGATAATGAACTGGCCATCCAAATTTTATGTTCATATGTTTATTTGTTTAAATTTATGTGCAAAAGAAGAGAACAAGAAAACGGGTTGTTGCTTTAATTTTGTCCACCAGTATAGTTGGTGGAAGTGTTTTACTAAATTTTACCATATGCAGAAAAACCGAAATTTAATTCCTTCTACCCATACAGTAAATAAAGTGTTAAGCTGATTTTTTTCTTTTGTATAATTATGCTTTTTGAGTTAAAGATAAGTTTTTAACTTGATTATTGTGTATGTCTTAAAATCATTTTGAAGTTCATATGAGGTTGCTACTTTAACAGTTTGATAAGTTTGAAGGCGTGGTGCTAGTGAAGGTTGTCTGAATAACAGCCTTAAATTCTATATGTATTTGTGAAATAAAACTGTTCCTAAACCCAGATTGAGTTCATTAAAATATGGGTTTATATACGATACTCCTTAATCAGTAATCTGCCTTTATGGTATTGAGATGAAAATTGTCGTCTGCATTCATTATGGGAAACAATTTTAATAAATAATTTGTACACTAAAACATAGGAGGAAGGTCGTGACATTGAAGTGTAAATATCAATTAAGATCCCCTAGAAAAATTTTGTAACCTTTAACTCATATTCCTTAAATAGATAATAATTGGTCATCAGGGTGTAATTTGTACAAACAATACTAGCATTTTTTTTCTTCTTTTCTTTGTAGCTGTTTTTAATAAGTGCATGCAAAAATTCCCATAATGAAATCAGAGTTCCCACCAGGTTTAAATGGGCAGGATGCGGCTACTAAAAAAAAGGGGCACTTTTTAGAATCATGAAGGCAAATTTGGATTGTTAAGGGCACCTTTAACATTTAAAATCTCAGATACCTAATTTTGAAATTCAGCTGCAAGTAAAGTATGTATGCATATAAGAAAGCAGAGGCAATAAATGTTGCATATTGATTAGTCCATATTTAAACAAAAGACTTTTAATTAGACGATTACACACCGAGAAACAAAAACATTCTGTATAGATTTTGGTGAATTTAGCACTTACATCACTGTTGCACTAACTATAAACATTTTGGTGAATCTAACATTTATAGGTTTTTTACACGGACACAACGAAAAATTCTTTATCATTATGATCTATGGGCTCAAAGTTCAGTAGCGTTCAATAAAACATCGTGTAATATATGGAGAAAAATACTCAAACACTCTATTATGGTTTTCTCTCTTTTGTTTGTTTAACAACTCCCCTTTCTTTACTTTATCTACAAAACTGTTAATGACTCAATGTTCGGAAAATCGAGTGGAGTCACTCCAGATTTTTTTCTTCTGTGCACGAAGTAAAATTTCAGCTGCTCTCTAATATTAACAACCTCAAAACGGTTAAGTAATTCATACATATTAAAACCAAATCAGGAAGTTTAAACCAAGATTTAAACATATCTGTTGTTTTACACTTCTGTTTATTTTTTAATAATAATAATAATAATAATAATTATTATTATTATTATTATTATTTTTTGCTTTATTTTTATATTATTTGTTATTCAGGGTTTTGTTTATATTTTTCTTATTTATTTTTATTTGATTATTTCATTCATTTACTTTTTTTGCTATTAAAGCTGCATTTGAACAATTGTAAAAACGAATGATTGTTAAAATTTAATTTTTTCAATAATTAAATCTTAAATTTAAAAAATTTAATGAACAATAATTATTGAATTTTTGTGATTTAAAAAATATGTAGGTTATATAGTCATAATTTTATGTATGTAATATTTATTATTTTCTATAACTTAAAAAAATAAATTTTAGCTTGTTTTTATTATAAAATAAAATAAAATGCTTAGATAAATAAATATATATGCATGTATATATATATTAAATAAAAGGTTCCCCTTATTTTTACTTTATTTAATTATAAAATAAAGTAAAAATAAAATGCTTTGATAAATAATATACATGCATATATATATATATATATATATATATACTAAACAAAAGGTTCCCTTTATTTTTACTGTATTTTATAACTAAAACAAAGCTAAAATTTATTTTTTAAGTTAAAATTTTAAAACCAACATTTATTTTTAAGTTCAAGAAAAAAATGTAATTATTATTTATTAAAATTTTCAAATCTTGAATTAAATTATAAGAGAAAGTAACAGTAAAATAAAATGTTTAGTTTAAATAAATAAAAGGGAAAAAAAACATTCCCTCCACGTGGCAACCATTTACGCTACTGATCATGCCACTGGAACGTTGTCTGAACTGTGAAATAACTTGTATTTAAAAATTACTGTAACTTTAAATGCTTTTTTCTCGAAATTCTGTGGCTAGTGGGTGCTACTGCTTTAATATGTCTTTACCTTCATAGTATAACTACAATCCTGTGCAATTTTGTCCTGATCTGAATTTTCTATGTCATGACCTGTCCTTTTTTGTACTTTATAGCTTCAAAATAAAATAATTAAAATTTTGAAAATCAATTTCTGGAAAACGAGAAATATTTTAATGGTTGTGGATTTTCTAAATGTGAAAACAGAATATAAAAAAAATACATTAGATAATGATTAGATAAGAAGTTTCTCCATAGAATAACATGGTCCAATGAGGTGAAGTATCCCCTTTTTTAAAACGAAAATTTAATTCTTTACGATTAACATTAATAATGAGTAATTGTTATGTCCCTGTCATAAGATTTGTGAAAATTTCTCCTGTCTGGTTTTCAATAAATTTAACATACTTTGAGATTGATTGGACCTTTTTTAGAAAATATCAAAGCAAAATAGTGTGGATAGGGTATCTTGTTAAACAATTGACTGAATTCAGTATTTATTGGTGTTGGGCTGAAGGAATCATTTGCATTGTGTAAGAAAATATAGAAGAAAGTTTTTTTTGTCTTAACATTAATCCTATATTTAATGTTTCAGGAGAACATGGAAGACAGGATTCAATGGATTTAGACGATAAATGGTGCAATGAATGCCACTGTAAACCAAGTGTTAATTTAAAACCGCTCGAAAGGAGGCGTAGGAGAGAACACCAGAGGTGTTTGGCTCATTCTTTGGTGGGAACACCCAATTACATTGCTCCTGAAGTCTTGCTCAAAACGGGTGAGTATCCATGTTTATTGTAATTATAAAGTGTTTCTGAAATTTTCCTTTTTTTGTTTTATAAGTTTGAATCTTTGCTGCCAAGAATCACAAATAATTTACGAGTGTGATCAAAACTGCTTACTTGTACATGGATGTGGTGACACAGTTTTATGCAGTCAAGCCATTTTTGAAAAAAATATTGGAAGCTTTTCTTAAATTTACAATAATTTTTAACTTGCATACAAGATTTATTTCTACTATTACTAGATATAAATAACACAGGTCTACATGTAAAATTTTTATTTTATAATTTCGATTGATCTTTATGTTTTTGGGTGTGCTGAAACCTGAAACCGAAAGTGAAGCCAGTTTTTCTCTATCACATATAGATTTTTGTCAATACAGAGTGCTTGCCTATACAATTTCTTTCATTACTCTTCCACCCATATAATTATAGGGTAAGTTTTATAGTATATTTCCATGATTAATTAATAATAGATGCCTATTGTTGTAATTGTGAAGCACTAGTGGGACTTAAAACCATATCAACTAACCAACCAACCGATTGTTAGGATGGTATACGTAAGAAATTGTGTCGGTAAACACCCTGTATTGACAAAAATCTATATGTGATAGAGACAAATGGGCTGCATTTTCAGTTTCAGCCTATCAAAAAACAAAGATCAGCTGAAATCATCCAATCCAATTTTGTCAACTTCATTTTTGTCGGTCTGTGTAATCAATCAATTTGTAATTATTATTGTTTAATTTATCTTTGTATCTATTTTTTAAAAGGTAATAAGTAATTACTTGCATTTTTGTTCCAGTGCAAATGGATAATTTGCCAAATTACCACTATAAATTTGAATGTAAGCAATATTTTTTTTCTCTCGACAGAAAAGAACATTTATTGTGGCTTGAAGTCCAAATAGGTTTTTAGAAAACACATTATCAATTTGTAAGAATATGAAATGCAAGTTAGATTTCTATTACAAGAGGGTGTCAGAAATGGATGAAGGCAGTCTTCTAAAAATTTATCATTGAGGGAGCAGAAAAGGAAATTGAAAGCTGTCAATTGAGGAAATAAATTTGTTTTTTAAAATAATCCCATAGGATTAAATGGGGAGAAGCTCCAACTCATAATTTTCTCATTTCATTAATACGGGGAATACCTAATGGATTCATCTCAATTCCATTTTCACATTCAATTAGTCATTGTTTCATTTTTTAAGCTCTAAAATGAAGTACAAAAAATATAAACAATAAATTTTTGATAAATGAGTGATGGTGTCAAAACTTTAAATCATGAGTAATTCTATAAACAAATTTCCCCATAGCCTTGTATTGAGGGATGGGAGACGGGAAAATCGTAAGAGGCAAATGACTAACTAAATTAGGATGCAATGTTTATAGGACAATAGTTTTGCGATAAACAAATTGTTATTTTTTCATTTCTAAACATTTTTACACTTCAAAAATTTAAATACAGCTATGCAGATGTAAATTTTTAATATTTTAAACTTTTGAATTGAAGGTGTTTAGTTAAACCACTAAAAGCTTGTGAACCTATGGTAAAGTGTGTCATAGAGTGTGCCATTCACTAAACAATTTTTTTTTTTTTTGCCATTTCCGTAAGGCATTTCAGCTGTTCATACATTTTATGAGTTTTACAACGTGCAATAGTGTAGACATAGAAGTCACTCAGCTGATCTCTCTCGACCCTTTCTGTTGTTGTGAAGGCCTCATCCTGCTTATTTAGAAGAAGGAGTGTGTTGTAGTTTTGACAGGAATTATCCCAAATGGAACAGTGAAACTTCAACCAAGCTTATTCTGGCATGTTGGATTTAATAATAATTTGTTTTTTAGTTAGGCAATACAGTCAACTTTCATTAATCTGCAAATTCCTCTAACCCACAATTAACTTAAACAAAGAAATTTATAGCTGAGTTAAAAAGAAAAAAGAAACAAAAAATTTTTCTCACATATTTACCCCCCCCCCCCCCCCATTTTTTTAAATCGAGTTTTTAACTTAATCCTTGCTTTCAGTTGTTATTTAGTCCACTTTTTTGTGTGAAATAGCCATGGCTCTTACAGAACTGAAAAAAATGCACAAAATATAATCTATTGAATTGTATAGGCTTGATGTATAAAATTATTCTGTTAAAGCAGCGGTTCCCAACCTTTTTAGTTGTGCGGACCACAAATTTTATAAAAAAGACTGAGGCCCACTAACTACTTAATATACAAGTAAAAAATATAATGGCAAATAGACACCTATATATGTCATATATGTATATGTATATACTGAGCAGATATATCAGTAATTAGTAAAAGATACTGTACAAGAAAAATTAAAAATAATGATAATAGTAATAACTTTATTGTATTTACTTAGCTGTTACCTCTGTAGTAAATTTCAAAAACAAGTGATCAAAAAAAAAAAAAAAAATAAAAAAAATAATAATAATAAATAAATAAAAACTTTAATGAGATTTTTGACGTTGTTTGTCCTCCACGAGTGAGTCAGTATCTGTATTGAAACTGGATAGTTTTAGCCTCAAATCCCTCTCAACATTCAATTTATTACTATATTTATTTTTCAAAAAAACTAAAGTTGAAAAAGCTTGTTCACATAGATAGGTTGTTGAAAAGCCCATCAAGTGTCTCAGTGCAATTTTTGCAATAGCTGGATAATCTTGCCGAACGTTTATCCAAAACGTGACCAATGTTGTTGTTTTAAAAAACGATGTTAGAATCTGGTCACATGATAGTTCTATTAACGTGTTTTCCACTCTTTAAGATAATTTCAATTATTTTAGGTAATTTTCTTCAAAGGGATTTCTGATCAATTGGATTTCATCTGATGAAATCCCTGAACAACAGCCAACGCGTTTTCCTTATTGACTACTACGGACCACGGAAATATTCAGTAACACCACATCTCACTGTGAAAAACAGGTATTTGACCTCAATATTCCACGGCCCAGTACCGCACTGCCCGCGGCCCATGGGTTGGGAACCGCTGTGTTAAAGCAATAAATTGTTCTTTTAATTTTGCATTAGCAATTTAAATATTTTATTAAAAATTAATAATTTGTCAAATAAAAAGCATGATTTCATTTTAATCATGATCAACTGAAAAAAAAGTATAAAGAAAATGCTAATTGCATAGTTACATATAGTTTGCAACAAAGCAAATCTAATGAATAGAATATTATTACATCCCATTGGATATTATGAGAGAATTAAAACAAAAAGTTATTTCAGCTATAACATAAAGCTTTAAAAACAAAAGAGACTGTTTTGACATGTAACCTTTGATGAACTTGTGCTGTTAAAAGAACAGCTATGTTGTATTCTTTGAATTTTTTTCTCCTTCACTCATCTTTTTTTTTTTAAACGTCTTTTCGAATGTACAAGTTTTTTCACACACTGCAGTTAACATTGGGGTAAAGGATTCTCTGACTTCTGCATCATTTTTTTAGGGTAAGTCTTGGTAGGTGTTTGTGCTCTGCTTTTTCATGATTTTTCATAGAGTGGCACTGAAGAAAATCCGACAAACCTATTTTCAGTTTCTGAATATTGCAGTTTAATTGAGGAATCATTCGAATAAATAAATAAAACTAAATGTTGTGGCATTTCTTCCATAAATTATGGTATTATTATATTAATTTTTAACGAAATTAAAAATAATCAATGATGAATATTCATTTCTGAATATATATATTTTTTTGTAAATAAATATATTATTATATTTTATTGCTATGTATTATTGGAATATGTTTAAATTATTTACTTTCAGTATGATTGATTTATTTTACAGATATAGAAGAAATATTTTATTCTGAAATTTATTAAAAATCATCTTTCCATTTTAACCCCTTGGGTATGGATTTATTTGAGAAAATATTTGCATGTGGAACGGATATAATTTTTGGTTGCTTGGAGTAGTATGTAAGAAATTTATTTATTTCTAAAATATTGGTGACATATGTCTTCAAGTAATTAGAATTGCAAAACAAAAAAGTGAATGACGTCAAATGTACCCAAGGGGTTAATGTCTATATATATGTGTTAATTGCTGAAATGTCAGTGGAGGCCTCCATGTGGAGACTCAAAAAGATTTTGAGTTAAGTCTGTGTGTCTGTCTGTCTCACAATAGCGGCAGGGTTTAACCTGGCAAAAAAGTTTCTTTAGTGTTTTAGCTTTTTTGAAAATTAATTCTTTGAATAGTATTGATTTCTTTTTCTTAACTTGGTTATCCCCAATTTTGTTTTCTGTTTGTTTTGTTCACTGACGATTTAAACCAAGCATATATTGCGATTTAAAAAAAATGAATCAGCAAAATTTTGTTTCGATTTCAACAAACGCAATACTAGCACTGAGAATACATCTATGAAGCAAATTCTTAATTATGTTTTTAAATATTTTTGCATTTAAATTCAACCATTAAAAGTCGAAATTAAATCTGAATATACTAAATAGATAATGACTCCCAATATTTTCAGTGATTTTGTAATTTCTGTCCACGAATATTTGTATAAAAACAACAGTGCATTAAGAAATTATAAAACCACAAGCGTATTGGTGCATTTATGAAGAAGAGAGCATAATATGAAATTTTTAGTTGCGTATTTAAAATTGATCGAGAAACACATCCTATACTAATTCCAACTTTTAAAATTAAGTTAAATTTCATTAAAACTTATTCATTTTTCTAAAAATTAAAGACTGTGACTGTTAAGAAATTATAAGACCACCTGAGAAAATTAGCATATTGTACATGACGTCAAACTCAATGAAAAGCGCATGCGTCAGTAATTCGTAAAAGCATTACCTAAGAAGCAAAGTCTTAGGATTTGAATGTGTTATCTACTATTAATTTGACGATGCCTCGAGGTAAAGAATTATCAGACTGCGAAGTGAGAAAAATTTTATTTTATAAATGTTCTGGTAAATCTGAAAGAGATATTGCGAGGTTAATGAACCGTTCTTAAACTGCCATTCACAATGCCATAATTAGAAAAGATTATTCAAACAAAATAAAACAATTTGGTAGAAAAATATTTTGACAGCACGTGATAATAGACAAATTTTTCGACTGTCAACTGAAAAAAGTCTTTCAACTCGTGAAATTTCAAAACGTTTCAGCAAGAAAACTTCACATGGAACAGTCTGGATGAGTCTTAAATTAAATATTAATACGAAATTTATGAAATTGAAGAAAAAACCAAAGTTATTGAAATGCCATCGAGAAGAAAGATTAAAATGGTCTAAAAATGTCATGTCATGGAATGATGAGTGGAAACAAATTTATTTTCTGATGAAAAGAAATTTAACCTTGATGGTCCCAATGGTTACAAACACTATTGGCATGATTTGAGGAAGGAACCAAAAGAATGCTTCAGTCGACAAATAGGTGGAGGATCAGTAATGATTTGGGGAGCTTTCAGTTATGAGGGGTTGTGTGATTTACAGCGGATTTTGGGTCATATGAACTCTACACAATATCAGTCTATGTTATATGATCATATGATACCGTTTGGACCTTTATTAGGTGGTGCTAACTGGATGTTTCAACAGGACAATGCTGCTTGTCATGCATCTAAATCCACACAGGAGTGGTTTAAAAAAGAAAAGATTACTGTTTTGCCATGGCCAAGCGAAAGTCCAGACTTGAACCCCATGGAAAACCGATGGGGTATATTATCTCACAATGCTTATGCTAATAATAAACAATTTTCTTCTGCCAATGAACTGGAAGTAGCCTTTGTAAAAGAATGGTACAATATTTCTATAACTGAACTTAATCACCTGGTTACTTCAATGAGAAACTGAGTGTTTGAAGTCATCAGGAAAAATGGAGGACCAATATCATATTAATTTTTTATACTATTTTGTTTTTTGACAACTGGTCTTATATTTTGTTAACAGGTTATTTTTCACTTATTTCTAATATATATTTTAATTAAACATTTATTGCATTATAACAAGTTATCGCAAACTAATCATAAAAAAATATACAGCAATATGTTATTTTATGTATTTAAATTAAGATTAGAATTTTTATTTTTCTTATAATTTACAAAATTAAAGTGGTCTTATAATTTCTTAACGGACTGTAGAGGTAGTTTTATAAAGATATATTATGAAGTAATCTCGTTTTAGCTTTTCAGCGAAATTCTTACTGACATAGTTTAGCAAAATGCTAAAAAAACTAATGGCAGTTTAAACCCTGAATAGCGGCCACAAAAATGACCATGCTGACTTGAAAATTGGTACATATGTTCATTGATCACACAGTCCATTTTTAGTTCATGTACAGGGACACTCTAAAGTTTTTCTTATCATTACAGCTAGAGATACAGGGAATATTCTCTGATGTTCCAAATATGGAGAATAATCGAGAATAATCTTTTTTTGAACTAAACTGATTATAAACTGATATAACTGATTATAAAACTCATTCGTAATCAATCCATTTGACATGCATAACTAGACCTTATTTCATAATATTCATTCACTTTACAATTAATAATTTTGAATCTGAGAATATTCTCTGATAGTTCCACAAACCAATTTTTCTAAACATTCAGTACATATTCAAGACAAATATATCTTTATTTCATATATAAAAATTTAAAATAAATAAATAAATAGATGAATAATAATAATAAAGCCTGTGCATTTATTTAAGAAATGAAATTCACATAAGTCATATTTCTGTAACCTTATTTTATGTACGAAACATATGTTTATTAGGGATGTATCGAATATTCAGCCTTTTCGGTCATGCTGCTGAATTTTCTGTTTGGCTGAATATAAAATTATTTGGCTAGCTAAATATATAAAAATTCAACTTTAAAAATGTTAAATCATTTGAAAAAATTCTTTCATAACTGCTATTTTTAATTATTATTAAATTAAGATTATTCAGAATAATTAAGAAATAACTTATATTTAAATGAAAACATTGTTTAATATAGTTTCTAAAGTAATATTAAAGAAAATTAATTATTAATTGCATTAATCATAATAATTAATAATATCTAGCAGACATTTTATGTTTTCCTAAGCAGTTGAAACATAACTGTAATTTACGGACTTGGATTAATTTATCCTGAATCGATAAATCCTTATAACGTTTGCATTTTTATATATCAAATGATTTTCATTGCATAAAAACATGCAGGTTTATCAGCTTGCAAGATGAAACTTTTTTTGTCTCGGACTCAATTCAGATTTGGGTTCAGTAACGGAAAGATTGCGATTTTGTATATTCTCGAGAGCTTGGCTCCTTTTCAAAAGAAATTTTATGAAATTTTCCCATTCAGGACCTTCATTACATTCTAATGTCATTTTAAATGCCTTTCGTGATTCATCATCTATTCTTTGTAAAACAATACTCATTGAAATAGCTTCCGACAGTTTATTGTTTTCAAATCCCAGTTGTTTTAGGCCTCTTAAATGGCTGAGCAAATTGTCTATTAATGTTCTTATTTCCTTAACACTTTCAATTTTTATTTTAATAATATTTAAAAGCTCCAAAATATGTCCCTGTACAATCAGACGTTTATTTTCATATCGTTTGTTCAATGCTTCGAGTAAGGATGAATAAGAATCGTCAATATTTTGCGTCTGCTTTGCAGAACCTGTAAGAGCTGATTGTAAGTAATATAACTTTTGGGAATCAGTTAACTGATTATTGCTATCAATTAGAGTGGTAAATTGTAACTTAAAGCTCATCCACTCGGTATTGTGGTAATGCAATAGAAGGTTAACTTAATTTTTGCATTATTTGAATTAACTTTTTCAACAGTATTATTATTAGAAATCAATTGCTCAGAACTAGGATTTTTACCTCAATCTCTTCGAGATGATCCTCAATTTCGGAAAAATAATTTTCAAAATCCTCTAAATCCTTATTACTTATGGTACTGTAACATTCATTATGTAGTTCATCGATCTTTTTTCTCAAATTTTCAATGGAATTGATTTTTAATTCGAGTTCTCTTTGTGTAAATTCTTTGTTTTTTAGGGCATTTTCTGTCTTCGTCACTTGTCCTTTTAAAGAACTTCGCTTTCTATTTAGAATAACACTTGCTGCTATTGTAGTCATTGCACTATATGTTACATAAAACAACTTACGAAAAGCTCCTGATTGATGCTGACCAAAACTATGTCGGCGATAGATGACTGAGCTACAATTCTACAGGCACCGGTTGAAGGAAATACTACTAGTTGTAGACACCACAAAAACATTTAATACCAATAAAATGTTGAGTTGATAAGAGATTGGCAGTGGTTGGTTCACTGCACTGATATATCGTCACACACACAAAGAAAATGGCACATATTCTAATAATAAAATTCTAATAGTAATCTCGTTCACAGAGTATTTCAGTTTTAAGTGCGTGTGACAAACAAAAAGAGAAATTATTTTTAACCATGGAGGAAACAATATATATATATATACTCTTTGCTGGTTTTTAATTTCTAAATAGATATAGATCAAAAATTCAATTTTATATATTAATACTCAACATTGCCCACATGTTTTATCATAACACGTCTAGTGTATTATATTTTAGTAAATCATGGTTGGAATTATTATCTAATGAAGCCTTTATTTTAATAGGTTATTCTCAACTGTGTGATTGGTGGAGTGTTGGGGTTATCCTTTATGAGATGCTTGTAGGTCAACCACCATTCTATGCCAGTACACCTGCTGAAACCCAATTAAAGGTAAACAATTGCTATTATTGATCGAAATATTAATTTCATTAAGAGATGCTTATAATAGAGATTTGCATGGGCTATCCCTTACAAAGTTCTTGCTTACCCAGCCCAGCCTTGTATCGTATGGTATCTAAGAGTTCAGCTTGGGCCTGGCTATTTTTTTGGAATGTATGCCTAGCCTGGGCAGGACAAAAACCAATAAGTCAGGGGAAAGGAAAAATCATTGATTCCTTTGCAAATTTTTTTAAGTATCTTTACAAAGTTCAGTAATTAACTTTATCTGCTATCTTGTTTCAAAATTAGTCAGGGAAAAAATTTTTCTGGATTTATGTAGCCACCCTGATGAAGATTTCTCTATAAAAATTGTAAGTTATATATCTCAGTTAATCTTTTCCTTTAGAAACTTACACTTAGTAATATTTTTGATTTCTAGGTCATCAATTGGGAAACAACTCTGAAGATTCCTAAAAAGGCAGAAGTCTCGAAAGAAGCTGCTGATCTGATTCTTCGATTGTGTACATCAGCTGATACTAGGCTAGGAAAGAATGGACCTGATGAAATCAAAGCTCACATATTCTTTTCTGATATTGATTTCAATAGTGATTTCCGTAAACAACCTGCACCTTACGTACCACCTATCCGCTACCCAACAGACACTTCCAATTTCGATCCCATCGATTCTGACAAATTACGAAGCAGCAACTCGGAATCAAGCGACGAGGGCAACATGTCAGATTTCAACGACAACAACAAGCATCCTGAGCATGCATTTTTGGAATTCACTTTTCGCAGATTCTTCGATGATGGGGGACAGGTCTATCCGACTAGAATACCTCGCGAAGAAGTGCCTGACAAAAACAGCTCACCTGTTTATGTTTGACTATGTTTTTGCTTTTTCTTTAATGGCATCTTTACACATAGGCGGCATTCTAGTTATACAGAATGTAAATAGGCTACATTGAATATAAAATTTAGTCAGCGACTGTGAACACTCCATTGAAAGTTAAAATTGAGTCCAGAACTTTGTAAAATCGCCTTGGCTTTAAAACCGTTGCTAGTTTTACTTCCTTTTTCCCCTCTTTGGGTTTGTAAAAAATTTCTCTGTGTAGTTATGTAAATAAGAAAAGCTGTGCTGAATGAAACTTTATTTATTTTCTTGTTAATACAAATATAAAGTATGTGTGCATGTGATGTGAAATGTTTGTTATTGCCATTAAATTTATGTCTTCAAAAAATGCAATAGATATCAAGAAATCTACATTTGGATGCAATAGAATGGAATGTGTGGTGATATTTATCTTTTTTCCTTTCTTGTTAGTTTCATGCACTGCCTTCTTTAGGTGGCTGAGTCATTTTATTTCACAGTTAGTGTCTTCATTCAAATACTCTGGGAGGGTTCATTTGAAATTGGAATTTCAGATTTCTACATCTTGGAACATTCTTTCTTCCTCAAATAGTCGCCGCTCTTTAAAATGAAGTCTCTTCTGAATAATTTCAAAATATTGAATTCGAAAAATGTTACTGATTTTTTTTTTTTTTAAAAAGGTTATTACGGCACCCAGCCACCTTAAGGTGATGGCTTCACCTAACGTAGCCAGCAGCTGCAACCCCATGCTATTTTACAAGGAAATACATCATGCAAATGACTCATCACCTAATATGTATTATTCTGTTTTCACATTTAGCAAATTCACGATTGTTAAATGGATTTTGTTGACTATCCACTTAAAAAAAAAAAAAAAAAAAAAAAAAAAAATGGAGAACAAGAATCTATTTATTGGCTGTGATTTTTCTTAATGTGAAAAAGGAATTAAAAAATATATATAGAAGGTAATGAGTCATTTTTCATAACAAAATTTCGCATAAAATAGTATGGGGTTTGGCTGCTGGAGACAAAAGAAGTGTCTCCTTAAGAATGCATCTGTATGATAGTACACATTTTTGTAATATAGTAGGACAGTGGGAAAAAAAAAAACTTACTTCATACATACAACTCCTTAGGATGACTTTACTTAATCTGTTGTTTGGTTATCTTTTTTTTTTTGGTCTTTCCGAGAGACAATGGTTTTATTAGTCTGATGCGATTTTACTGTAAATTGTTAGATTATAAATTTATGTTTTTGAAGGTGATACATTTAAAATGGGTGTAGAAGATCTATTGCATTTGTTTGTTAATCAGTGTACTTACAATTCAGTTAAACATATTAGTTTTTTTCACATCTAGTCACTGAATGCTCTTCAGTTGATACATTCTTTTGAACAAGCATCTGTATCTCTCAGAATAATGTATTTAATGTTAGTTTTTATTTTATGGGGGAGGGATCTAAATTTTTTATATTACTTTGTGACTATGTTAAATAGTCATAAAGCATATTATGCCCTTTTCTTTGAAACTTTTTGATTAGAACGAAATTTATTGGGGATTAATTATTCAGTTTAAAAACAAAAGTTTTTTAATTAGATAGATAATATTAAATACGTACATACTCAATAATTTTTTTTTCTCTTCTTTTTGTTGCCACAAATGCTTTCATAAAAAAAAAATATAATTTAATTCATTGATTCACAGGCTAAGTATTCCTTTCTAAATATAACAAATTATTGCATTATAGAGGTGTGCCTATTTTTAAACTTGAGTTAGTTCCTTACAGGGGTAAAAATACCTACCCTCGCCAACAGCCAAACTCCATGTTTTTCTATAGGGAAATTAGTTTATAGAATTAACCAATGTATTTTTTTTTTCCCTAGCTCCAAAATAGGGCAGTTCCTTGTTTGTAAACAAACATCTCAACTTTTATGAGTGGTTGGCAAAAAGGCTTGGGAAAAGCATAGCGATGGCGATTACTTGATTACTACCAACGGAAAATCAATGGTGGGCGGGGCGCGCAAAAGTCGAGCGCGCTTTTTTGCCAACCAGATGACGTCACGAGGAAATGCTCTATAAACAATTTGTGAAGTATGAAGACTGATTGAGTGGTTATGAATTTTCTGAATGTGCAAATGGAATTAGAAAAGATAATAATACATTGGGTAATGAGTGTAACAACATGGCTGTTGGCAAGGATAAGTATTGCATCCTTTGAAGTCTATTTATACTATTCAGCATTCATAATTAAGAAGGAAGTACTAGATATAATCAAATATTGGAAGCCCTTACTACAGGATTTAGTTAATTATTTTTTAACTTATACAAAGCTTCTTGTCTTGTTCAGGATAGAATTTAATTTATTATATATATCGTGTGTAAGACACAGTGGCATGCCCTAAACAGCTTTAGAGTTTCTAGGAATTTTAACATTTCTTTAGATTTTCAGGTTTCTAGCCACCCTAATATAATGGAGGCTTTAGTTGTCACCAGGACCCAAAGTGAGTGGTCGTGGGTCCTACTTGCAAATTGAAACTTGTATGTTGCGACATTATAATTGAGTGCATAATTGACATTTTTTGTGCCTCTCCTGTGCATGTTTTGTTTACACTTTTTTTATAACAAAGTCGGAATAGGGCGAGACTTAGTGCATCCTTTAACCCCTTAACGCGCGTTGTCCTCGCTGCGAGGACGCAAAATTTAAGATCCAGCTGCAAAAATTCATCCCGGAATTTTTTTTAGCAAAATTTTATGTTTATAACATAGCAGAAATGGCCGGGTTTTTAAACCTTAAAATTTCTTTTAGTTTAATTTAGTTTGTGAATTCCGGTGGCAGTATAATTCAAATGATCCGAATTGTCTTGCGCCGCAAAGGGTTAAGAAAATAAGCAAGTGTCACTGCAAATTTATTTCCAATTGATTTCAAGTGCAGAGTATTGTATGTCCCATTTGCAGTCTTGCTTATAATATTGTGATTGCTATCATTAAAAATTATATATAATATTTATATTTATTTAAAATTTATATTAACTATTTCAAGTGCTAATCACCGATTTCTTTGAAAAAAAAAAAAATAATAATCACAGGCTCATTTCACAGATTAGATAATGAGAAAGAGTGTTTTTCTGAAATAGTAGGCATTGAGTCGAAATACCTCAAAACGAGTTGGCAATTCTATGATTTTGATTTTAATGTTTAAGGGGATCTATTTATTTCTATGTCATTTCAGTTAATCAAATAATTTTTATAATCTGAGTAAATTATAATGCAATGTAAGAAGTAAATTTGCGTTATTTTAAAATTTATGCCATACTGAAGTTGCATAAAATGAATAACGGTTTTAGGTAGAATATAAAAACACTATTATTATTAGTGACAGAGTATCTAGCAATAAGAGGGTGAATTGAATAGGATGTAAAATAATTTCTCTTTTCAAACCAATCAGAAATTAGCACTTGAAAAAATTGTCTTTTCTTAAAAAATCAGTGAATAAGAGAAACAGAGGTATGTTTATTTTTAACCAGAGGTGCCAAGTTATTGTGGATTGTCGTTATCAACATTCATATTAATAGTTTCCTATCGATTCCTAAATTGTAATATGAGATTTTATTTTTAGTTGGTCATTAACGTGGCACTTCTGTCTGAAAGATGGAAATTAACTGTGGATGTTCATTCCTATTTATAGGAAAAAAAAAAAAAAAAAATGTTACTTGCCATTGGATACCTGATCTTGTTCAGTGCAGCTAATATACTTTAGTGCCCTCCCAAGAAAAAGCTGGAACTGTCTAGCAGCCCTTTATAAAAAGTATCGTTATCATATTTCTACACATAATTTGTTTCAGATGAAACATTTTGACCTAGGAGTTCTCTCTGTATAGATATAGCTTGATATTAGAGTGACGGCTAAAAACAAAATTTGTATCAACCTACAATTAGCTTTATAGTAATTAAAATTAGGATTCATAAATTCAAATGTTGAGTTAGTATGATGGGAATACATGAATGCTATTCAGTGTTTTAAATTCCCTTTTTGAAACCTCTGTACTGCCTTCACTTAACTAATATTTTCAGTAGAATTCATTCAATTAAGAATGGCCACTCGTCCGTTCAGCCTTGTGTAGCTTTATAAGCAGCGTTTAGTCCATTTGTGAAATAAGACTATTTTTGAGAGTTGAAATATTTTGTCATTCTGTGAATGGCACCACTCATTAAGGGATCAGGAACCTGTGATAAATCCTTGTCGTTTCCCTCTTTGTAATTGGTTAACAAACTAATGCAACGACTCTATATTGCTGTATGTTTACATTTTATAAAAATCTCAATGACTTGCCAAGATTAACTGTATTTTTGTATTTAAGGAAAACAAAAAAAGTGATGAAGAAATGTGACCTTTAAGTGCATCCTGTATATATCTCATTTTTACAGTTTTTTTTTCAGCTTTGTATAGCAGCCCATATTCATGTGTAAATAGGAACTAGTTAAAACCTGAGATGTGTATTGCTAAGAGTGATTGATTGTTTATAGAATGTCAAAGGTTTACACAAAAGGGCATTGATTAGCCTTTCTGTACAGGGGTTCTCAATAAAAAATGTTTGTTTTTAATCACTGCTGTTCATTTATTCTTCTCGCAAAATAAACACTATATTAGAGATGTGTAAGATCCCATATTCAATAAATTTTAGGTAGTCATTTAGAAGAAAAAGTAAATAGAAATATGTGTAGATAATTGCATCATTAAAAACCATTGTACTTTAAATTATAGACTAAAAAGCGTACTTATTCACTCCTGGGTCCATCTGACAGAGTACCTGGTCATCTTCAGGGAACGCTAATGGTAATCTGTTCTCGCTTTCTTCGAGCATGGCGCTCCATCTAGCCTCCAAATGCTCATTGGCCTTGATTTCAATTGTTTTGCACATTATAGCATATCTATGGTTATTATAATTCGCCAATCTGTGTTTATATTTTGTTGATGCTGTTGTTATTTTATTGTATTATGTTCATTGATTCTATTATTGATTTTCCTTTTGGTCATGCCAATGTAGTATCCGAAATCTTCATTTTCTTTTTAATTTCATTAATACCTGCTGTTTGTAGAGGGTCAATGGTATCTTTATCATTACGGATTCTTTGAAAAATGTTGTTATTGGGTTTTATGAATCCGTAAGGAACCAAGGAATGAATAAGTGGGCTTTTTAATCTATAATTTAAATAAAGTTTTTACTCCAATATTGTATATTAAATAACCATTGTAGTGTCATCTTACTACACTTGTATTTAAATGTAAAAGAGAGAGATTTAACATGGCTTGTGCAGAAATGCCATCTACTACAGTTTGTCCGCAGTTATTACGGAATTACAGTAATAATTATGGCCTTATGGATAATATATAAAAATTACAGATTATACGCTTAAAAAAAAATCGCAGATATCGATCGTTTAAAAGAAAAGAAACCCTATTAAGGATCGATGATCAAACGCACAAGGGAAGCCTTCTGATTTCCAATCTTTCTCCATCCACAACATAAATGTCAATATTCATTTTAACTTGCTTTAGGAACTCTGAAGAAAGAGAATTGTTCAATATTTCTCGCTCATGTAATTATTTTTTTACCCCACCCCCTCTTTTCTCATCTCCAAACATGAGGCATTAGAGTTTCAATATTATTCTAATAATACTTTAGAAGACAAAATTGGCTATGTTGCCGAAAGGCAACACTCGGCATTTAAGGGTTAAGATTTCTTTCAAGATTGTGGCTTCTAGCAATTAGTTTAAACTCGCTATTAGTATTAAATTAAACTGGGTATCATAATAATGATCATCTTATTTATTGACAAAAAAAAAAAAAAGCATGCATTTAATGTGAATAATGTCCTTGCATTTCCTGTAAAAGTTAGTTTAAATCAGCTTGCTTGTTTTTTTCTAGCAGTTTAAGACAATTTCTCAATTTACTTCTGATAAGATTCATGCTTGTTAAATTAAATAACAAAACGAACTTAGTCTAGTGCATAAGTTACAAACATAGTCTCTTAGTCTTTTTGAGGATGTGAAATTTGCCATATATTTTTTTCTTGCATTCAGAAGAGGAGCATCATAATTTATTTTCAAATCCACGCTTTTTTTTTTCAAACTAAAGTATGTAGGTCTACATCTCAAACTTTGCATTTAAATGTTTTTTTTTTAATTCTTCAAGCCCCACCAGTGGCTCAGCAGTTCTGCATTCAAAGCTGATAGATAGAAAGTGCCGGTTTCAATCCCAAGTAGCATTCACAGGCCTAACCGTTCGGAGTTTTTTGTGGTTTTCTCTGAAACTCACATAAATATGAGCTAGGAAAACTAGATCAATGGTTCAACCAATTGTTTTAAAAGTATGGAGTAGTTCAAAGTAAAGTTATTAAAATCTGGTTTTTATTAGTTTTTTTTTTTTAGATAATTTTTTCTATTACCTCTTCTATAATAATAAAAGAAGTTGTCCGTCTGTCTCTCTGTGCATCTATATGTAGAAGTACAAAATTTGACATACTGGTGCTCAGGAACCCCTCGGGAAGGTTCCTGAGTACCTTCCCGAGGGGTTCCTGAAAACAGAATTTAAAAATTTTAATTAGTTCCAGAGATATTAATTAAAACGTCAACCTATGTCCAATTAAAAAGCCAGCGGATAATATTTTTCACCCCCCACGTAGAATTCAGCAAGTTCCTTAAAATCAGCAGCACAGAGGAAAAATTTAGCGCGTTTTTGTAAAGCGATCCCTGCTGAATGATTCGAGATATTGAAAATATGCCTGTACCACGAGAAAGAGTACCGATTCTTACAATAAAAATTTTTTATATTAAAGAAAAAAAAGTTTTAAAAAGGATCGTCTTTTTTGAATCGCCGTCTATGAAAGACTAATTGTCCCATTTCTTAACAACCAATATATTTTGAAAGGTCATTTAATCCTTTTTTGAACCATATAAAAATTTTAACAAAATACGGATTAGCGATCCATATTTTTAGATTTTACGAAACATCAATTTTTTCACAAAACATTTTATAACTCAAAAGATTGAGAGATTATTTCAAAAACTCAAATCAGTTATATATTTTTTTTAATTTTCTGCATCCTGTACTTTTTCATGAGATTCTTAAGCCAACTTCTTGCGTTTGCCGATTGAACAAAACTTGATATTTTTGTTACCATGGCAACTCTCTTTTAACTTTGCATACGAAATCTCAAAAGTGAAGAGAAAGAAAAACATCTATTACTGATTGAGGTCACATGTTTTTTGACTGGGATTAAAAAGTGCAAATTTCTTCAATTTTTCTCTCCCGCGCACAAAACTTACTAGACACTGTGAGCATCACAAGACAAACTTGCAGTTCAAATTTTATTGATTTCCGTCAATAAACAAAAAAATTATGTGAGAAATGCCTAGCTGGTTATCACCCAGGGTAGCTCAGTGGTAGAGCATCCGCACGTTAAGCGGAAGGCCCGGGTTCGATTCCCGGCTCTGGTTTTTTTCACATAGTTGGTATAAAAAACATCATCCTTCCACTCCAAATTTTCTAAAATGAATTAAGGTTGATGAATAAAGACTTTCTATGTTAAAAAAAAAATTTACATTTTAATTGCAAATTTAATTTTATTAAAAGTTCATTATTTCAAATTCTAATTATGATTAAATTATTTTTAATACATCATTCGAAAGATATTTTAACGTACTTTTATATTATCGAAAGTGGAATTCGAGATTTCACCTGATTTACATGTTTTAAATTAGAGGTGCACAACCTGCGGCCCGGGGGCCATATGCGGCCCACTAGCCCTCATTTTGTGGCCCGCGGAAGGACAGACATTTTAGCTCGCATTAATCATCAGCATGAGAGAAAAAATAAAAAAGAAAGAAAGAAAAAAATTTATTTATTGCATTTGCAAAACTGGCATTTACAAAAACTTTTTTTTTGTTGTTGTTTGCGGGGGGAGGGGTGGTGGATTGTTGGTTTATATTCATGTTTCTGTTTGAGAGCTAAGTTTTCCATTCTATTTCTCAATAATGTAACCCACAGTATGTTCCTTCATTTTTTATTGGAAAAATCATGGAATAATCTACTGGTAATTGATCTTTATCTACCTGAGAAGATTAAAAACTGAAAAATGTAACAAGCAGTAAGTAAAAGCTCCCACCCCCTATTTTTTTTAAATCTTTCCCTTATGTGGTTAAAATTAATGATGAAGAAGCATAAATTTATAATAGTAATTAATTTCTATTAAAAAACTTCAAATGTGCAGTTAGTCAAATTTATTTCTGTCCGGCGACATAAAAAAGAAATACAAGTCCGGTGGGTTCTTATTATTTTGTAAAGCTGAAAAAAACACCGACCGCGATAACGATAGCCATCATTTATGATTTATGAAGTTGCAAACAGAGATGGGGCAGGGGCTAAAAGAATGTGTAGATAAAACCAAGATTTTCAGTGGTCGTGCATGTATTGGGGTTACATTTGCAAAAAATATAAGATATATCGCATATTTTCAGCAGTATATTCAGTTGCTAATGGTAACTATTATGATAGTTTAGCTGATTGCTAACAGAGACGTAACTACAGATGTTATCAGCAAGAGGCACATAGGAGGCTGAGGCTGATTTCTTAATTTGTTTAAAGGGTCAGAAATAAAAATTTATTTAATTCAGAAATATCTAAGCTACAATACAAGCGCCCCTTTCCTTGGCAACGCCCTTGGTTGCTGTCATAATGTTTAGCAACCAAATCCTCATTAAATTAATTAAGACTTTTGCAGACCATGTTCTTTCTGTTACGGCAGAACAGTAAGGTGATGCAATGCATTGTTTGAAATTCATGTGGGAAAGGACAATTAAAACCCTGAGAAGCTTTTTCACTTATAGATCTCGTCAGTGCCATCCAATACCTCAAAGAGGTATTTTCATACCCATTTACCTACACTAAAATTGCTTATTTTGGTACCCTCTATCTGCCTTTACATTTGTGCTAGGTGTTTTTGAGAATCCCAGTATAACCTTTTTTTTTGTCCCCCTCTCTCTGCAAAGCAATACTTTTTTTAATTCTTTTGCTTACTATTCAATAACTTTATGATTATTACACTTTGAGACTCACTTGACTCGCTGATTAAAATTTTTTTTATAAAAATTTTATGTATATTTTAAGAGACACATTCACACGTGTGTATATATATATATATTTATGCCCAGTGGCAGAAACACCGCGACATGGTGACATAGTCGCGGACACAGAAAAACAGCTTGCAGACAGTTTTTGTCTGCACTGAGAAAAAAATTTGTCCGCAACTTTCGGATAACAATTCACTTATAAAAATTTCTGTATCAAAACTAAAACTAATACTTGTATTATTTATAATTATTTATCTTGTGTTGTGTCAAACATTACTATAAAATATTTAATTGAATGAGATGAATTGAATGAATACAATTGTTTATACTATGTTGTTTTGTAGTAAAATTGCATTTGTTTATTGTTGCATGAGATCACCATTGATGTTAAGCCCCCCATCAGCTTCCAGGCTTTTTGAGTGTAAACCATTTTCACCCCCGATTACACGCAAATTTTCCAGACAGATTATGAAATTTTAAAAGCCTGTCGCAGACAGCTTCAAAACTTTCTGCCACTGGGTGTATATGTATATATTATACAGCAAATACATCTGCACAGTTTCATTCTTTTATATTACCTTGTCGTGGCCCTTCATGTCCCACTCAACAGTGCGAGTGGCCCACCAGCCAAAAAGGTTGTGCACCCCTATTTTAAGGTGTCCTGATTAGGTTTTCTGTTGTATCTCAGCTACTAATTAAAATAATTTCATAACTAATACATCATTTGAAAGCTTTGTTGATTTGGAATTGAACAGTAGATTACAGAAATTTCTACCGCCAGATGGCGCTGTAATATTTCAATTTCTAATGAGCAAGGAAGGTGTTGTAAGTTCTAAAACAGGGATAAGGCGCCACCGAGCGTCACTTTGCTAAAGTCAGAAATTTGAAAGATCATAACATTGTGAGCGAACAGGCTGTTTCCGATATTGAAACGAGAAGAGGGCGCTACCGAGCGGGAATTTAGTGCGATTAAATTTTTCAGTAAAGCTATTTGTCAATAAGCTGTTGTAAGACCTGAGCGGTGCCACCGAGTGGGAGTTTTGTAAAGTCGGATTATTTTTCAAGGATCATGAACCAGCTGGTTGCCGAAGGCGGCTAGTTTAGGATGAAGTAAAAATACGTATATTATATGAAAAATTATTTGGCATTCCATTAATTAATTCAACTTTAATTGTCTAGGGTGGGCATTTTCTTTTGCTAGTGAAAAGTTCAGCCTTTTTTTCTCTTAAGCTTGTACCATGTCTGATAAAAGAATTACCAAATTAAAACCAAAATTAATGTGTTATAAATGCTCATAATTAGTAATATTTTATAATTAATACTAATAATTAGTGAATATTAATTAACATCTAATTATTAATTGAATTTGTTAAGATTAATTTTGAGTCATTTTGAATTGCTACGACATTGAATGAAATTTTTAATTACTGCACTTCATGTTTAAAAAAAAAAAAAAAATTAAAAATTTTCGGAGTTTATTTTTCTGAGGAAAGTAGGCTTAAAATTCCCTCCTCCTCATTCAATAAAAAAAGTCCATATTAACAAACTACATATAAAGTGATGATTATTACATGTAATTTCAATACACCTTAATTTGAGAATCTGATTTTATACATAATGAGAAATCAATCTTAAATAAGGCTATTTTAACGAGAATTCATTATGTAATATTTTTCTATTTTTATGCATTACATAGAAAATCTAATATTTGAATTCATCTCTATTATTTAAAACTATTTTATTTTGAATATATTTTTTTTTCTTAATGGTATGCTTAAATTGAATAGTAAGAAAATGCGTATGGTTTTTATCCTTTAATATTCATTAGGCTTTGTTAAGGGCCCGCTTCACTCACCGTTGCCGAAGCTAATGTTATTCTATAGAAAATTTTCTTTACAAATAGCTGACAGATATGCCAAGTCTCCTGCTTTTTGCTTATTTTTCTATGCTTCTGATCTTCCACTCATTTCTCCTGCTTTTCTGATGTAATTTTTATCTATCCCTCTTAGCATAATTTATGCTTAAAATTTGTGGGATTGGGTAAAAAAAAATTGAAAGAAAATTGAAATTTATCTTGCCCTGCAATTTATCAAGTTCAGTTTGAATGTGAATTACTATACAACGCTTTGAAACTAATTTTTGCTAAGAATAAATTTTTAACTTTCATTTTTGAATAATGAAAAATGTCTTATTATCAAAAGATTTTTTTTTTTTTTTAAATACCAAAAAACCATTATTGAATTCAAATTTCATTAGAATATAGCTGATATTGTCATTTCTTTATTGCCTTTTCTTTTACAAAGATGATTAAGATTCTTATTGTTTTATATTAGGAGCAGAATGATCAAATCTCTCTATTTTGACTTAAATTTTAAACAACTGTTTTTTTTTTTTTTTTCAAACTTTCTTGTTGGACAAGGTCTCGTGATTTCTGTTAAAAAATCTCCTGTTTTTTTGTCATTACAAGTTGGCATCTCTGAGCTTAACTAATAGATATTTTTAAATTCTGTTTTCACATTCAGAAAATTCCCAACTGTTAAATTGACGAACTTTTTTTAAAAAAGTATTTTTTTAATTTTTTATATTTTAATTTGAAGCTGCAAAATACGAATTTTCAATATACACAGCTCGATATTGAAAATGCAACACCAAGAAGGAATGATAATAACGGAATGAAATTTAATCAAATAAACCAAAAAAAAAAAAAAAAAAAAAAAAAATGGGAATGAAATTTGTTTCATCACCCATAACATCATTGCAAATGATGGACAGTATGATGATGTCGAATCCCAGCTGGCAATGTGCATTATTCATAATGCCGTTAAATACGAATAAGTCAATCTTGAGGCTGTAAACAAGATTGTGATTTGTCTGAAAAGTGACTTCACGCCATTCCTGCGTCCTGGTTCATCGTTGATCACACATTAATGGCACCCATATCAGTGATGCAGTTTTGAGGGTAATCAGAATTTTGGTAGCCGCATACTGAGTCACCACCTGGATTGATGGTATGTTGTACCATTGGACACACGTCCCGGTCACCTCTTGTTTTCATTCCCGCCATTCTGAATACCAACCATTACATTTCTGACAAGTTAAGGCTCACCCCCCGCCCTAGGCCTCCGAAGCGCAACATTTAAGCAGGACAATGCACGACCGCAAGTTGTCCATATTGTCTGGACCTTCATTGATGCCGAATGTGTCCGACTGTTGCTCTGGCCAGCGCGTTCTGATCTCGCACCAATGAAAATGACTGTTTAATCGTTGAAAAGCGACTGCCCCCCCCCCCCCCCCCCCACCACCACTCACCGGTAACTTCGATCGATGAATTGTGGCATCATGTTAAAACTTCATGAAGTGCTCTACCCGTACATGTCATCCAATCGCTGTTCGATTCAATGCCTAGGCAGATATGTGCTGTTATTTCTCACAGAGGTTGCTGCTTTATGTAATGTTTTCTCTGTACATATTACTCCAAATTTCCTGAAATTTTAATCACAGGGCATTTAGCACAACTCTCTAAAAAATTTAGGGACTTTGGGGACCAAAATGTAAAAAAAAGGGACTTTAGGGACTTATTTATTTTACATGTTCTGAAATATATATACTGTTTTTTTTTTCTATGATCCCCTACTATGTGTAACCCAAGTAATACTTGAAATCAAATAATTTAAAAATATATACAGTCAATGTCAAAATATATAAATATATAGAGTCAGTGCCATACTCTTTCGGCTTTGTTGAATACCTTAAGATAAGATATATATATAACATGGGGATTGGGCCCCTTTATCTCTAGTAATTTGAAAGCACTTTTATTGTTCTTTGTGATGCAAAATGAAAAGATGTCAGATTTTACGTTTAAATGAATTTTTATCTGTCAATAAATTAATTGTCCTCCAAATTCGCCATTCTAAGTATGTTGTGCATGAATGTGTGTACCCCCCCCCCCTCCTCTGGGGCAGATCTTCTCAAAGAATTGTTAGCCTATATTTATGCAAGTTTTTCAGAAAACCACAAAATTTTTCAAATAGCCATGCTATTTGAAAGTGTGACGTGAGTATAAATCCGAAATTTCTCCTCCCCCTTCCTTGAGAAAAGAATCTTTCAACAACTGGTGTGGCTTGAAAATTCATTTTTGTATAATTGCAACACATGCATTAGCCTATGTTTTGCATGGAAAGCAATAATTATGCTGCATGTAACAGCAAATAATTAAAAAGTATATGTCTGCAAAAGTTTGAATGACAAAATAAAACATGTTTTAATTAAATTATAAGCTTTATTTGAAGTTTTACACAGAAGCTTTCCGGCCAAGGGCCGGGCTGCCCTCAATGCTTGTGTGACAGTCTACGAAATAAAAAGAAATTAACAGAAGAAAAAAAAAAAGGTAATAATTGTGGAAAAATGGATGAACACCAAAGCACCTAAAATTTAAAATCACGCACCTAATACAGACTGTATGTTTAGCAAATTTAAAGATCGTAAGAATTACCCTAAATTTTACTAAATAGTAAATAAAAGAGGAAGTCCAACTTTCCTTAAGAATATATATAAAAGACATTTACTGTGAAATCCTCCTCCCTTCAAACAATAGCTTAAGTTCCACTAGCAACTTTATAAGAAAACTAAGAGAAATTAAAATTAATGAAAATAGTACTATTGTGAATTTTGATGACATTAAATCGTTCCCAAAAACTAACATTAACAAAGTTATAAATGATATAATGAAAATAAATCATAGATAAAACTAAATCAGTACAACATTAACCCCTTAACGCGCGGCGTCCTCCCTGTGAGGACGCAAAATTTAAGATCCAGCTGCAAAAATTCATCCCGGAAATTTTTTAGCAAAAATTTATGTTTATAACATATCAGAAAAGGCCGGTTTTTTTAACCTTAAAATTAAAAATTTCTTTTAGTTTTATTTAGTTCATGAATTCCGGTGGCAGTATAATTTAAATGATCCGAATTGTCTTGCGCCGCAAAGGGTTAATAGCAGCTCAATGAAAATTACTTTAGATTTAAAAACAAATTTTACAAATAAAATATAAAAAAATTTAAATTAAAAAGACTTTTTCTATTACACTGTCAAAAAAAAGTCCTGTTTCCTGCCAGAAATTTTCTGTAATTCATGAAAAAAAAGTTCTATCAACGTAATTTTTCCGTTGATAGAACGTATTTTTCTGAATTACAGAAAATTTCTGGCAGCAAACAGGACTTTTTTTTTTTTAACAGTGTAGCTTGATTCACACTTAAAGGTATGGAAAGATTAAAATGAAGTGCTGCCACCTAACTTTCCTACTTTAGTTAATTTTTTTAAATGTAATTGTCGTGTCGAAAAACTGTTTGCACCCCTGGATTCAGAAAAATTGTCGCTTTCATTTGGTACCAAATTTGTAACGAGCCACGTACTTTTTTAAATGACTGAAATGAATTCAAATGAAGTGTTTCCACCTAAATTTCATACTTTAGTTTTTAAAAATCTAATGGTCGTGTCGAAAAACTGTTTACATCCCTGGATTCAGAAAAATCACCTCTTTAATTTGGTACTGAATTTAAACGATAGGACAGATATTCTGTTTTTAACCCGGATGCGGCAGGTTTATGACAGAGAATGTAAGCTAAAAAAAATAATAATAAAGAAAAATTAATCTTACACTGCCTATTGGTCATGTGTGTTAGAAATTCCCAATAAAAATGTAACTTTTTGTTGCCATCTGAATTTCATACTTCAGTTAATTTTTAAAAAATCTAATTGTCGTGTCGAAAAACTGTTTGCACCCCTGGATTCAGAAACATCACCCCTTTCATTTGGTACCAAATTTGTAACGATAGGCCTGACATTTCTAATTTATTTTATGCATTACACAAAAGTTGTTGCCACCTAAATTTCATATTTTAGTTATTTTTAAAAAATTTAATTTTCGTGTCGAAAAACTGTTTGCACCCCTGTATTCAGAAAAATTGCCCATTTCATTTGGTACCAAATTTGTAACGATATGTCTGATCTCTGATATTCTAATTTATTTTCCCCTTTTTCTATTTTTAACCCGGATTCGGCAGAAGGTTTGTGACACAGAAAGTAAAATAAAGTAAAAAAAAAAAAAAGGGGGGGTCCCCCAATGGAATCCAACTATTCAGGTTCATCACTGAATTAAAACTTAGTTTAACAGAAGAAATAATTTTTGAAATTTTAAAGATGATATTAAATGTTGGTTTAAATATGTCGATGATGTTTCTGCTGTTATCGACAAAAACGTAAATATTTACAAAACACTAGAAAAATTAAATAAAATAAAACCCTAACATCTAAATAAAATATAAGAACTTATACATGAACTAAATAAAATATGAAAGCTGGTTATAAGAAAAACCTAGAGTGTAAGCTATAAAATATATAGCTAACTCATATTGAAAATGGACAAAAACCAAAAGAAAAATATACTACAGCAATTTCATTTAATAAAGGTGTGCCCAATAAATTTAAAAATGAAGTTTCAAAACTAAACATAAATATCCCCACTAAACCTAACAGATATTTTCCAGCATTTCAGTAATGACAAAACCCCCATAAATCCATTAGAAACTGCAGGCATTTATAAAATAAAATATCAAACAGAGGAAAATACAAACTGGTATTACATAGCTATGAGCTATAACTAAGAGGAAAATAGAAAAAAAATAGTATAAAAGAACATGAAACTGGCATTAAATATAGCTACTACAGCCCTAATCAAAAATAATAAAGAACAAAATATAAAAGTAGACTTTAAAAATGTATAACAACTTTCAAACATCTTACTTGTGCGAAAAAAATCATGAAACAAGAGATTTTAGCCAAAGTGCAGTTGCAATTGTGTGGAGGTCAATAGGAGTATTGACCAGAGATAGCTACCTACTCGGCTCGAGAAATCGAACAAGAGAAGAATCCGCCACTACAATACTTGACCATCAACAAGCAACAGACAGCAATGTGAATTGTTCATACATGTTTCAGGGTTTATGAAAAAAGGGGTGATTCAACAGAATATAGAATCTGAGCACTGAGCTATAAAAGTGTCATGAATCAATGGAAATCAATGAAGTCTCAATATCAAATAAAATTGCACCCCATACCACAACTCCCAATTGTCAGACCATGCAGTCAAGAACAGCTGGCACATTTTTAATTCATACCATAACAATATTAGTACTCACTTTTTTATTCATCCCTCCCCACACCTTTTTTTTTTTTTTTTTTTTTTTTTTTGAAAACTGATTTTTTTTTATTTTTATTGTAACTACATATTGGAGAAAATTATATTACAAAAAAAGTGGTGTAAAAAAATTGGCAGGTACTAATAATGTTACAGAATAAATTAAAATTGTGACAATTCTGAGTAAAGTGAATATCTAACTATTATCTTGGATATCTACAGATATGTCTTTGGTGGTCACCAGGGTTGAATTTGTAACTGGACTCATTACTGAAAACAGTTTGTTACCTTATCAAATGCATCCAGTACAACAGTAATGGTTCTAGTACTATGCAACGGTGAGGGAGAGTCAGCAAAACGGTCTTTTTAATTTTAGCCCCAAAAGCCCATTTGCTGAGTTATCTATGAATAATAGAGTTCTTGTTGCTCATCAGATCATTGGCCGTTAAAAGTTAATCATTTTAATATTCTAAGTTATTTGCCTACAAGATTTTATCACATTCGAATAATTTTTTGGGCCTAACTAAAACTCTTATGACTTTTAGAGACTAAGGAGGGAGAGAAAAAAAAAGGGACTTAGGGACCATTTTGCCAAAAAAAGGGACTTTTAGGGATCTGAAAAGAGTTAAGGGACTTTAGGGACCACACTAAATGCCCTGTAATCAATTGTTCTTCCTACTATAATGTATGTGTCCAACAAATGTCATTCCGTTATTATCTTTCCTTGGTGTTGCATTTTCAATGTCGAGCAGTGTATGTGAAATTTTTCATTTTGCAATTTCAGAATAAAATATTAAAAATTAAAAAAATACATTTTTAAAAAAGGTCTGTCAAGTTAACAGTTGGGAATTTTCTGAATATGAAAACAGAATTTAAAAATATGTTTTAGTTAATAAGTTATTTGTAAAGAAAATTTCTCATTGGCTTGGGATTCCGGCGACGGTAAGTGTAGAGGGCCGTTAAGTGAAGTAATTAACCCTAAATCATCTCGACAAGCAAGAGAGTTACCAGAATCCCATGAGTGGAAGAGAGCTATGGATAATGAAATCCAAACCATGCTTGATAGAAATGTATGGACATTAGTACCCAAAGAAGAAAAGCAAAAGCTAAATGGTTTTACACTATTAAAAGAGATGCGGAGGGGAATATATCTAGCTACAAAGCAAAAATAAAACCTCTCAAGAGAAGTTGTTCACTTTTGTTGATAGAGAAAAAAGCAGGGGGGGGGCAGTTATTAAACAAAATGCCTTTTTATGTCTATGCTGCGGCAACACTACCTGTAGTCTTCTTCTTCTACAGAGAGTGTTGGCTAGGGCAATAGTTACCAGAAACAAGAAGCTTCCCAAAAATGGAAATGTTAAAGGTAAAGAAAAAAAAAAAAAGGATTGTAGATTTTCACTATCCTTAAAGTTGAACAATATTTCGACTTTCATGTTATGAAGTTATCTGCCTTGTAGACCTGCGTAAAATAAAAAACTTTCCGCGCACATGACCAAAAAGCTGAACATTTTCTGCAAGCTAGGAAATGCTGGGCAGCGCCATTCAGTGCTGTGCTAGGTCAGAATTGTAAACATCTCCAAAAGTTGTTTGCGTTATATCTTTTACGCCAAAACGGTCACTGCAGTGTTTGGAGATTGGAAATAGTAAACTTTCTAAACAGCATACTGTGGTCAATGAGGACTAGAAAGATAGAAAGCAAGGATAGAAAGCTAGAAGATAGAAGGATAGAAAGCAAGAAAAAAAAAAAATAATTTTTGCGAGTTATCTGTGGGCTCTG
Source organism: Salticus scenicus (assembly GCA_963930645.1). Taxonomy (NCBI): domain Eukaryota; kingdom Metazoa; phylum Arthropoda; class Arachnida; order Araneae; family Salticidae; genus Salticus; species Salticus scenicus. The sequence goes on along the minus strand of OZ005650.1, from coordinate 6,178,170 downwards.
ATTATCCAATTCCGCGAATAATCTGGAGTTTACTAAATTTACAGACAGGTAATCTCTCTCTCCCTATCCCCTAAAAATGTTTTACCCTCTTAAAAAAAAAAAAAAAAAAACTTTCCACAAGATAAGGAAATTTTCTGCACAAACTTTCGGCAAGATAGTAAAATTTTCTGCACAAGGCATGCACATCTATATTCTGCAGCCCTGCTGCCGTGAAACAAAACTTAAAAGGGTAATTGCAAATTCTTAGCGATTTCTAAATTTTAAAAATGGTTTTCAATTACTTTTTATCCCTTTCATATATACATATATATATAACCAGACTTAATGTTGAACAGAAATATAAATATTTGCATAACATTGAAAACACTATTGCAAAAATATTAAATGCAAACTGCAGTTTTTGTAGCATAAAGCGTACCATCATTAGTGCAGAATGACAATGTGGATTATTGCTCTTATATATATGGGAAATTGAATTTTAGAGTCTGAAGAGCAGACACTAAGAATTAAAAAAATTTAAGTATTTCTTGGGGTATTTATAATATTCTTTGTCAATGCAGACAATAACAATTATATATTGGTCAAACAAAATGTAAACTCAAGTTTCATCTTAAAGAACACAGGGGTTATATTCAGAAACAAGAAATAAACAAATCAGTCACTTGGGAGAATAACCGTACTTTTAAATTTAATTCAGCTAAAATAATCTGTTGGCCTAAACACTTACAAATTCGATTTTCTAGAAGCTTTCCATATCCATAAAAATATCATTAATTGTGATTATGCTGTACTGCCTTTCTCGGATTGTTGGAAATATTTCATAAAATCCACATATTCTTGATTTTTACATCCCAAATTCCTATTGGCTAACACCTCCAGTTTCTTAAATTCCTATTGGCTGCTATTCCAACTGTAAAATTCGCTTTCATATAAGAGCATTAATCCACCTGGCCATTCTGCAATGATGATGGTATGCTTTATGCTATTTTAACTGCAGTTTGTGTTTAATATTTGTACACTGCCTCGTGTAAATATTTATACAGTTAACGTGAATGTCAAGGGGGATAAAAAATATGTTCATGCTATCATTAACTCAGAAACTAATCTTCCTTTTGATTGGATTGTTAAAAATAATTCACGTTGACTGTATATTCATTTTTCTTACTTCATTAAGTACACTAGTTTTCAATTTTGAAAAGAAATAATTATTTATCCATTTTAAATACTCACTAAGATAAAACAGGGAAGGAGTAACAGTGAAGTCCTAAAACACTTTAGTTATTTTTAGAATGAAAATGATCTGCAGAGAACTTGATACCCTATGAAGGCTTAAATACAATGCTACTATAATCAGCTTTACAATAAGAGTGATTTCAATCTAATGTTAAAAATAAATAGACATAAAAGAGTTTTTATTTAAAGTAAAAATAATACAGATACATATATATGAGTATAAAATAAAAAGATACACAGGTGCATATTGAAAGAAAGAAGAGCAGTTATGCTTTGTTTAGTCTATCCCATCGCCACACTGTACCATCATCACAAACACAGAGTAAAATGGAACCATCTTTATTGAGACTTGTTTGTCGAATGGGACTGTTGCATTTTGGATGAGTTAAAGCAGTGCACCTGACAAAGAGAACAGGAAAATTCATTTATTTTAGAATCACTTTCCAACTTTTTATTTAACTAAGAATAGAACTTTGATCATCTGAAACTTTACATATACTCCATTCACACTACATACTCCAGTAGTAATAGAGAAATAACCCCCCAACTCATTTCTAATTTTAACCTGCTTCCAAATTTCAGATATGTAACTTCGATAGCAATACATGTTCAAGTAGCAACTCAAAATATCTTTTTCAATTTTAACCCACTTCTTATCATCCGATGGAGTTGAAATTTTATATACTTATGATGAAAATGCATGTTCAAGCCCCAACTTGAACCCATTTCCTATTGTCTGATTGAGTCGAAATTTTACATATTACCCTACATCTGATGAACTGGAGATTTTTGCACAGTTGGAAACAGATTTTTCTAATTTTTAATTTATGTATTACTCACTTTCAAAATACGGGCTATGTAAAGGAAAAAAAAAACTATGAGATGTTGGTGTGTTTATATACATCTTGAATTCATTTCTGCTATCTTTTATAGTGATGTAATATACATAATTCATCACTCATAGTGTGTCACAAATTATAAGTGAAAACAATGACAGAAAGTCGATCCAAGTTAGAAACCTACTCTTTTGGGACCTATTTTTGCAATAAAGATATATATATATATATATATGTATACACACACACAATGGCCAATGAATTAAAAACCTTAAGAGTTTCTACAAATGCTCACTGGCGGCAAAGGTATGCAAAACCTGTTACAAACCTTTGGGGGAATGCTCTGCTCAGGGCTGAAACTGGGATGAGGCATGTGCTCTGGGTGCCAAAAAAGGCTGGTTTGTCACCTTACTTACATATTAAAAAAATAACAAAAAAAAAAAAAAAAATATATATATATATATATATTTAATTATGGCAATTTGAACAAAGAAAAAAAAAACATTGAAAGAAGATTAATAGATAACAGAATTCATTTACAATGAAAAGCACGGAGGATGGAGTGTTCTCCAAGACTAACAGTATTCTTTTAAGGCCAGTGGGGTGAAATAGTATCGCAATCGAAAAAGAGTCATTTACAAGTGTTCCCTGACTTTCAGCCAAGTTTTCTAAAAATGAAGAAGCTGGAAAATACAATTATATTTGATTAAACCTTCAGAAAGCTCTTTAGAAATTATGATTCATACGGAGACAGAAACTATTTCATTCACGGTGCCACTGTGACTATTAAAGCTGTGGCTATTAAAATGATTATGTCAAAATAAGGCCATAAAGTCATGAAACAGTCCAGTGCACTAAAAATAGAGGAGCAAAAAGAATGCAAAATAACTAGTTAATAATTCATTTAGAAGTTATCATTCACAGGGCTCAGCAAAAGTCTCTGTCAAAATACTATGGCAATTAAAGTCACCACTACCTCCTAACATGTATAATTATAAATACTGAAATGAAATAAAATGTCTGTACTTTTTACTTCCTTATTCAAAATATAAGGAAGTATTGTGTCGGGCGCATGGTCTCAAGGGGATGGGGGATAAAACCTAACTTGATTAAAACATGGTACAAGACAGTGGTGGAAAAGACACTGACCTATGCAGCCTCAATCTGGGGCAATAAAACACAGCAAAGTAAAGACAAATTACTTAGCTGCCAGAGACACTTCGCACTGGCCATTGTGAGGGCTTATAGAACAGCCCCGACCTCGGCACTTCTGGTACTCTCTGGCCTGATTCCAGTACACCTGCAACTAAAATATGAAGCTGCGTATGGTACAATTACAAGACTACACAGGAACTACCAGCTTCAAGAACACGTATTCAACCACACAGACTTTACAAAAAAGCTGAACATTTGGTGAAAACACCCTGCTGACACCACAGAGCCATTTATAGGGTCTTCTGCTGACGACACACATATCTACACAGACAGGTCGAAGCTGGAATCAGGTCCTACAGGATCGGCCTTTGTAGCTTTCAAAAACTCCCAAAAAATTCACGAATGGTCAGTGCCTCTAAGAAAGTGTAACAGTGTCTTCCAGGCCGAACTACTGTCAATCCTCAAGGCAGCAGAATGGGGCAACACAATGGGTATCACATACAGTATCCACTCAGACATCCAAGCAATATCCAAACCATTTACCACCGATAAATTGATTCATAAAATCTACAATAAAATAGTTCGATCTCATAACAGCTTCAAAACTGAATGGGTTAAGGCCCACGTAGGCATACTAGGAAATGAAGAGGCTGATAAATTAGCAAAACTGGCAGCCGATAATGCAAACAATAAAGAACAATACTACTTAGAAAAACCAATCTCATACTTAAAGAAAAATCTCAAAAAGCTTACTCTGGACCAATGGCAGTTCGAGTGGGACTATGGCAGGTTAACTCACAGATACTACCCAACAGTAAACACTAAGACCCTAGTTAGCTGCAAACTTCTATCACAAATATACACGGGCCATGGCCCATTTCCGGCATATCTTCATTGGTTTAAGAGGAAGAAGAGCACGGACTGCGCCTGTGGCGAGCTAGGAACATCCTTACATTACTTACTAGCCTGTCCGCTAACGGAAAGCCTCCATCTGGCCCAAATCACACAGGCCAATGAACAACTCTGGTATAAACAACTAGCCAACAACAAACATGTACAGAACAAGGCAAAACACATAGTCAGTTGGATCACAAACAACATAGACGACATTTCACAGTGATCAAAAGCCAACAACCCTCGAGCAGCAGGAACCAGCCAAGTACTGTTAAAACCTGAAGAAGAGGACCTGGCAGATTTTTATTTACTAGATCAAGGGACTTTTTGTTTATTTTTGGTCATGATTGTGGTCCATGAAGTTAAAGCGGCGGGTACCTATACAGTCTGAGCCCCGGTAAAAATAAAAATGTAAAAACAAAAAATCTTGAAATAAAAAGGTTTTTTTTTTGCAGAATAGTTCTTTTATAAAATGTAGGATGGCTAACAAGTTCCTTGACGCAGTCGGTGATCAGAAAGCAACCATAATGACAATTTCTTCAGCAGGTTTATTCTCAAAACTCTCAGGTCCGATGGACCTAACTATTGTTAGTCCATACTTAATGATTCCATCACAAAGAATAATTCCTAGCTAACCTATTCTTTTTGGTACTCATCTAGTTCTGATTACAATCAATACCTTCTTTTAATGTTACAGGTTTGAATGCATGTCAAAAAGCAACCATAATGTTAATTACCTTTACCGGATTTGTACAATATTATCAAGAGTGCAGGACATAACAGGTCGCACAGCATACAAATCCCGGCAACTTAGTCTTTTTGGTACTCATCTAGTTTTGACACGCACTTCTTTTCTCAATTGTAGTGGTAATACTTTCCTTGTTAAGCCTTGAACTATTTCCTGTCACTTTTCTTTTTGGTACTCATCAAGTTTTGACCCGCACCAATTTTAATTTAATTACTTTAATTTATTTATTTATTTATTTTTTATTTAATTTATTTTAATTATTATTTTTTTTTTTTTTTACGAGGGTGTGGCGGTGTCTGGTCCTTGTTAATCTGTGCTGCACTGTCAAGTGCTCGATGGGGTCGTTTAGCAGTCATCGGGCTACCAACGCGGGGTACCATCCCCCTGTGGTGTATCAAAATTGCGATGGTCCCTCTTTCTCTTCTCCATTCGGCCTCCCTGCACATAGTAATTTCCCTCCCAATTAGGAGTATTTAGGCCTTGCCAGTTCAAAAACTTCTAAATTTTCGATATGCGCACAAAAACTACCTTCTATCCCCCAGTGGCTTCACGTAATCATTTTTTTTTTTTTTTTTAAATAATCTCATTGTTCCTTACTCGTTCAGCTTGTCTTTCTCAATTCTTAAGTGCAGGGGTAGGGTAGTACTGGTACTACATAAAATTTCAGGGCATAATTTTTTAAAAATTTCAGGACAATTTCAGGACGTTTACGTTTGGCCAGGTAAAAAAAAAAAAAAAAAAAAAAAAAAAAAAAATCGCAAGGTAAATTCTTTGCAGCACTGCTTTTATCTCTCGCACTAATTGAAATAAAAAAATCCACGTATCAAGAATTAAAGTTTATAAGAGTAAAATATAAATAAACTTCTTTCTGAGTTTAAAAGAAAAAACTATAGCATTTTAGAGGCTGATCCAGCTAAATATTGGAACCCATCTGCTGTCCCGTCACAAAATTCAAAACTATAAAATGATTTCCGTCAAATAACATAAATCCATGAAATATAAACTACTTCACAAAATCCAGTCATAAAAACGGCCTTTTTCACAAAATTTCATTTTATAAAAATGATCTATTTTATAAAAATTATCTACCTTTTAAGTATTATTTCATATCATTGCCATTACTTGTTTAAATGAAATACTTATTTTATTGAACATTGATTAGATATCTAGGAACTGCAAAATTAAAGTTTTTATGCAATGGCAAATTTTGAGGCCTATTTTTCACAAAAACGGGCCTCAGAAATTAATTAAAACCTGGATCAACACCTCTATTCAGGGTAGATTTTGACAAACCCGAAAAAACCCAGGTGGGTTTTTTCCATAACACCTACTTGAAAAAACTCATGTAGGTTTTTACAAAATCTTGTTTACAATTGTACTTTTGTTTAACTTACACAATAAACATACAAATATGAAACTAATATTATATACATTATTAGAACATGAACAAAGAATTTTTAGAAATGTTGGAAAAACGCTCATTTGCTCAAACTGCTGTATTGAAAAAAATCCTGAAAAATTCCCCCCCCCCCCCCCCCCCAAAAAAAAAAAAAAAAAAAAAAGCATCATTATCTTATTAAAACAGAATAACAAATTATATTCATTAATGAAAGCAAGAAAAAAACAGTTGTTTTTCAAAATAATGAAAACTGTAGGACTCGAGGAATGTAATAAATAAGTAAAAATAAAAATTAAAAAAAATTCTGGAAACTTGAACAGTGCAACACTTATGTGATGTAGAAGGATGTTTTATTAAAATGTTTTATGAAAATCTACTGACTATGAAAAGTTCAATAAATAACAACTTGTTTTATTTAAATTATCTTATTATGAATGATATATCTAATGTTTAAAAAAATTAAGAATGAAAATATTCCTGAAAACTCTGATGAAACCCAAAAATACTCTTGGGGGAGAAAAAAAAAAAACTGATAAAACCCACTGGACTGGAATTTTTTCTAACTCTGCCTATATTTATTTGAAACCTTAATATAAAAGTAAAATAATAATCATAGGGGGAAAAAAATCTCATTTAAAATACAAAAGTAATTCTAAATGAAAAGCAGAAATGTTAACATAAAGCAGAAATGTTAACATTAGTACCAAGCTTTTGATAAGCATGTAAATAGAAATAGCAATAGTACATTCTACTTTCAATGAAAACAAATATTTATCACTTTAAAATAATTTTATAAATAGAAAGAAAAATTAAAATGAAAAAGCTTACCGGATTTCTTTTCAATCAAATTGAATAACTCCTTTTTCACTTGTAACACTACTGTTATTAAAATAATAAAAATGATCACCTGTAATCAATAACACAAACACACAAAAAAAAAAAAAAAAAAAAAAAAACTGAAATACACACAATGTTTGTAATTTTCAAAAGAATTTATTTAAATATCATTCAGGCATCTTTTTTTTTAATATCAGAAACGTCTTTTTTTAATTTAGAAAGTTTCTCAGTCACATTTTTAATATTGGAATTTGATGCATTTAGCATCATATGAGTAACTTTCACTGCTTTCAAGTCAGCATTTTTTACGGCTTTATCAAGTTTATCAGTCGCATCATTTAAAAGAAAATGTGCTGCTTCTTGCTCTTACAGAAGTTCTTTTTCTGCATTCATAAGTTCGGATAACTTTCCTTGTAGATCCTCTGACTTTTTTTCTCAAAAGGATTTCCTCAGCTTCTTCTTTCATTTTACATTTTAAAACTTCTGTTCTTTTGTCATCTTTGACCTTTTCCAAATATGAAAGGTATTCAGCATGTGCTTTTCTCATATTACTTATCATTTTCTTTGTTATAACAATATCTGACTCAGATTGAAAATTTTTAAGGTAATCCTCGCATATTCGAAGGGATTTTATCCCTATTTCGGAAAGTGAATTTCTTTCATCGGTTACAATGTTGTTATTAATAGAGAATCCTCTCTCAGGTATAGAATGTGACAACGTCAGACAACTTTTTATCAATCTTGAAAGATTGGGAAATTTTTCACTTCCTAGAGGGTCTTTTTTTTTTTTTTTTTTTGATATTGCAGACCAATATGCACATATATCATGATCCTTATCATAGAACTCTTTTTCTTTACTTACATTTTCACACATATACAATGCATACTCTGATCTTATTTTGTCACAAAATTCATCTGTTTTCACAACTTTTGTCATTTGCTCGGGAATACGACAAACTGCTTCTTTTGATTTGGTGTCATTCTGGTAGTGAGGTACAATAAACTGCAAATCTCATAATAACGGATTTGTAAAAGGCAATTGGTCTTTAAGGTAATCTGTCACTTTGATAAAACAGCGGCGAGCATTATGAAGAAATAATAGCAGGAGACTTGGCGTTGGAATATTAAAACAGGAATAAACTACTACGTCAGAAACGCCAAAGAAAAATTATTGAGGTGCATACAGCTGTTTCGGTAGCCAGATTCAGAATTCTTTTTGCACTGAAGACGGTACGCTTTGGCTACCGAAACAGCTGTATGCACCTCAATAATTTTTCTTTGGCGTTTCTGACGTAGTAGTTTATTCCTGTTTTAACATTATGAAGAAAGTCTTTGTGATCTGGAAATTTCAATATTTTTTTTACTGCACATCCAACATCAATTTTTTTAAGTGGAATCCAATTATCTGCATTATCACACTTAACATTCTTTAAAGAAAGACCTTCTTTCTGTCCCACCATGTCTATCTTTAGAAACTTATGCATGAGATTCCTAATTAATTCATTTTGTTTTGCATAAAGTACATGCACAAGAGGAGTCTCTTTCTGGAACATGGTTAAATATGGTGTAAATATCTTGGACATAAAAACCACAAAATGAAGATATAGCAAGTTCTTTTCATCTTTCGAAACTGGCAATATTATTATATTTTTCACTTGATTTGGTATTATTGGTTTTGGGCAAAAAAACCAAGAAATATTCTTTAAGCACATCAAATTGCTCCAAAACTATTTCACACACAGGACCCAAAGTAAGCCATCTGTTTTCTACGTGACAATGATCGCTTATCTCATTTTCAAGACTCGTCGCTTGTATTTCGTGATAATCTTCTCGTCTAGCAGCAGACATTTTAAACCATTGGAAAATAGCTAGCACAAAGCTTTCAACATCACTCTTTAATTCCTGGACTCCTTTTTTTAATGCATTAAGCACTATATGCAAAGTACATGTTCCGATGTCAACCAGATTTTCCATAGATTGTGCAGCTAAATGTGAATTCATTTTTTTCTGAAAGCATAAATTCACCTTGGGACCATCCATTGAACATTGAAGAAGATAATCCAATTTCAAATCATGTTCGGAAATAAAACTCAAAACTTTTTCCAGAATTATATCAGCATTTGCATGACCCCCCCAAAAAAAAGAATCACAATAATATGTTACAACTTTCTCATATTTTTCACACCAATATCCAATATACACATCCATTTGCTTTTTTACCTGTTTGGTGCTGGTTTCGTCAAAGTATAAGGTAAAAAATGATTTGGTACAGGAATAATTTGAAAATATTTTCTCTTGAAAATATGGCGCTAGTCCAAATTTCGTCAGATATCTAGCTTTTCCGTCTGAAAGTTTTATATTTCTTGCAATCTCAGAGTCATTGAACGCTACAGGTAAGACTTTTCCCAAATCAGTAACAGAGTTAAAGGAAAAATTACATTTTATTGCAGTAAGCAAAACTAGGCCTTCAGACTTTAAAATTTTATCATTGAAAGTTGCAGGAGTCCATTCAATATTTTTGACTGGTAGCTCAAGAGTTAAAACACCGTCATTTGACGATCCAGCCTTCTCTTTTTTTAATGAAGTCTGAAAAACACTTTGACGATTAACGAAATTTTTCAAAAGTTTTTTATGCTTACTGTTGTTATTGGCATGAGATTCAACTTGTTTGAATCCCATATAAGAAACGCTGAAGCGTTTTCTACAAAGCCTACAAAAGGCAGAATAAATATCATCAGGACAGGCTTTGCATCAAAGGCTAACGGGTCGATCTTCGCCATTGTCATCAACTATAGAACGACTAAGCCAGTCTTCGGAAAACTTAGTATTCCTCGGCATTTATTTATAAAAAATAAATGAGCAAAATCATAAATAAAATAAATTTGAAATTTTTTCTTCAAAATAAATAATTTGATAAACAAAAAAAAATTCAACTCCTTCACGCGCTCAATAATCAAAAAGCATAACTGCGGTTAACGATTAAAATCAAGGAGTAGTAGTTGTTGCCAATTTCAAGTCACAAGTATTTACAGAAACATGTACCGGTTAACGTTTTCGACCAAACCTGCTCCAAGCTTCCTACTTCACATCCATGTTCGGATCACTAAGCGGTCGTGACGTCACGCAATCCCAAAGAATAGGAAGAAAGATACACCCACAGCACATTGCACTGCCTACGCATTGCCCTTAAGATCGTAATCGTAGTAAACAACACACAAAACAAACATTTTATTGCATACTTGGGTAAATTTTTATTTCAGATTGCTTATTTTGGTAATCTTAAGTGAAAATATTTAATGATTTATGACAAATTTTGCGTAATTTCAGGACGGATTACGATATTTTAGGACATTTCAGGACATTTTTTTATTTTTCAGGAATTTCAGGACAAGTACGACCCCTGTAAGTGTTGTCCCCTTCCCCTTTTCAAATGGCCTCCTCTTTCGGTTTCAATTATTGTGTGCACTACTAACTTTAGCGGCTTCCCCAGCGTTTTTTTTTTTTTTTTTTTTTTTTTTCTCCCTCCCTGCCTAAATTCAAAATTGTTTTAATTTTGTTGAATACCGGTTATTTTGACTCTCAGCTAGTAAGTGCACTTATTCCAAATTCCTTAACATCCTGGAGCGTGTCTGTGCGTTTCCACCGTGGCTATCTTGGAGGGTGTGGTATACAAATCAAGCTATGTGTCCATAGCAGAAGTCGATGCCCTGCAATTCCTGAGCTTTGGCGTTCTAGTTACATTGCTGTCCAGCAGCTTCCATGCGGTGATCTGGTGATTTATTCGCTCCGGTGGATGGCATCCAACCCGTTAAGCTTGGCCGAGCCCAGGCAGGCTGGGGCCGTCCAAAGGTTTCAAAGGAAGTATTGTGAAACCAATTTGCAAAATGGATTTTATATGTCGCATAGCTTATAAAACCAATGATCATAGAAAGTTACAAATTTATATTTGGAATTGTTATTACCAATTTTGGTCTTGACATGAGCTCCCGCTTTTGTGATATTTACGAATTTACATGATTTTTTGTGACGTCTGTATGTGTATGTATATCGCATAACTAAAAACTGTTAGACGTAGAATGTTGCAATTTCACATGTAAGTTTGTTAGGACAGTTGTTGTGCATCTCTCATTTTGGTTTTTCTATGCGCCTTTCCATTTTGGAATAGCCACAAATATCAAATATTATACCCATAATGATCAAAAATACAAAATTTTTGGCCAATTCTATCTAACTTTCTGTCATACAGATTTTAACAGAAGCTAATGATAGCGCTAAAATTCATAGTTACAAAAGTTGTTGACATTCTTGTGTGTAGAAAATAATTCATAAAGACTTGTAGGTTCTAGTCGACGAATGTATTTTATTTAATGAATATTCTGGAAAAAGTCGAATAAAAACCAATAAATGAATATTTTGGAAAAAATTGAATAAACCAGTTATTCATACTCATAAACAGCCTACACCACAGAACAGGAATTTTACTAATTCAGAACAATGATCAAATACTTAAAGTTCTTAGAGATGTATGCTCAGTTCGCAGTCCAAACAGAAACTAATCTCATCCAGTCTTGCTAGTGATTTATAAAATTTTCGATGTTCTGCTCTAGAAACCAATGGATTAAACCGGAAAATTTTACAACTCGGTTTCTATTGAGGTTAGATCTTCTAAACTTTGGCAATCTTAAACTACAACTTTTTGCCAAATTTGAATACCAAATTGCCAAATTTTTCACCAAGTCGCAAAATTTGCCGCTAATGCCACTCTGGTGAAGGTGAAGAAATCTACCATCTATTTTCATTTTAACTGTAATATCGTGTAAAAAGTAGTACGTAAAGAAATAGGCAGGCTCTAGTCAACAATAATTATTAATGACTCTTTACTTTTTATATTCTTGTTAGTGATTTATTGATGAAGTTAGTTCTGTGCAAGAAAACTGCAGATCATTCGAAAAAATCCCAGAACTCTGTATTTATTGAAGTTAGAACTTCTAAACATTGACAATATTAAACCACCATTATTCACCAAATTTAATGCCAATTTGCAAACTTTGTCGCCAAAACATTCCCTTCGCAACACATCATCTGCGTTGGTGATGAATTTAGTGAAATCATGAGATTAGAGACAAATTTGGCAGAAAATAGTTCAGGATTGTCAAAATCAGTAAGCCCTTTCTCAATTTTATTGTAGTTAATTTTTCTATATACATTGTAACGTTTCCAGTCACTAATATTTGTCAAAGAGTACCAAAGTAGGCTGTCTACACATTAGTGAATTCTGCTGAATTATAAGTTGTGCATTTGCCAATGAGAGGTTCTGTAAAAAGCAGTAGAATATGATTTCTGAACAAACGATATTTTTGCCCTGCAGTGTACATAATCCTATTATCATGAATTTTGTGGTTCTAATAATAGTCTTTTTGGATTGTTTCCAAGAACATTCATAGACTGGAACCTGTTTGTTTATTTACAAACCACTTACATGAAATAATTTCATAACAATATGTATGCCTCAGTGAGTGTACAAGGAAGTCATGTGGGTGTCCACAGCAAATTGTTTTTAATGTAGTGTTTTAGAGTCTCATTTTATGAAAATGCTTAAAAAAAAAAAAAAAAAAAAGATTATTTACTAGTAGTTAACCAACTAATAGTTAGTTGATACATGATGGATATGAGTAGTTTTTATATAATTGCTTATATCTATTAATTTATGCATCTTAATGATAAAATATTTATCTGTACTATGGTTGATGTAACGAATATAATATTCAAAATATCATTTTAAATTCCCTCAAAAGGATGATAATTTCATTTCTCAAAGAAACTAAATATGAAATTTACATTAACATAAATACCATTCATTTAAGAGAGAGGGAAAAAAAAACTCCCATTAAACCATTAAAAATAAATAAATAAATAAAAATAATAACTGTAATTTAATTTAAATCTTTCCTCATATGCATTTCATTTCATTTCTTTCTTTCTTTCTTTTTTCTCTAAAATAATACTTTGATCCCTAACTTCAGCTGTTTTATCTGATAAAACTTTCAGAATAATATGTTAGATAATTTTATGATCCATATATAGCTAAAATAAATTACATGTTTTATGTAATTTTTATCTAAAAAAGTTTCTTCTTAAAAGCAGGATATCCATAAATAATTAGATATGTATACCTAATAAATAAATAAAAAAAATCTCTAGCTATCTTTAATATTATATTTAAAAGTCATGGTCAATTCACACCTAAAATTTCCTACATAAAACTTCTTTTTTTTTTTTTTCTCAAGAAACATTATACAGATATGTTAATTACTGTCATACATATTGGCTGGTTGTAGCTCTACTTGTGCTTGTACATTTTTATGCCTGGCGAAGAATCATGCTGTTTTTTGACACAAAACACATGTTGTGATTATGTTTTGTTTTGTAAACTCTGTTTTTCATAACAAGTACGTAATGTATAAAGTTTGTTAAATTCCGTCTTGGAGATGCCAAGATATAGTTGTCAAGGAAAACGGGGCATAAAAGTACTACAAGTCGAGCGATATACATCAAAAACTAATCAGCATCACTTAAGTCAGAATTCAACTGCACGCTCAGTTTCATGGAATTCCGTACCTGCAGTTCTCAAGTTAGCTACAGTATTTGTGCCCTATACAGACACACACACACGTCCATTAAATACAGTCATAGGACATTTCAAAATCTGTAAATTCATCAAAAATTTGAATCAAATTCAGTATTTACTTCTTATGAATGTAGGTGAAAATGGGACGCCAAAATCTCTCCTTCCTAGTTTCGGCCCTGGTTCTGCTTGTATGGAAGTGGTGTTACTTGAGGATAATCAAAAAGCTATGCAGCACCTGAACATATTGATAGATTAAGTGTGCATCCCTCAATGTTACATTTTTACTCTGAAGTTAACGGATACTTTGCGCTCGATAATGCAACCCTACGTCGTGGCAGAATCGTTCGAGATGAGTCCACTGAACATCAATATGACTTCTAATAGTTTCCCTAGATGCCGCAAAGTCCAGATCTTAATCCAATAGGAAATGTCTGGGACATGTTGGAAAGGAGTATCCTCTTCCATCTAATTTACAAGATCTTAAAAGTCTGTGTAGCTAACGTAGGGACACAAAAGTAGCCCAGAAGCTTGTAGAATACTGGCTGTTATTCATGCAAAAGGAGGTCCAATAAAATATTAATTTAAAGATTTCTAATTCATTGGCCAGTGTGTGTATATTGTATAGATTAGGATGTCCCTTAAATGGGGGAATTTTTTTTCCTTCTTCTTTTCTTTTTCTGAAATCCAATACGCATACCCTCTAATTTTTATCTATTTGCCAAAAAGTGTTTAAGGTCAAGTAGATAAAAATTAGAGTTTAAAGTGTTACATCGTGAAAATATTGATGAGACTGTTTACCTTTGGTTTTCACGAGAGCGACAAAAAGGGATCACTTATCCAAGATCGATTAAACACTTCAATGGACAGAGTGCTCTCATCCAGCAGCAACATCACTGTGATGCGGAAATATAAAGGAGGTATTTCTATCTTTTAAATTAATAGCTTTATTACAGCCTATGGACCGACCAAGGAGTGTTCTAAAATGTAAAATGCAATTACAGGAAAATGTTTCTTCAAAAATTGATTAAAAGTCATGGGAATTTTGTCTCTGTACAGCAACTTATACTTAACCTTGAAATTTTTGATTGACTTTTATACAATTTTGCAATTTATTATCTATGTCTACCATCAATATTTAAAGAATTACAACAAAGGTCAAAGTTTTTCAACACATCCAGTACACTTTTTTAAAAAAGTTAAGATTTTTAACAAAGGAAATCTTATTAAAAAAAAAAAAATAAGGAAAACATACAAGTAAAAATGAAATTGTATACAAAATTTGCAAACCTTGCAGTTCCAGGGTCATCCACATCTAGATCCCAAACATACGCTCTACCAACCTGATTTCCTAAAGCTAAAATCTGGAAGAAGAAACAAAGTGAAATTCATTTTTGACTGTAAATAATGAATAGTAAATTTATCATACTTTTAGAACGTATTCTTAAGAAAATACTATGTGAAATGAAACATTAGATAAACTTATTGATTTCTTGATTACAAACAAAATATAAATTTTCGATTATGATTTTAGTTGCTAGATAATATTACTTACAACAGACATTCATTTTTCGCAACAGACATTTATTTTTTTTCCTTTTCCAAATATACAGTACTCTGTACCATGCCATAATTCAACTTGGCAGAAGAGTCCTATTTTTGATTCCTCATTGTGTATTTCTAAACACTTTGCTGTTTCAAAAGTAGTAAATTCAAAGTAGTTTTACAACTTTTTTTTTTTTTTTTGTCTGAAAGAAATGGTATTTCAGCCATAATAAGCAAATTATATTAAGTAAATTAATTAGCAACTACAATAACATACTTGCCAACCAATTTCAATAAAAAAAGGGAAGATTTTTGTTGAAAAACCAGAAGATTTCATAAAAAAAGGGAAGTTTTTTTTTTTTTTTTTTTTTTTTTTTTTTTCTCTCTTTGACGTATTAAACAATACAGTTTTACAATTTCAATATCTAGAAGGAATCTATAAAAACATTTTACTATAGATTGATTATACTAAATATATAAAAGTTTTAAATGAAGTTATTCCTCTTCAAAATATAAATATCTACAAAACAGAATCTAAGAAATTTATTTAACAATAGACAAAAAAACGTAGTTAAGTTAAAGTATAACTAATTTTTTAAATAAATATAGAATTTGATTTTTGTGTATGTACATTAATCATACATATAAAAAAAAGTAGCAGTAGCTAATTATCAGTTTCAAACCTGCATAAAACCAACTGAGTATTAATTTTCTTAAATTGATTTGGGAAAAATTTTCCTACCTGAAAAAATTATTCTTCATTTTTGACATACAAATATTTAATTTAATTGAGGAAAAATAAACAGATTCATTAAATTCAGCAATAAAGATCTAAAAACAATTACATATGTGAGAAATATTGAGCACTTCCATTACTTTATTGTTTCTAGAATTGATCATTGATCACAATCCGGGGAAAGGGGGGAAGGGAGGGTACAATAATAATTAATTACAGAGTAAGAAATATTAAACTCATTCAACTCTACTTCTAGAATCTAATGTAAGAACTTTAAAATTAATATTATCATTTATGTTGCAGATGGATAAAGATTAAGAAACAAGACTTCTGCAGAACATTAGCTTGCTGATCACTAGTTGGAGATAAATAAAGGGGGGGGGGGGCAAAAAATAATTACATCAGCAAGAAATATTTAAATATTCTATTTCTTTAAATGTTCTAGAATCTCATAAAGCAAGTTTGAAATGAATATTGACATTTATGTTATGGATGGAGAAAAATTGAGAATCGGGAGTTTTCGTAGAACATTTGGGTTTCTTTTTAAAACGAACGATATCCGCGACTTTTTTAAAAACGGAAGATTTCATCATCTGTCCGGAAGACCGGAAGATACGTTAAAAAACCGGAAATCTTCCGGGAAAACCGGAAAAGTTGGCAAGTATGCAATAATACTAACTACAATACAATAAGTTATCAAAGACCCAGAGGAAAAAATATTTTCATTTAACACACTTATTTCAACACTCAAAAGAAAAAGAAAATTGCAATTGGATCACCCTATCATTTGTTATAATTGTAAGTAATTTGGCAACAACCTAGAAAACAGCTGTTTTAGACTTCAACTCACACCCTTCGTTACTTAAGAATTTTTTTTTTTTTTCAAATGTTGCTTTCAATATTGCACATGAATTTTAATCTGTTTCAATATAATCCATGACCTTATTTCAAAAAGCTCATCCTAAGTTTTTTATTTATTTAGGGTGAAGTGGGTGTTGGGGTTATCAACATTTTGGCACAATTTGACTTTGACCTCATTTTGTTCAGTTGCTTTAATATTTACATGTGTGAAACTTTTTAGTTGTAAACTGGATTTTAAAAAACATGAGTTTCTTATAATTTAACAATGTGCGACATGAAGGATAAAAAAATGTGTGTTTTGTGGTTCCACTTGCCTCATCATTTAAGGCAAGCACCCTACACCAGTAAGATATCTGGAAGTGGAGAGTAAAACTCTTCATGGATCCAGAACTTTTTAAAATATCTCAAATAGTTACAGAGTTACGAACTTTTTGTATGTCTCCCATTAACACTTCACATTTTTTAACACTCCAACAAAACCTTAAAAAAATATTAGGACCATTAGGTTTAATTGAAAATTAAAAGACAGAACTATAAAAGCAAAGTTATATATATAAGTGATGCAGTTGAGGGACAAGTGTAAAACTTCACAGTTACCCTTGCTGAATAGGCAGAGTTCCTAGGGTAAGTGTAACCATGGGTGATAAACCGAAAAGCTTAAAAAACAGAAACTAAAATTATGTTCAAATAAAATTTGAATGAAATCTGAAGTTGCATTAAAAATCTGCTTACAAAACTTGTTGTTTTTACCAAAAACTGTCGAGTTTAGTACTGTCGAGTTAAGTACAATAATAGCAAAACTTTGAATTTTGATAAGGGCATTCTGCGGAAGAGGGAAATGCGAGCATTTTTAAACTTCTAAAAGCAATATTGTTTAATATTTGATTTGGTTTCCCAAGGCTACGTGTAACAAAGACAGGTTCACAAAAACCAGATAGGATGACTATTAGTTCAAAATTCAAATTATCTTATCAGTTGAGCCACAGTTACACTTACCCCACTTCACTCTACCTAAAGTATTTAGGATTTTTCACTCCTGGAACATAACAGATTCACACTTTTTCAGATATCCAGGATAAGATTGGATCATTTCCAGAAAATATAAAAATTTTGTGTACACTGTATCTCACAAAGGGGATTGAAATTTCACAAAATATTGATTGGATGGTGATTAGATTTTGGCCTATATCAACCAACAGGCAGTGCTACTATACTGCAATTTTTCATTATTTAGTTACGGAAAGAATCAGTTTCTGTAATGTACTCAATATGATATATGAGATGAAAATTGTTAACCAACAGATGGCGTTATTCATAAGCAATTTAATTGCTGTGCTTGGTAGCTTATCTCAGATACCATTGCATGGATTCAAATTAAACTTATTCTGAAAAACTATGTGGACTAAACGTTAGCATAAATCACCTGTCAGCATGTCTATTAATGCTATGTAGAACTTTTTTTTTTTTTTTACGATTGGCATCTAGTACATAAAAAGCAAAAAAACTTAATAGATGAGATGCGTATTACCCACATCTGTGATACTTTTATTTCATCTAAGAGTTGAGGGCACTGATTACTGAAAAATAAAACAAAAAAAATTGTTCTTTGTGTTACAATCTCCGCCATTTAGTTTTCCAACCAATTAACATATGAGAAAAATATAGGAAAAAAAAGTAGAAGAAAGTTTTGCGATGATTACAGCACTGTTTTGGATTCAAATTACTGAGCAAAGGCCTCATTGAAAAAAGTAAGCACAAGTGCAACATGAAAGCGGCAATGATGCTGTACTTGTCATTGCTTTCTTCACCTGGTGAAGGATTGCACTCGGTTCCATCTATCAAGAGCAACTGCTTCAATTTTATTGCTATTCATAATATTTGCTAACAAAATATTTTTATGCTAAATTACATCAACAATAGATTAACACTAGGGCTGTGCCAATTAATCAGTTCGGTTAATCGATCAATGCTTAGTCCCAATCAATTTTTTTAATTGAGTTAATCGGATCGATTAATTCAATTTGAAATTTTCAAACTACGAATTAAAGTAAAAATGTTGTTCTGCCTACAAAATATTTTTTCACATATTTTGCTAACAAACATTCTAAGAAACATCCATCAAATAATGAAAAAGCAAAAAAATAAATAAAAACTCTCAAAAGAAGTAGTTGCACTTTTGTTGATAGAGAAAAGGGGGAGGACAGTTATTAAACAAAATGCCGCTTCATGTGCATGCTGGAGCAACACCACCTGTCTGTAGCCTTCTACAGAAAGTGTTGGCTAGGGTAACAGTATTCTCAGAAACAAGAAGCTTTCACAAAATAGAAATGCTAAAGATAAAAAAAAAAAAAAAAAAAAAAAGAAGGGATTGAGATTTTTACTATCCCTCTGATGGTGGAAATGTCAATAGAGTTTCACAGTATCTTCAAACGTTTATTGTCTGTTCAGAATTACTGATAGTAACTATTCAAGTAAAAACAGAAAATAACATTCTGTGTTCCAGTCCAAAGTGACAAAGAAGAACTAAAATATAAGAATTTGAGATTTTTATGATAATGATATGGAATTTTGAGAATTCATTTAAAAATAGTGACAAGCGAGATGGACAAGGCCAGCAAATATAAAACTAAAATATGTGTACATTCATTTAATGTTTCTTTCAAAATGAATCGAAAAATTAATTTATTTAAAAAAAAAAAAAATAATAAATAAAATTGAATAAGTGAAAATATTTATATAAAATTAACACTTAAAGTCACCAATTATTACTCTGAAAATTGATTTAAATTCCAGTTATGAAACAGATATTTAGACAAAAAAAAAAAAAAAAAAAAATCTGTCAAACTTATGAATAATAGCTATATAAATAAAGAGAAGTGTCTGTGTGTGTGTGTGTCTGTGTGTGTGTCTGCGCTCTGGCGCTCACACTACTGATTGCAGAGCTTCCAGATTTGGCATATAGGTACCTGGGAGCCTGCAGGTGTGCACCTCATTGAGATTTTTTCGAATTTGAATTTTTTAAATTAATGTTTTTTTTTATTTTAAATATTGGTTTTAATGCTTCATTTTCATAGATTTATTCTTTTGCTTCAATCGTCTGCGTATCTTAGCAACGGCTATTATGCAACTTATTTTTATTTAACTAGGGGGCTCTGCCCCCTGCTCGCTCCGCTCACCAACCCCCGAGGTAGCCTTTCCCTCACCCCGACTTGTTTCGCTCATTAACCCATGCTGGATTCTACCCGACTATTCGCAACTTTGCCTTTCATTGAATTGGAATATTAATAATGCATAACACAAGAGAAAAGTTGAACAATATTATAGAAATCCACTATATTTGGTATCACATTGAAATACACAATATTTAATATTATATCGTTTATAATACGTAAAAAATCTGTTTTAACGTTCAACAATTTAACAACAATTTGCCATTATTTTGAGAGAAAACATTTGGTAGACAGCTAGACACACAAAATAAAGAACGATAGCACTAACTGTTTAGAACAGAGAGAAATTCTTAACATCTAAACGATTTAGCGTAACAGCTTTAGTATACGATCCACTTGTTAAATTTTTGTCACTATTTGGCGATGAATTTTTTGGGTATTATTGCTTGATTAAAGAAATTACGAATTTATTTTTTCTAATGCCTATATTTTTTCCTATTGAATTTTTTTGTTAATTTAGGGCAATATGTAACACTCTGCATTTATTTCCAGTGTGCAGCAAGGTTTAAAATGATGCTTACAACAGTCAAGATGCAACTTTTTGAAGTGCAATTTTTCAAGAATATGATTTAGTCAGATCCATTGAAAACAAATATCTTATGTGATTTTAAACATTTCATTAGTAGTAGTACGACAGGACTATTTCTTTCAGATAGTGATTTTGCATTGTCGCCATGAATTTGCCAAGATGCTCGTCAATATCTAATTTTACCATTCTTAAACTATATTAAATACTAAGTTAAATCGGGAAAAAAAAGAGAAAAAAAATCACATTTTTCGAAACCTACTAATAAGTGAAAAATTCATCCTTGATTATATTGTAAAAACGAATTGCCGGTTTGAAGTATTCAAGATAAACCCTCACCATTCATAAATTGGATGGCTTTTGAATATTTGTTGACAATATTTTCTGAATAAATATTCATGATGGCTCCAGAACACTTGTTGGCGACATCTTCTGAATAATTATGATTGTTGGCAATATCTACTGGTATTTATTGATCATAGTTGCTGCCGATATCTCATGAACTTGTGTTAATGATGGCTTCTGAATATTTGTTGGCTACATCTTCTGGATATATATTGATTACACCTAGATTTTTTACAGATATATTATGTAATATTGAATTTAGAAAATAAAAAATAAAAAATGCGTGTGGAGAATGAAATATTATGATATTGGATAATTTAATTTAATTTAATTTATAGAGGGAACAACTATAGTATTTCCCCACAGCTGAATTTGGCGATTTATTTTTGGCGATTATGGCTAAATCATAAGTCTAAAAATCCTATAGCATAAATGATAAAATCATAAGTCATAAAATCATTAATCCAAAATAAATAGCATGCAGGCTGCCATATTATATCGCAAACAGTTCAGAACGACATCGTTATCATTCAAATCGGCGCCAAAGAAAAATCACCAAATTCAGCTGTGGGGAAATACTATAGTTGTACCTTATAGTGACATCAATGATACAGGGAAAACTACTTTAGCTATTTTCTTTCTAATAATACGGATAATATTTTACCTGGAGATATTTTGTACATTTAGACCAAATAAACAATTTTCTTCTTTTTTCCCCCTCTTGAATTAAGTTAAAAAATATTTTTAAAAAAATTGAAAAAACAATTATGCTAAAGCAATGGTACAGTTTAACCTCTTGGCGAAATTTTAAATTTCGCACCGAAGTAGCTTAGACTTTTCTCGCAAAAATCTTGACATGCATAACTGAGATAGATAATTTAAGTCATCGTCAAAATAAATGAAAAATTTAAAATCTGCCAGTGAGGTCCTGTATTAGGTGTACCTAAAATATTTTAGCAATGCAGTTACTTCATTCCATTGCATGGAAAAATAGACCAAAAAAAAAAGAAAAAAGTCCTGTTGTATTAAATTAAATTCTGTTTTCTGCAAAGTTTTACATCAGTGCTTAAAAAACAAAAATAGGTTGCCAATTTTATTATTATTAGTAGTATTATTGCACTATTTTATAATTTTTCTCCATATTTAAGGCATGGCTAGAGTTAAAATGGCTATTGTGTTTGCGTAAATGAATTCCTTGGCGAAAAACGTATGAGCTTCTTCATTTCTAAATTTTAAAAATCGCTAAATTGGTCATAGTAAACATCCATCATTTTAAATATGTTTTGAGTTAAAAAAGCTAAATTTTTATATAAACTAATCTATGTTGTCCTCTCGTAAATTTCATTTTCAAAATTTCTGGGCTTAACCTCTAATTCTATACGCAAGCGAAGTGTGATGTCACTGACCGTCCGTGGATGGCAAGAAAATGATTTCCTATGTTAATCGCCCATTGAATTTTTTATAAAAAATTATTGAAAATCGAGGAGGAAAATTATTTCCCGATTTTAATCCCCATAGTTGGGTGTATATATGTATTAGTTATCATGTGCATGTGTTAGATTTAGTTACTTTGCTGTCAAATTGACAAAATTTTTATTTTAAATTTCAAAACTCTGTCGTCCTTGACGTTTTTTGTTTTTGGCGATCAAAAACGTAATACGAATAATATACATGCCAGATGTATACTTTCGTAATATGTATTGTACGAAATATTGTTTCATATTGTTCATTACTCTCTTAATATAAGTTGTTAAAATAACTATGATTTTTGAAAGGAATTAAATAATGTTCGCCAGATAATTTGGCAATATTTTTTTTTTCTGCGAAGGATGACCGATATCAAATCTATTCCGCTGCAACATATTAGTATCTTATATCCGATACTTTATTTAGACATTTGAAAACAAATTTGACTTCAAATTATGATAGAATATTTATCATTTTCCTTTTAATTAGTACATTAGTTGGATATTTATTGTGTAAATATCATCCTTTGAAATGAAATGTTTATGTTTTCAGTCGAATATGGAAGTTTGCCATTTTCTTTTCTAGAGTTTTGAAATTAAAAATTCAAATTTTATCAATTTTACAACAAAAACAACTTAATCTAATGCATGCACATGATAACTAATACATATCTATGTCTAAATATGGGGATTAAAATCGGGAAATAATTTTCCTCGACTTTTAATAATTTTTTACAAAAAATCCAATGGGCGTTTAACATAGGAAATATTTTCTTGCAATCCACGAACGGCCAGTGAAGTCATTACTTCGCTTGCGTATACCAATCGTTGTTTAACATAATCATTATATTCATTACTAAATCTTTTTCGCCTAACGTTAAAATAAAAACTAATAATACAAACTTAGTTAATAATATAAAATAATAATGTAAACTAAAATAAAAATAATTTTCATTTCATTTTTATTAAATTTTTACTTAATATTTTTAAAATATCGGTTATTTTCATATTTTGCTATTCTAAATAATTTTTTTCTTCTCTCGAGCATCTCAAAGATGCCAATTTTTCAATTTTTCTTATTTACACCATTGATCACATTTTAATTTTCCTGAGGAAAGTGACGTCAGCGACACAGAAAAAAACGTCATAAGAGAAACATTTCCCTCCGGTGGCAAATAGAGTACCTTTATAAATCATACGTTTTTGTGAATAACTTCGGTAATTAAAATGATAGAAATTTCTAAGCAGCTGAAATGCCTTCCTTGAAACAGTCGGAATACACTGATACCTCTCATAATGCAGAGCACTTTGCCCTCCGCGAGAAGTTGCTGTCGCAGACAAAATAAATTGACGCCAGCGACAGTTACTTTTTTTTAATATATAGAAATATATTCATTTGAAGGCTTTTTTTTTTTTTTTTTTTTTTTAAATAAAATCGTAATGCAGCAGAAAAAATTAAGTATAATTAGTTTTAAATTTAAAAACGTATTTATAACAGTTATGTTTAATTTTTTATAGTAGAACAACTTCTTATTTTTCATTTTTTAATTAATTCCTTTAAAAGAAAAAACTTTTATTTATTTTTTTTATTTACTGTATTTATCGGGAAAAATGGTAGTACATACGTAGTAAAAAGGATTAAATTGATTAAAATTTATTTGTTTATATATATCTTTATATATATATTTCTTTTGTGCGTGTGTATGTCACTGAACTCCTCCTAAACGACTGGACCGAGTTTAATGAAATTTTTTGTGTGTCTTCAGGTGGATTCGAGAATGGTTTAGATTTACAATTCAGTCCAAATTTTCGAATAGTTTTCTTATTATTAATTAAAATATGAAAATAATAACCTCCTAATACCTTATAAATAGCCATTAAAATATTAGCTATAATTTAATTGTTGCCAAAAAAATTTACGAGTTCATTTTCTTTCGACATAAAAATAAATAAACGTGATTAAATAAATAATTTAATTAAACGTGAGCTTTAAGAAATTGTAAAAAATTAAATTATGTATCTCACAAAAATTGACGTCACTATCGGTTTAAAGATTTCATACGCATTGATAAAGTGCTAATGTAGTTAGTTCTATGATTCAAAAGAAAATTTAAAAACATGGTTTATAAAAAGTTTTTTTTCTTATAATTATTTATATTATTAACTTCTCATGATGTAGTTGAATTTTACATATTGAATTTATTATCTTTATATATATATTTCTTTTGTGCGTGTGTATGTCACTGAACTCCTCCTAAACGGCTGGACCGAGTTTATAATGAAATTTTTTGTGTGTCTTCAGGAGGATTCGAGAATGGTTTAGATTTACAATTCAGTCCAATTTAAATTGTTTATTTAATTAATTTATCACTTATAAATTGTTGTTGATTTTGGAATGTTTCACATTGGATCTGGCAGACTGCGCTACGATCGTAGTATCGAATATTTAATAATACGCAAGCGAAGTGATGACGTCACTGGTCGTCCGTGGATGCAAGAAAAATATTTCCTATGTTAATCGCCCATTGGATTTTTTGTAAAAAATTACTAAAAATCGAGGAAAATTACTTCCCGATTTTAATCCCCATATTTAAGTATAGATATGTATTAGTTATCATGTGCATGCGTTAGATTGAGTTGTTTTTGCTGTAAAATTGATAAAATTTGAATTTTTAATCTCAAAACTCTGTCATCCTTGGCGGATAAAAAAATATCACCATATCATCTGGCGAACATATTTAATTTCTTTCAAAAATAATGGTTATTTCAACAACTTATATTAAGAGAGCAATGAATAATATGAAACAATTTAGTACAATACATATTACGAAAATATACATCTGGCATGTATATTTTCGTATTACGTTTTTGATCGCCAAATACAAAAAACGCCAAGGGAGACAGAGTTTTGAAATTTAAAATTAAAATTTTGTCAATTTGAGAGCAAAATAACTCAATCTATGCATACGATAACTAATACATATCTATACCCAAATACGGGGATTATAATCGAGAAATAATTTTCCTCGATTTTTAATAATTTTTTATAAAAAATCCAATGGGAGATTAACATAGGAAATCTTTTTCTTGCATCCACTGATGGTCAGTGACGTCACACTTCGCTTGCGTATATTCTATTGTAATTCCAGTTTGTCCCGACAGTTGGTGCTGCGATCAAATTCAGGAAAATATTTTGTAACTTCGTGTTATTATTATTATACAAAAAATTGTGTCATAATTGAAATCAGGGTTGGCCAATTTTTGTCGAAGTGGAAAAAACCATGGTAAAAACCGCGGAAAAAACCACCCCGGCAAAAATAGTTTTTGCCACAATTTTGGACAGTGGCAAAAATTACCAGTATTTCAAACAGAGTTTTAAGGATTTTAATTACACAATTTTAATATTTAAATCATAATTTTAACAAATTAAAACCAGAGATTTAATTACACTCTTGATCAACTGATTCTTATGTAAATCATTAAAATAATACATTCTAAAATTTCTTTACAATGAGATTTTTAACATCAACAATTAACATATTTTTTTTTCATTTTTAAAAATACTTAAATTACCTATCTAAAAAATATTCTTCAATAATTAATTACTAGAATATTTGTATTTTTCAATGTATTACATATTTTTGATTACAGTGGGGGAAAAGTGAAATATTGAGTCAATTATTGACTCAGTTGTTCTAAAATTTGCCAGTCAGTCACTGATCATGCATTTTTTTGAATTGAAATGTAAATTGCAAGTAAACTCTCTCTCTCTCTCTCTGAATATGTCTTACTTAAGATTTTTTTACTTCAATAAAATAAAAATATAATTTTGTAGTTTTATTTTTATGGTTATGTTTAGGGATTGACAAAGTTTCAATATCTTAGGAGCCAGAAATTGCGAATTATTTGTATGACAATACTCACAGCAAAACTTTATAAAATTTTATAATTAATGCAGGTCATTCACATATTATTTTACATTGAATAAATGAACTATTCAGTTAAAAATGTGAACTAAGGAAATTTTTAAGAAAATAACTATTTTTTATTTATAAAGATAAAAACAAACTATTGGGGAAAAAAATCCACAGAAATAAATATTATTTTTACCTTTAATATAATCATCAAATATATTGAGTGTTAGTATATTTTGGCTTTAAAATTTGTCTATTAATTTTTCAGGACAGAATTCCTTTAAAGAGAATCCATTTGATAAATATCATACTATTTAAATTTTCTCGCTGTAAATTCGAACATAGTCTGCTTTAGATAGTGTTTATGATATTGAATCTTGTTTAACATAAAGATGTTGACATGTAAAGTACCAGTATAGTAGTAAGAAGATTTATCAAATATGGGAATTTATCTTTCATGGAAAAACATCTTTCAAAAACAAAAATAATTGTTAAATTTTTCAGAAAGCATTAAACTCATACTATTCATTCAATACATCAGCAATGTCCTCTTTATACCAAGGCAAGAAGGTGGGAGGAAAAACAAAAATATACAATAAAAAATATTGTAAATGCATAAAAATATTTTTGTCAGTCTGCCGTAACTGGTTACCAATGGATATATATAGTCACCCTGGCATGCAGAATTTGTCAGATACTGGTTATATATATTATATTAATTAATTAATTATAATTACTTTTTAAATTAAAAAATCTTCAAACATTTTTTTCATTGAGGTGCCAAAGTGTAAAGGGTGAAAATTGAAAGGGATTATGTTGTTCTAATTTTATTTTTCCACTTTTCCTAATTTTTTCCATTTTTGCCGCTTTTTGCCTGGTTTTTTCCACTTTTTGCCGCTGTCCTGGGAAAAGTGCATTTTTGCCGGCAAAAACCCAACCCTGATTGAAATATTACATCAAGATGTAATTAGTGTTTGAAGAGTTTTGAAGTGTGCATAAAAAACTATACATTTTGCAAATTTAGTGCGGAATTGTAGTGAGTATTTTATATAATTTTCTATCAAATTTACACACGCATTGATTAACAGCCACCCTAACCTACAAATTTATTTGTGTAGCTAATTTATTATATTTTATCTATTTATTTTTTGAATGGAACACGTTTAGTATCAGATCCCTTTGGCAAAATTTGAAATTTGGCACCAAAGTAGCTCGAACGCTTCTCGCCAAGATCTTTAGTTCCACAATTGAGATAGCCATTTCAATTCATCGCAAAAATGGCTTAAAATATTTAAAGTCACCAAAGGGGTCCCATACTTTTGTGCGTGTGCATGTCACTGAACTCCTCCTAAACGGCTGGACCGGTTTTAATGAAATTTTTTGTGTGTCTTCAGGTGGATTCGAGAATGGTTTAGATTTACAATTCAGTCAAATTAAATTGTTTATTTAATTGTTAATTATGTCTTTTACGTTATAATCGGAATTCACAGTCACCGTTCACAGCGCTCCATACCTGTTTCACTTATATACCACATCCTTACACACTTACAATAAGTTAGTTATTTTTTTCTAGCAAAATATTCTCTAGAAATAATTTATATGACAAAACAACGTTTGTCGGGTCAGCTAGTATATATATATATATTTATTTTTTAATCTACTTTTTATTTTGTTTTATTTTATTACATTGGTCAGAATCAAATCGTAATATAGTGTAAATAGCATGGGCTATAAAATACAAGGTTAAAAACTAAAATATTTAATAGATGCTGAGATACAGTCATCTTTAAAATCGTAGTTCTTAAACTGTAGCAGATCCCCCCTGTCGTCGATAAATATCCAGATTGAAGTGCCCGGAAAAGATCTTTCTGCAGGCATGGGAAACCTAGACCTGATGCAGTGCGGGCGGGAAAAGAGCTGCCGTAGACAGCGGGTACCCGAAGCGAGGTTTGGAGCAATTTCAGTTTCTTTTTTTTTTTTTTTTTTTTTAAGTTTTTTTCTATAATGTGGTGTAGAAAAATAAATATTAATTCAATTCTTTCGAAAATTCATTTAAATATAGTGACCAGCGAAGCGGGCGTAGCCTGCTAGTATATATATATAGTAAACTTATTTATACATTTTAATTCCTGTCTGCATCTTTCGGTATTTAGAAACATCATCATTAACCATTTATTTTGAATTAATAATTTATACTCTGCGATATTTAAAAACAAGAATATTAATAAACTGATCACGGCCACTGCTAAAATAGGTTTTCCTAAAAACTTCGTATTTTCTATTTTATATCCTTAACCATGTCTCTGTCAGTACATTAAAAAAAAAAAAAAAAAAGCTGTGTACACCTTTGTGTATATTAACAAAAAAATTATAAAATAATAAAAGACAATAAAAAAGGTGGCGGTTGGGTGGGTATATGTTTGATTAAGGAGGTGGAGTGGTGTGGTAAGGCTGGATGGTTGGGTGGGATTGTGAAAAAAAAAAACGCAGAAGGCTTGTTGCATTTACTGTGTATTACTATGCAAACTTTCTTTTTCCATTCGACTTTCGGTTTCTTCTTTTTTGAGTTGTCAACTATTCTTAAGGTTCTAATCATGCTATTAAACACAATGTAATCAATCAATGAATTTCACTGTTGCTTTGTGGTTTCATTGTTATTCATCTGCTTTGAGGTTTTGCTTTTTTGGGTCCATATGACTCCTGTTCTGGTCGTGGCAGGCTGGGTGAGTGTTGCCGGCGTGAAACTAGTTTAACCCCACAGGCAAGTCACAAGTCTTGCCGCCTGCCTCCTTCCTTCCTATCTTGGGATTCTTAAATTATTTTTCATAAAGTATAAAGTTTATGGTTTTAAGTTAAGATTTGATGTGTTACTTTATTGATTTGTTTGTTTTGCTGGCAGTTATTTGATAAATCTGGTTTCTTTAAATTAGTGTATTTCATCCACTGATTAAAAAAAATTTTTTTTTTTCATTTTTTGAAAGAAATTTTTAATCTTATTTGGTCATTGGTGTTCAGAAAAATGAAAAAAAAAAAAAAAAAATTATTAGGGAATGAAATACACAAACTTAAAGAAACTAGCTTTATTAATTAACAGCCTGCAAAAAAAATCAATCAATAAAGTAACACAACAAATATTAACTTAAATCCATAAACTATATCAAAATTTAAGAAAAAATAATTTAAGAAACTTAAGATAGGAAGGAAGGAGGCAGGCGGCAAGACTTGTGACTTGCCTGTGGGGTTAAACTAGTTTCACGCCGGCAACACTCCCCCAGCCTGCCACAACCAGAATAGGAGTCAAATGCAGGGGTAGTACAAGCACTGAGTGAATTTTCAGGACACAAATTTTTGAAAAATTCAGGACATTTTCAGGACAAAATTGGTATCCATTTCGCCATCGCAAGCAATAAACTTGCCTTCTAAATTATTCTTTTATAACTCTTATTTATATATACAGGCATGAGAACTTTCCGCGGATCCGCGATTTTCCGCTTTTTTGTAATTTTCGTTGATTTTGCGGTTTGTTATTTTGTTAAAATCAAACTCTAATAATGATCAGAGTTCAAACGCTCCATGAAAAACTTTAGATTCTCAATCTTTTTCCATCCAAAATATAAATGTCAATAACCATTTTAAACGTGCTTTATCAGATTCTATAACATATAAAAGAACAAAATTATTCAATATTTCTCACTCATGTAAATTTTTTGTCCCCCCCCCCCTTTTTATCTCTAACCATCGCCGATCAAACATTCTGCTGGAAGCCTTTTATTTTTGAATATTTATCCATCCACAACAAAAATAATTACTTTTTTACGCCCCGTTCCCATTTTCCACCACCAGTCAATGTTATTGAAAGTTGATTGCTAACTAATTTTTTTTTTTTTTTTACACATGTTTTATTGTGTTGATGTGTTATTACAGTGGAGCACCTTTTATACGTTTCTCATTTATACGTTTTTCGACTTCGGTCCCAAATCATTCCATTGAATTCTAATGTTAAAATATTTCGTTTATACGACACAGGTAAATTCTTAATTTCACTTATACGTTTTTTTGTTTTGTTTTGTTTTGTTTTTTTTTCCTCCTTGTGGAATCCCAAGTTTGAGTTTCAATCCAGGATTAAAAAAAAAAAAGATGAATGCTCTTTATGTTTTATTCTTATTTTTATTTATTTTTTTCGATTTTTTTTTCTTAGAACTATGGTAACAAAGTGCGGCTATAGAACAAAGTGCGACTTGCATCGATAGCCTGGGGCAAGGGGGGTTAGAGAAATTTTTAGAGATAAGCCAAGTAGCCAGTGACCACTTGAAGACCTCCCACTTTCTCTTTTAATTGATTCCAGGAATGGGGTATGAAAGGAAAAAAGCCCACAACTTTATAGGCATTTTGTAAACTTGAAGATTTATTACTCACTTCCGTAGAAGATTTTCTTATCGTATTTATTTGACATTATGGAGAAACATTTTTATTTTTCTTTCCTTCCTTTCAGTCGTTTTCAAAAATGTCATCTTCATTTAGAGAACAAAAGGCTTTGTCTTTAAAGGTTACAATCGAAATCTTGAAAAATATTTCTGAATTTCTACATTTTTAATTATTATTCAATTTTTATTCAACCTTTTAAAAATATTTTAAATATAATTAAAATATATCTTATTCGAATAAATGTAAAGGAAATCATGAAAATTGATTAGACTTTTATTATTAATATGATACTTTATTGTTTATTAATGTTAAAACGAATTTTCAGTTGTACGTTTTTTTCAGTTATACGTTTTTTAGGAACGGTCCCTTGAAAAACGTATAAACGGTGCTCCACTGTATTTTAGTTTAATTTGTCACTTTAAAAATATTTTGTACAGTTTTTTCCTGTGAGCATTATTTTTCATTTGAAATAAATTTTATGAACACGTGTGTTTCCTCTTTTTTTAATTTTCTGCACTCTCATGCCTGTATATATATATATATATATATGAGAAAAAAAAAAAAAAAAAACACCTGCATTTGAAAGACTAACATGTTTTATTGTATTATTAAACTTTATCGTCTATTTTATAGTTACATCCATACTTATTCACTTTAAAGATATAAATTATAAATCACGTGCAGACTTGCCAAGTTTCCAAAATGAAAAAGCTTGAGACATTTTGGAGGCTATTTTATCAACATACCGGCATTTTTATCTTCAGATTCGTAACTTAAGCATTAAAAATTGTGCTTTGCTAAAAGTGTAAGCCAAGCCATGTTTAATAATTTGAGGCTGAAACATTGCCAGAATACTACAATAAAATGGATTAGTTAAAAATATGGCATATTACATTTCAATTCTAGAAAACTGAAATTTTTATTTCAATAATTTCTAGGCATTTAAAAAATTTAATTACACGATACTTCGCAAATGATTGTTGAAACATGAGATCTTTTTTGTCTCTGGCAAAATTTCAGTTTATATTATTATTTTAAGCTAAATCCCTAAATATGTAATTATTAAATACATACACAAAGAAAAAATATTTTTTGTATGTCATTGCCAAAAAAATATTTTTTGTATGTCATTTATTTTTTTTAATTGATAAAATACCTACATGCAAACTCTTTATTGAATTGCTAAAATAACTTTTTTTTTTTTTTTTTTTAAAAGAGATCAATAGAAGAAACACATGCTGTAATTTTAATTGCAACTAATTGGCAATTATTTCATTGCCTAGTTTCAACTTTCATTTTTTTTTTTTTTTTTTTTTTTCAAAGCTGTTTTTCGATACATGTCATCACTTCATTACAAATTCTCAAAATTTCTTTGTATGTGTGCTAACTGATTGAATGTGCCATATTCTGGCATCTGATTGCTGAAATGCGGGATCATTATGCCAATGATTGACAAAAGCAAGGTTTCAATTGCGAAAATTCTTGGAGCAATTTTGGTGTAACAAAAGAGAAAAAAAAAAAAAAAAAACTTATTTTGGAGCATCAAATTGCTGTTTAAGAGCAGATTTCTTAGTTTGGAACAGCAAAACAATATTTTGTGACAAAAAATATCCGTTTTTTTAATAGCATACTTTTGCTTATTTCTAACAAAATTAATGTCCCCATGGATATGTGTTTGCTCATGTACACATCATCATCAAATCTAATAGAAAATTGTCTTATCACATGCTCAAAGCACATAATTCTTGAAAGTTTTATATGATGTTGAATAACACACTAGATACAGAGTCCAGCTTTTTTTTTTTTTTTTTTAATGCAGAGTATTATCTCATAGGGAAAAATGTATACATGGAATGAAACTGTTTAATTACTTTAGGGTAAGATCTTAAATATGCTAGAATGCTATTTTTTCAACAGTTTTTCACTGTCAACAATTTATACTGTTTTATCTTATTAGCTGATGATTATTTAAGAAGCTATTTGAAAAATTATAATAATAAGAGAAATAGGTAACATTTTCGCAACTGATTGCCAAAATAAGTGACTATTTCGCCACTAACTGACAAAATTTGTAGTTAATTGCAACCAGTTGCTGAAAATAGGCGATTATTTTGCCCCTAATGCTTAATTTTTTTTTTTTTTTTTTAAGCTAATCCTCAAAATACGCGATATTTCGCGATCGATCGATGAAATACGCGATCGTTTCAGCACTACCTTATAAAAATCACTCTATTTTTCGAATTCCCAGAATAGCAAATAATTTTATAACTATCGTCGAGATAGGTGATAATTTCAGCGCTAACTGAAAAAAATTGCGATTTTTTTTCAAAGCAGATTCCCGAAATTATTGCGACTGATTGCTGAAATACGCGGTTATTTTTTAATGCTATCTTTTGTGCTTCACCCCCCCCCCCCTTTTTTTTTTAAATTGGCTCTTAATAAAAATAATAATAAACTAATAAAAATAATAATAATAAACTGTAAATAGTTTAATATTTTCATGTCTGCCAATAAATGTGTTAAAATATATGCTTGTATTATATTCGAATTGATCTGGTTACAGTGGAAAGTACAATTATTAATTACTTTTTTGTTTGTCATTTCAAATTACAAAAAATTTTACCTTCTGCGTATAACTCTTTAAAGACCTGATTAAAAACTTATAAGTTTAATTTACAAATGAAAATCAAACATATCGAGACATTTAGAATAATGTATAAACTGATATTAATCTTTTTCTACGGTTTCAGGCATTTTAGCATTTTGCTAAAGCTTTTTATTTGTTTTTAGCTTTTTTGCTAAAAAAAATTTTTACTCAGCTTAAATCCTGGGACCAACTAGCGAAAAAACGGACATTTACGGACCAATTTCCCAATAACGGATCTAGTGGGAGCCCTGCATAAACTCCCCTTCTAAAATGCTAAACAAAATCCAGTCGGAACTGCTTTAGCCTTTCACTAAACGAATTTATTTCCGGTTTTGAATGCACAGGAAAGATCGAGAAAGTCCGTTTCTCTTGCGGCGCTGCACGTCAACAAGTGGGGCAGTTTTTCAAGGACATCATCACGCGGAGTGTCACTTCGACGACTCGTCTGCTACACAGGAATGGAAACGAAACTCGCATATCGCGATCGAAAAAAGCCGGAGATTTTCGTTAACTATCCG
Organism: Salticus scenicus; assembly: GCA_963930645.1. NCBI lineage: Eukaryota > Metazoa > Arthropoda > Arachnida > Araneae > Salticidae > Salticus > Salticus scenicus. The sequence goes on along the minus strand of OZ005650.1, from coordinate 6,144,230 downwards.
GAGATGAAAATAAAGTAAAAAAATCCGGAGACTTGGCAAGTCTGTAATAAGGTAATCACTAAAAAAATCAGGAATTTTAGGACAACTTATCATATTTAAGGACATTTCAGGACGTTTTTTAAATTTTAAGGAATTTCAGGACATGTACGACCCCTGCAAATGGATTTAAAAGAGCAAAATTTCAAAGCAGATGAATAACAAGGAAACCACAAAGCAACAATGAAATTCAATGATTGATTACAATGTATTTAATAGTATGATTAGAATTTTTTTAAGAATAGTTGACAACTCAAATAAGAAGAAACTGAAATTTTAATGGTAAAAGAAAGTTTGCATAGTACTACAAAGTAAATGCAACAAGCCTTCTGTTTTTTTTTTTTTATATTTAATTTCACAATCCCACCCAACCATCCAGCCTTACAACACCACCCCACCTCCATAATCAAACATCTGCCCACCCAATCACCACCTTTTTTATTGTCTTTTATTATTTTATAATTTTTTTGTTAATATACACAAAAGTGTACACAGTTTTTTTTTTTTTTTTATGTACTGACAGAGACATGGTTAAGGATATAAAATAGAAAATATAAAGTTTTTAGAAAAACCCATTTTAGCAGTGGCCGTGATCAGTTTATTAATATTCTTGTTTTTAAACTTTGCAGAGCATGAATTATTAATTCGAAATAAATGGTTAATGATGATGTTTCTACATACCGAAAGATGCAGACGGGAATTAAAATGTGTAAATAAGTTAACTTTAAAACTAAAATCTTGCCATTTGGCATAGATATCTGTGTAAATTTTATTACCATCAATGATTATTTTGAGATCTAAAAAGTTAATTGATTGATTAGTTAGAGTATTTTGAGTTAGTATATACACAATATGAGAGTTTTATTCATATGAGAGTTTTATTCATCATTGAAATAAAATTATATAAAGAAATATGAAAATCGATTAAAAATCTGATTAATTGAATAATGAACTATGATTAATCCAGTTAAAACTCTTAATCGATTCCCAACCCTAATTAACACACATAATGTAATATTTATAAAGGTTAAAAAAAGTAACTCTGCTATGACTTTACCTTTTGCTCGGCATCCAAAGAAAATCTCATAAACCAAATTTCACATTCTTTAAATTCATAACGCTGTAGAATAGTAACGGAATTATCTGCAGCACATATTTCTTGTTGATCGAGTTGACCAGGTTTCCAGCATATAATACAATTTTCACAAGACTGCAATAACAAAACATAACAGAATTATGAAAACATAAACATGAAAAACAATGAACATTTTTTTAATTATTCATTTTCTGAGTTCTGTTTCTTACATGCTGAGTCATACAATAACTCTTTTATTTTAAATCAAGTATATATAGCAAAATTTTATGCAAAATAATTTGCATACCATCATGTACAGTTCTTAACAAATTATCTACGTTTTATAACAGTATATCTACATTGAACTGATAATAGCTTTCTTAATCTTTTAACATAATTACAACAACAACAACAACAAAAAAGACGATTAAAGCTAAATAATTAAGAAACCCATCTGGGTACAAAAAAAAAAAAAAAATAGAATTTTTATTGTAGCTGTAGCAATGAAAATATAAAACAATTTCTTTAAATTTGTTAATATAAATCACAAAATTTTAGAAATGGAATTTTATCTTTTTATCAAGTCAAAGTTATTATAAAAAAGCACCACAGAACTGGCATTTCAAAGTAATAAGTACAAAACTTTGAATAAACACCATAAAATACAAGAACTTGCAACAATTGTTTCAGGTTGAAAGAAAACTTGACCCTTCTTCAAACGAACAAAGTAGGCATGAGTGGCGGATTTAAGGGGGGGGGGGGGGCTAGGGGGCTGAAGCCCCCACCAAAACACTGACATTCACAATTAAATATTGAAATTGTAAATTTTTTATTGGTCTAGAATAACATTTTGAAAAATCTTAGCCCCCCCAAAAAGTCGAGTTCTGGATCCGCCACTGAAAGCGGCCACAGATTGTTTTCCTCTTTGTTTTCAGCACTTATGTTTATTTTGTTTGCCTTATGAAGAGTCGTGTTTTCTTTCGACCTGAAACAATTGTTGCATGTTCTTGCATTTTATGATGTTTATTCAAAGTTTTGTACTTATTAGTCAAAGTGAGTATTAACAATAAGTCTAGCATCTGAATTGTTCGATATTTTCTGACTATTTTTCGCTTTTCCCAACTCCTATACTTTGCTTTAGTGAAAATTTCATGACATTAGCAAACAATTTTGCAATTTAAAATAGTGATCTTTCAACAATGGCTTATTTCAAGAAAATGTGTCAAAATCATCCGACTATTCCTTGACTTTTCCAGATTTTCTAAATTCCCTGACTACCAGCCCACTGCTTATTAAAAGCAATTCAAGATAAGATACTGAAGATGAGCATTATCAAATAAAATTGTCATGTATGTTGAAAGAGTCATTTAAAAATATTTCATTATACATCACCAGATTTTTTTTTTTTTTTTTTTTTTTAATGCATTAGCAGATGGTTTAAAGAATTAGAAATAATAAAGATCAAATAGACAAGTGTTATTAATAAACATAAAACAGGGGAGATAAAATTAAAAAATAAACATAAAACAGGGGAGATAAAATTAAAAATCAACACAACATTTAAAGACAATAAAAACATTTTCCAAAGAAGTAGAAAAAATAGTCTAAAACAAGAATAGTCAGGAATATATTATATGAAAGAAGGAGGTGAATCTGGCTCATGCATTAACACGACAAAAAGAAAAAGAAAAACAAGAAGTTAAAAACACTTTAATGATACCAAAAATAACTACACACCCTTACAAAAGTTCATCAGAAAGGAAAATATTAAGATTGATTTTGAAAATGACTCCAAACTAGCCAATTATAATGCTAGTAAATAATTTTATGCCCTTTTAACACAAAGCTGTTGAAAACTTAGCAAATAATAGCAACTGCAACGACCAAGAACCAACCAAAATAGATGCAAGGTGGTGCCCAATGTTTCGAAGAGCTGAGGAGGGAAGCCAAAGAAGAACCACTGCTAAGTATTGTTTTGAAAACAACATTGTCTTAGTTGATAATGTTTGGCAACTAATGGTTTATGCTTTAACTTATTTTAAGAAGATTTTTAATCTTTCTTAACTACTTAACAGTTGCACCTTTTTTTAAAGACATCCACATTTGTGTTTAATTTAAAGAAAATAGATTTAAAATAAATATAGGAATAATATGTATATTTATAAATGATTAATTTTATGAATAACATGTATATTTATTCAGTACAAATATATTCCAAATATGTTATATATATTTATAAGTTGGAGTGTGATGTTTATTATTATATAGTTTGGTGCTGGCTGTTACTTTCTTGTACCATAAAATATTAAGGGGAAAAATACACAGAGGTCATAGTCAATGCTCAAATTAACTGGAGAGTATACATTGAGGGGTTAAAAAAATTGCAAATGATTTGAAAAAAATTACAGTGACAATTATCGATAAATATCATTTACTGTCACTGATCAATATCAGTGATATCCCATCTATCAATATGAGTTATATATAATCCAATTTATCAATAATGAATGATAAGTTAAGTAACAGATAAAAAGAAGTAATGAAATGAAATACCTTTGATAAAACAAGATTTCCCATCCATCTAACACAATCTACATAATTCATATGTATATCTCTTGTAGTAAAAATGGGGAAATGTTGCTTCAGTGTGTTAAAAGGCCTGTAAGGAAAACAATATAAAAGTATCCTTAAAATAATAATTTAGAAATTATTTCCGTAATTTAGTAAACTATGCCCAAATGTATTAATAAAATCTCACACTAGATAATTGTTATCTTAAATTCATATATTTTGCTTGTTTCTTTACAACAAATGCTCAGGGTGGCTAACATTAGAACTTTTCCATGACTATTTTTCACCATTTTCCCTGACTTACACTGTTTATTTCCCAAAAAAATTCACAAAATTAGCGAACAATATAGCAATTTCCAATAAGGGTCATTCTGTGTCAAATCAACACAGAAAAGGGTCATTTTCAACCTGACCCCCTTAGATTTTTACGAAACTGAGCTCATTTATTTGTTTCATAGAGAAATGAATATTGTATATTTCCAAACATAAGCCGATCCGTATATATCAGATTAGTATTTCTGTTTTTAGAATAAACTCTTTCCATCACTATGCAGAATTTTAATACATGATGGGGAAATAATAATAAATTAGATATCTAGAACTGAGCTATGTCATGAAAAATTAATAAAATATATAACAAAATAGACACATAGTTGTAAAATTTGAATTAATTACAATGTTATTTTTAATTTCTTGGAGCCATTTGGACTTTAAAACATGTAAATATCATAATTCAAAAGATGACGCCATTAAAAAAAATATTTTGTGAACCAATATTGAGTACAGTGAAGCACCGTTTATACGTTTTTCAAGGGACCGTTCCTAAAAAAACATATAAATGAAAAAAACATACAACTGAAAATTTGTTTTAACACATTAATACACAATAAAGGATTTTATTAATAACTAGCTGCCTTTGGCGACCAGCTGGTTTGCAATCCCTGAAAAATCCTACTTACGAAACTCCTGCTCGGTAGCACCTTTTTCCCATTTCAGGTCTCACAACAGCTTATTGACATATAGTAATAATAGCTTTATTGAAAAATTTAATCGCAGTAAATTCCCGTGCGGTAGCGCCTGCGGCATTCTCTTCCCTTTTCAATATCTGAAACAGCCTGTTCACTCACAGTGTTATGATCTTTCCAATTTCTGACTTTAGCAACTTGACACTCGGTGGCACCTTATCCTCATTTTAGAAATTACAACACCTTCTTCGCTCATTAGAATTTGAAATTTTAAAACATTACAGCGCCATCTGGCGGTAGAAATTTCTGTAATCTACTGTTCAATTTCAAATCAACAAAGCTTTCAAATGATGTATTACTTATAAAGTTATTTTAATTAGTAGCTGAGATACAAAAGAAAACCTAATCAGGACACCTTAAAACATGTAAATCAGGTGAAATCTCGAATTCCACTCTCGATAATATAAAAGTACTTTAAAATATCACGTACTTTAAAATATCAATATAAAAGTATTAAAAATAATTTAATCATAAATAAAATTTGAAATAATGAACTTTTAATAAAATTAAATTTGCAATTAAAATGTAAATTAAAATGAAAATTTTTTGTTTATTGACGGAAATCAATAAAATTTGAACTGCAAGTTTGTCTTGTGATGCTCACGGTGTCTAGTAAGTTTTGTGCATGGGAGAGAAAAATTGAAGAATTTGAAATTTGCAATTCTTAATCCCAGTCAAAAAACATGTGACCTCAATCAGCAACTTTTCTTTCTCTCCACTTTCGACATTTCATCTGCGAAGTTAAAAGAGAGTTGCCATGGTAAACAAAATATCAAGTATTTTTCGATCGGCAAACGCAAGAAGCTCGATTAAGAATCTCATGAAAAGTACAGGAAGCAGTAAATTAAAAAATATATAACTGATTGAGTTTTTGAAATAATCTCTCAATCTTTTGAGATAAGTTTCATTTCATCGAGGTCAATATGAAAAAAAAAAAAAAAAAAAAAAAGAAATGATCTATCTCTAAATGATTTTGAGTTATAAAATGTTTCGTGAAAAAATCGATGTTTTGTAAAATCTAAAAATATGGATTGCTAATCCATATTTTGTTAAAATTTTTATATGGTTCAAAAAAGGATTAAATGACCTTTCAAAATATACCAGTTTTTAAGAAGCATGACAATTAGTCTGTCGTAGAGGGTGGTTCAAAAAAGACGATCGAAAAAAAGAGAAATTTTGGACCTTTTTAAAAGCTTTTTTTAAAAATATAAAATATCTGTATTTTTCAAAAACATTTGTATCGTAAGAATCAGTAATAAATGCTCTTTCTCGTAGTACAGGTGCATTTTCAATATCTTGAATCGTTGAGCAGGGATCGCTTTACAAATACGTGCAAAATTTTCCCATTGTGCTTCTTTTGAGGAACGCACTGGATTCTACTTGGAGGGTGAAAAATACGATTCGCTGGCTTTTTAATTAAACACAGGTTGATGTTTTAATTAATATCTCTGGAACTAATTAAAATTTTTTAATTCTGTTTTCAGGAGCTCCTCGGGAAGGCTCCTGAACATCTGTATGTCAAACTTTGTACTTCTACGTTCAGTAAGGGCTGAACATATAGATGCACAGACAAGACAGAGAGACGGACAGACAGACAGACATTTTCTTTTATTATTATTGATAAAAAACGAATAAATTTTCATGATTTTTTTTGCATTTGTTTGACTAAGATATTTTTATAATGAAATATAACATAATTTTAAAAGATAAGATAAAATTTAAATGATAATTAAAAATATAGAAATTCAGAAAAATTTCTTAGTCTTTCGTTTTTAAATAACGATGGCATTTTTACAAACGGTTAAAAAAAAAATTGTCTCTCCATGTCAAGATGTCAAACAAACACAATAAGAAATAAGAAAATCTTCCAGTACTCTATTCAATTCTACTCAAGGGAAGTGAATAATAAATCTTCAAATTTACAAAATGCCTATAAAGTTGTGTTTTTTTTTTTTTCCCACCCCTCGTCCCTAGAATGCAATTACGTGGGAAGTCTCTATATGGTCACTTCTCTATATCTCTGAAAGAAATTCCGGCTACTTGTACACCTAACCTACCAATCCACCCAGTCCCCAACTGCTTGTTTCTGAATATTTCTCTAATCTATTCTACAAGGGAAAACAAAAACGTATAAGTGAAATTAAGAATTTACTCATGTCGTATAAATGAAATATTTTAACAGTAGAATTCAATCATTCAATGGAATGATTTGGGACCAAAGTAGAAAAATGTATAAATGAGAAAAACATATAAAAGGTGCTCCCTGTAGTAAGAACTGGCAAAGAGAAATAAATTTTGAAATACATGTGTAAATTTGAGTGCTAAGGCAGTCACAGACCAACTAGTTCCTAAAGAATGAAAACTAAATTATATTAACAAATGAATTTTTCTCAAATTATTGTGTGTATTAAAGGGGAAAAAAAAAAAATCAGAATTATTCTACTAATTTTCACTTATCTGTATATTTCTTGAATGTTGAAGATAAATATTAATAGTTGAAATAAAATTTTAAAATGAAATACAGACATACTTCTTAATTCTATTTCAGATAAATATTTTACAAATAGAACACAATTAAAAAATTAAAAACCTGTTATTTTTTGCAGGATTATAAGTGTAAGATTCTTGAATCGCATTACGAACTTTTTCTTCATTTATTTCCCAAATCTTAAGAGAGTGATCCATTCCACAAGATACAATTTTTTGTCCTAAAAGGTCGAAGTCCTACAATTGGAATAAAGAAAAAAATAATTTGGCTAATTCGTTGGTTATTTTTTTCTTAATCAATCTATCTACATACATATATATATACATACAGTCGAATATCGTTAACGGGAACGCGTTTAACGTGAATTAATTTTAACATCAACTGTTTCCAATATCCCCATCAAAAAAAATATTTGTTTCTGAGTTACAGATAGCATGAACTTCTGATAACATAAACAAATTTTTAATTCCCCTTGAAATTCACATAAACAAAGTTCGACTGTATATGTATATATAGATATATATATATATATATACATAAACACCTTTTCAAAGATGTCAGTACAGCACAAAATTGACTTTATTTGAACAGTTAGTGCTAAACTTCTCTGAGATGAAAATCATCTGTATTCATCAAGGAAATCATTTTAATAAATATTTTGTACTACATGAATTGGTATAGGAAAATATAGAAGAAAGTTTTGGGATGGCCACAAGATACCAGTTTTGTTTCTTCTTTAAACTGATGAAGGTCACAATATATGTACACTCATAAATATCGATTTTTATTTCTTCCTTTCCTTTGATCAAAGTTCATGAATATACTGATTGCTGTATTGTTGATTTTATGCTTTTTAGTATGACCAGACTATTGTTTTCAATCAGAGACTTTAATGTTGTGGAAATCTGCAGTAACTTACCTTGAATTAAACATATATATTTATATATATATAATACTAGCAGGCTTTGCTCGCTTCATTGGTCACTATATTTAAGGGAATTAAAAATAAAATTACTCTTTTTTATATCACTTTATAAACAAAAAATCTGATGTGGACAACACATGACTTCCTTATACACTCATTGGAATATACATATTGTTGTGAAAACATGGACATTTTTGGGTGAGGTAACTGATTCGTAAATAAACAGAAAAGTTCCAACCATGGAAAAAAAAAAAAAAATTGAAAAATCAAAAACTGCTACTCTAACCACAAAAGTCATAATAATAGGATTATATATACCGCCAAACAAATATACAAGTTTTTTTCAGTTATGGCTTATTACAGAATCTCTCATTGGCACATTCATAGCTTAGAGTTTAATGAAAATCATTTGAGTACAGATGGCCTACTTTTGTTCTTTTTGCCGAAAATTAGAGGTGAAAAACGATACATTTTACCAAAACAATTAATTCAGTTAAAATTGAGAAAGGATTTAATAATTCTGGCTATCCTGAAACATTATTTACCTCCAATTTAATCGCTAATCTTGCCAAATCGCCACGTTTGTAGCCAACGCTTATTTTTATCTTGGCATCGATTTTGGTGATTTTTTGTCGAATTTGGTGACTCGGCGGCCGAATTTGGAAAAAATTCGTAGTTTAGGGTTGCCAAAGTTTTGAAACTCTAACTTCAATAAGAACAGAATTCTGGAATTTTCTGGAAAGATTCATTGGTTTATAGCACTGAACTAAATTCTTTGAAAATTCTTTAAGTGACAAACAACACTAAAACAAAATAAAGTGCATTCGTCAACTAAAACATGCTTATATATTAATTATTTTCTACACTCAAAAACATCAGCAACTTTCATAATAATCTCATTACATGCTCTATCTACGTGCTGAATATTCATTAAAGGGCATTCGTCGACTAGAACTTGTTTATGTCTTCAAGAATTATTTTCTACATGTAAAAATGTCGGCGACTTTCATAAAAAATATCATTACAGGCTCAATTTGTAGGCTGAATATTCATTAATTAGCTTCTTTTGAAATTTCTATGATGGTAGGTCATATATAATGGTACGTGTATTTGTGTATTTGGCCATTATGAATATAATTTTCATAAATATCTTCAATACGGAAAGTCACAGAAAGACCGAAAAAGAAGGTGCACATAATAAACCTATATACCAATTTGCAACGTTCCAGGTCCAGCTGTTTTTAAGTTATGCAAGATACATACACACGCCATACAGACGACACATACAGACGTCACAAAAAATCATGTAAAGCAGGGCTGCCAACCTCTGGGAGTGCTAAAGTGTAGTCGCTAAAAAATAAGAAAATGCTTAAAATATAAATAAGCATAAAATCTTTTGTTTACATTAAAACTTACTTTCAGAAATTTATTGACTTTTAATAATCTAACATACAAAAATAATACATCGGCTTGTTGCAATATGACGCAAACAATCATTAAGTCCACTATGATTTACGCGAAAATTGCTGTTACATATTGTACAATACGCCTGATGGGGTGATGAATCTACAGATCGCAAACATGGCCATTTAGCAGATACTCCGATAGAAGTTTTTGATCAGGAACATTTTTCTTCTTCTTTGGATTATCATCATCATCGCTCATTTTAACTTAAAATACTATTAAATAAAAAACTAAACAAATTTGTCCACTTTTAAGTAAAAAAATAAATAAATGCAGAAATACGAGTCCAGCTGATAACAAATACACGATACCAAAAAACAAAAGTAAACAGATTAGACCTCTAGCGATAGAAAAGGACTTCTCCAAATATCCAATTACCACGCGTTACTGACGCACACGTACACAGCCACGCTATCATCATAGTTTATGAGAAGGAAACTGTTAAACTTAAGTTATGGATACTGTTAAACTTAAGTTATGGATACTGTTAACTTAAAAAAAAAAAAAAAAAAACTATGAGTGAAAGAATAAATAGTATATAAAGTGGAATACTTAGAAAATATTGTTGCCTCTATAATACACATATAGTCATTACTTGAAATCTGCATCTACTTATTAGTAATATAAGTTCAATTTTAAAATACCTTATTTGTGCTGGAAGAATTTTAAGTAAGTACTCCCTTAAAAAAAGTGTAAGATAAGTAAATAAACTTTCACTCATACTAAGCAGCCTGAAGCAAATGAAATCTTGGTGTAAAATTGTTCATAAGAAAAATCTTGAAATAAAAACTAAGAATTTACAATAAATGGATTTATTGAGAATTCTACTTGATCCTTATTGTTACAAAAAATATTGTCTTGACAGTAAAAAAAAACTTGAAAGTAATTTTCAAACATTAATTTAAATATAAATAGTATAAACTCATACCAATGCCTTTGCAAAGATAAAGAAAAACAAACATTTGGAAATTTCTATCAATACACCTTCTTGTATGCATCCATTCTCTAGTAGCTGACATCTCTCCGGATGGGTCTGGTAAGAAAAAAGCGAATTGATAGCAGACGAAGTCTTGTTTTATATTCTGCTGATTGGCAGTTAACAGCGAATTTCGCCGCTATGCTGGTTGCATCATCTATGCAAATGCATTGGTATGAAAAATTTAAATAAAGTAAAAAAAAAAAGAGAACAAAACATCCAAAGTAAAATAATTAATAAAATGAATTTTTATAAACTAATATTTATTAAATGTCTAGAGAAAAATTAAGTTTTAGTAGCTTTACTAGTAGCTAGTTATTATATTGCAGTTGCGATCACAACTGTTATTGTTGAATACCAAAACTGGGAGTTTTCTAATAGAGTGGCAACAGCTTATTAAAGTAAATTTTGTAAACAAAACAACGTCTGGTTAGATCGTTCTTAATAGGAAACTATAAAATTAAGGAATAAAATTTAAACTTTGGATGTTAAGAAAAAAAAGGTAATTAGATATATTTACAAATTAAATTAAACCTTTAAGAGGAAAAAAAAAAAATTATATTGAATATGCATGGGGAAACAACGAATGTAGTATGCACTGCATCTACAGAAACGAAACAACCTACCAACCTCTGGAGTTTTCAAGTTACTTCATCCGTAACCACGATTTGCAGATACGGTGCAAAATCGGAGTTCGCTCATTGTAAACAAGATAACGATGGGTGTGAACGCCGTACCTCTGATTTCGAGAGTATCCCAAAACAAGAACTAAAAAGTTTGGTTCGAAAGTGTGGCAACAATGTGTGCGTATGTGAATCAAGATGGACTAACGTTCCATTCTATATGTTGTTTTTAAAATACTTTATTTGATGTTAATTTATGTGTTCGTTATGTATTTTATGTTTGTGCCGTAAGTAAAAGTAAAATCTTTAAAAGTAAACAAAGCGTGATCAGTGTCTTAATGTGTCTGAAGATGCTTTTACAGGAAGAAAAGAACCAGGTGCGAAAAAGGAGTCGCCACAATTGGCCCAGTCGACAAGGATATGTGAAATAGCTAGTGCACGTATGGGTTATTTCATGATAGTGATGAAAAAAAAAGGGAATGTTTTTTTTTAATGTTCCATCAAGAGTCATATTTTGTATAAGTTTATGTTAAATAATGAGGATTAAGCATTTAGATATTTTGTTCCGATTTTGTATTCCAACAAGGTAAAGAATAGGTAAATGAAAATTAAATATTTCGTAATGTTGAAATAATAATAATTCTAGTGTTTGAAAAATGAAAAATAGAAATATATTTGTTTATTTGTATTTAAAAAGCCGGAAAATGGTAAAAAGAATGGTGAAAAGAATATATTTTTATGCTATTCAAGATCATTGTTGTTAATTTCTGTGTGTTCTTTTTATTCATCACGTGATTTAGAATAAATAAGATTTCATTAAAGTAGATTGTGAAAAAAAAAAAAACAAGTTCTGTTTTGATTTATTTGTTGTTTTATTGAATGATTGTTTATTTGTTAGACGTTGATAATGATTTATCTTTATTATTATTGGAATATTAATGAAATATCTCAGTAAAAAAAAACTAGTGAATAATTCTTGTGAACGTCCGGTTTTGTTTATTTTTTTTACTTTGAGGAATGAATCGGAATTTTTTTTTTTTTCTGTTTAAAAGTAAGTTTGATTAAAGGTTGCTATAGCAACATGATTTCTAATTTATTGAAAGCTGGTTATGTAATAAAGTATATTCTGATTTATTTAATGAAAGAGTTGATTGTGTAAACATTTTTTTTTAATTTGTTATTTCGATACATATTATTATTTTTTTCTTCTTCTCCTTTTATGTATGCATTCCGACTTAATGATTATTTTATTTAATTTGGGGGAAAATGTTGTTTAAGATAAAAACTAAGATGTCAAATCTGACGTTCTTAGGAACGAAAACAATAGGGGTTGTGATTATAAATATAAGAAAATTTATTTTATTCACGGAAAATTTGAACTTGATTTGATTTCATCCATCCGAAGATGGCATTTTTGGGTAAAGGGAATAAAAAAGATTTGCAAGAAGTTGCTACTGAGCTTGGAGTGGAAGGAGCTCAACATTTAAAGTTATATGAGTTAAGAGATGCTATTTTGGCTTCAAAGAATTACGATGAAGAATTTGTTAAAGAAACATTAGCGAACGTACTTGAAGCACGGAAGAGGAAAGAAGAGATGGAGGAACGCATAAGAAGGGAAGAAATAGAGGAACGTAAGAGGAACGAAGAGATGGAGGAATGCATAAGAAGGGAAGAAATAGAGGAACGTAAGAGAAAAGAAGAGATGGAGGAACGCATAAGAAGAGAAGAAATAGAATTGGAAAAAATGCGTTTGGAAAATGCAAGAATAGAACTTGAGAAGAAAGGAATTACAAATGAAACTTCTGAGAAAATGCGCGTAAAATTACATAACATCTTACAAAAATTTGATCCTAAAACATGCGAAATTAGCCTGTATTTAGTTCTTTTTGAGCGGCAGGCAAAACGTGCCGAAATTAAAAGAGATGATTGGGTTTCTCATCTCATTGGGCTACTGCCATACGAAATCGCGGAAGTTATAGCTCGGGAAGACGAAGAAATCACGAATGATTACGGAAAAGTAAAAGAGTTATTGTTAAAGAGATATAAACTTACTCCTGAAAGATTTCGACAACTTTTCATTAAGCATACTAAAAAAGCTGATATCACATGGAGAGATTTTGCTTACGAGTTGAAAAACTATTTTACTGAATGGATTCGGGGATTAGAAGTTAACACATTTGAAGAATTATATGATTTGATTATTACAGATCAAATTAAAAGGAAAGTACCTCCAGAAATTAAAGAACATTTCATCGATGAATGGTCATTGTTTAAGTCATCTAATATTATTTCCAGTAAATTAGATGATTATGAAAATGTCAAAATGACTTTCAATAAAAAACCGAAAGAAATTTCTCATAAAGAAAATTGGAATCTTCCATCCAAAGGGGCGAATTTTGGAAATAACAATAGAGATGAGAAAAGGGTTTTTACTAAGCCACAGCAAGAACAAAGAGACATTCGTCCGAAATTCTCCTGCTATTTGTGTGGAAAGGAAGGCCATATGAAAAAATCCTGCCCCAAATTCAATTCAGCAAGTACATCTTACGTGAAAACAAACAAAAAGAGTCAAGAAAGTAAGGGCCTTAATAAGGTCAGTGTTAATCTAAATAGCGCTTGTTTCGAGTGGGAATTTCCAGTCAACGAGAAAGATGGCGAGCTTCTGAAAGTGGATTTAGGAATCGGAGGCCAAAAATTTCAAGGCATCGCGGACAGTGGTGCAGAAATCACCGTACTACGAAAATCAGTTGTACCTGAGGAACGCTTACAGTCAAGTGGGAAAATTCTTTTGAGACCTGCTATAGGTAATCCAGTGGAAGCACAACTTGTGTCAGTTCCGCTAAGTCTTCATACAGATGAAGAAATCATTCCATATGTTCAAGTGCATGCTGCAGTAGTAGAAGGGCTGCATGAGGAAGCTTTAATCACTCCCAGGGTATATGAATGGTTGAAGGAACAAAAGTGTTCTTATTTGGGAGATGATACAGGAATCACTTCAGTAAAAGAAGCTAATGAACAATCCTTGTTCAGTGTGGAGGGAAGGTCTCCCGAAAACATTTCTTTAGGGAATAAAGTGAATATCCCGAAGAAAGAAGTCGATGAACAATCCTTGTTCCATGTGAAAGGAAGAAATCCTGGAAATTCAGGGGTTGAGGTTAATATCACCCCAGTGGAAGAAAACAATGAACCGTCCTTGTTCAAAGTGGAGGGAAGGCCTCCCGGAAACTATTCTTCAGAAGAAGAGGTTGAAGTAATCACAATAAATGAAGTCGGTGAACAATCCTTGTTCAGTGTACCTGAGAATAATTCAAACGACAATTATCTTGGGGATGAGGCAATTAGTACCCCACTCACAGAAGATAATGAAAAGTGTATGTTCTGTATGGAGGGAGAAAGTCACGAGACTATTCGAAAGGCAAAGCTAAACAACAGCGAGTCGCATCATCCAGAAACCAAAGTCTTTAATAACTCAGTAGTTAAACAAACATTGACCGAAACCGATAGTAAGGATGAAAGAAATGAAAATATCCCTGTTCCACAAGCACAAGTGTTTAGGGATGAGCAGTTAGCCTGTCCTACATTGAAAAGGTGCTTCGAAGAAGCTAGGCAACATAAAAATGGTTACTGGATTGAAAGAGGTTTATTATATCATATGGGTAAAGTAGACGGACAGAAATATATTCAATTGGTCGTACCGGCAAGCAGAAGAAAGGACATTTTGAAATTAGCTCATGAAACTCCTACTGGTGGACATCTGGCAGCTAAGAAGACCAGAGACAGAATTGCAATGTCTTTCTGGTGGGAAGGAATGCCAAAAGAAGTCAAACAATTATGTGCTTTGTGTCATGATTGTCAAATGCGCAGGAAAGGAAAAGTAAACGATAGAACACCTATCGAAGCTGTTGGAAGACCAGAACTCCCATTTCAAGTGGTTAATGCCGATATTTTAGGCCCAATAGAGCCAAAGTCATCACGTGGCCATCAGTATGTACTGTGCGTTATGGACCAGCATAGTCGTTGGCCGGAAGCAATACCTCTGAAGTCTTTAACAGCAAAGGCAGCATGTGATGCATTTATAGAAATATTTGTACGAACTGGAATTCCTCGAGTAATTGCAATGGATAACGGAAGAAATTTTGCCGCACAGCTGACAAAAGAGTTTTTAAAACGATTAGGATGTGTTCCTAAATTTTCCACTCCAGGTTATCCACAATCGAATGGTTTAGTTGAAAGATGGATAGGAACTATGAAATCCATGCTACATCATGCAATTAATTCACAAGGTCGAGGCTGGGATAAACAGTTGCCATTCTTGTTATGGGCATACAGAGAAGTGCCTAACGCTACAACGGGTGTTGCTCCACTCCTACTAGTTCATGGGCGACCACCTGTAGGACCTCTAGCCATCCTCAAATCAAGTTGGGAAGATGAAGTCGTACTTCCTCAAGGGATTGGAGAATCTGTAGCTGACTACCTGTTGAAACTCCGGAAACGTTTAGAAGACGCGGCACAGTATGCGAATAGCATAGCTCAAGAACAGCAGCAGAAATATGTACATTATCATAATTTACGGTCAAAAGATACCGAATTTTCTGTTGGGGATGAAGTTGTAGTGTTAATCCCTGATTCAACGAATCGTCTTTGTTCAAAATGGAAAGGACCAGGAGAAATAGTAGAAAAGAAGTCTCCACATTCTTTTTATGTCAAACTACCTGATGGAAGTGTTCGACATCTTCATCAAAATAAATTGCGTAAATATATTCAACCTGTCAGAGCTGTAGGATTATTTAACTATTACAGAGACTATGTGCCTCGGTATGCCAATATAGCAAAACCTTTAACGGACTTAATTGAAAAACTGTGCCAAACGACCTTCCATGGTCAGAAGAAGCCGAAAGCGCATTTAATTCGTTAAAGAATTGTTTGTGCTCTATAACATCTCTGTATACACCTGATATGTCGAAACCTTTCGAAATCGATACTGATGCTTCAGTGACCGGAATTGGAGCCTGTCTAATGCAGAGAGATGAGCAGAATAAACTGAAACCTATAACTTTCGCAAGCCAAAAACTGACCCCTGCTCAATCAAAGTGGAGCACTATTGAAAGGGAAGCTTATGCTGTAATATGGGCATTAGGTAAATTCGAAATGTGGACTTATGGAACCACTATTATCTTACACACGGACCATAACCCTTTAAAATATTTGACAGACACAGTTCCTAAGAACGCCAGATTACAAAGATGGGCATTGGCTCTATCTCGCTATCAAGTGACTATTGCTCATAAGCCAGGAAGCAGTAATACTATTGCAGATGCTTTATCACGCATTCATGAATAAAGTCATAAGTTAGTTTAATATTGTATTTGTTATTACATATATATATGTGTGTGTGTTTATTTTGTTTCTTATATTCAAGTATATTAATTCATTAAGATTATTTAAAGTGCATAAGAAAATCCATGTCAGGATAAATGTTTATTCATATATATAATATATATATTTTATTTCTATTATGTGTTTAAATGTTACTTATTTTATACCATAGAAAATATTTAAATTTTAAGTGAAATATAAATGTTATTGCTCTTGATGGAACATTGCATATTAGGTCAAAGATGAGACAATAATTAAGAATTTAAAAGGACAATTAGACTTTCATGAACATTTATTTAAAGATGAAACAATAATTAAGAATTTAAAAGGACAATTAGACTTTCATCAACAGTTATATAAATTATCCACAAATTTTTGTTAGTAGTTTCACTGTGAAGGCCATTGTCCCTCAAGTGAAACTGGAGGGAAGGTGTGAACGCCGCACCTCTGATTTCGAGAGTATCCCAAAACAAGAACTAAAAAGTTTGGTTCGAAAGTGTGGCAACAGTGTGTGCATATGTGAATCAAGATGGACTAACGTTCCATTCTATATGTTGTTTTTAAAATACTTTATTTGATGTTAATTTATGTGTTCGTTATGTATTTTATGTTTGTGCCGTAAGTAAAAGTAAAATCTTTAAAAGTAAACAAAGCGTGATCAGTGTCTTAATGTGTCTGAAGATGCTTTTACAGGAAGAAAAGAACCAGGTGCGAAAAAGGAGTCGAAAGAAAAAGCGTAGCTTTAAATATGCGATGCACAGAGTGTAGCAGAAGCAAGCTAAAGCGTAGTTACTATGCCAATTGTGTAGTTGTTGGCAGCCCTGGTAAAGTTGCTGATACTTCTAAAACGAGATCTTGTATTAAGACGAAACTTGCAGATGTACAACTAGACATCATGACAGTTACACATATAAATTTGCAACATTCTACGATGATTTGTTTTTGAGCTATGCAAGATATAAAATCCATTTTGCAGATCAGGATTACAATACTTCCTTACACCTTATATAAGGAAGTAAAAAATAAATTGCTAGTAGGTCGACGAGAACCTGCTTATGTCTTTAAAAAATTACTTTCTATATGTAAAAATGTCGGTAATTTTCATAACACTATCCTTACGGGCTCTATATATGGGCTGAATATTCTTTAAATAAAATGCATTTGTCGACTAGAACCTGATTTTGTTTTTAAGCATAACTTTCTACACGCAAAAATATCTTCAACTTTCATAGCAATATCATTACTGGCTCTATCATTAGCTTCTTTTGAAATCTCTATTATGTTAGGTCATATATAATGGCCAAAACCTTTGTATTTTTGGTCATTATGAATATAATTTTCCAAAATATCTCCAAAACGAAAAATCGCAGAAAGTCCAAAAAGGGAGGTGCACAACTAGATGTTATTACAAGCCTATATACCAAATTGCAACATTCTACATCTAACCATTTTTGAGTTATGCGAGACATACACACACATGCACACACACATACTTACATACAGACGTCACGAAAATTCATGTAAAATTGTTGATATCTCTGAAATGGCAGCTTGTATTAAAATTAAAGTTGCAGGTGTACAACAAGACATCATGACAGACACAAATACAAATTTGCAACATTCTGCGATCATTCATTTTTGAGCTAAGTGAAATACAAAATCCATTTCACGAATCAGGATTTACTATACTTCCTTATTCTTTGTAGAAGGAAGTAAAAATAAAGAGAAAATCCATTGAAAAGCTCAAAAGCTGCTTTTGGGTCCACACGGCTTTCAGCAACGTCTTCCTCATCCAAAAAAAATCTCAGCTATGTGTCCCTATTGCCTGCGACAATGCTTTATCTGTGGGCTTCAATTTGGGTACTTATCGGATAACAGTTTCGAAAAAAATTGAAGTAGTCCTTTTATATTTAAATCCCAATTACATATGAATAACACTATGTGTATTATATATAATATTTAATTTCATGTTATTTCCTACATTTTATTTTATTTATCAGATCGACCATAAATTGACAGCAATTTTACGATATGTAAAATTTGTGTGTGTTTATTTTATTTTTCTGATATAAAAAGAAATATGTTTATGCTGAGGGGGGGAAAAATGAATGTGTAACAATTTCTTTTGGTTAAATTGAGGGACAAGATATATTTTTCCCTGTTTTTCCTCTCAGATGAAATTAATAAAATTGAGACAAATCATGCTAAAGAAATAGTACAGGTTTAGTATAGGATCCTTTTGGCGAAATTTGAAAATTGGCACTGAAGTAGATCAGACGTTTTTTGCCAAATTCTTTACTTACACAATTGAGATAACCATTTTAATTCATATCGCAAAATGACAACAAAAATGTAAAAGCTGCCTAGAGGGTCCTGCACTAAAGCTGAGTTGTAATACAAATTTAACCAAATTACAACCAATGCTAATGAACGAAACACAGCTACCGCATGCTTTTATATGGAAGAATATATTGAATAAAAAAAGTCCTGTCATCCTACTAAATTGAATTCTGTTTTTACAGAATGTTGTATCTATTACTTAAAAAAGAAAAATAGGCTTCATTTTTCCTCTTTCTATCGTTTATCCAAACAGACAATGGAAACACACTTCATAGGATCAATGTAAATTTACTTATTTTTTGTGATTCTTTCTTATTTAAATCACTGTTTTCAATGACTCCCCCCCCCATCATCATCATCATCACAAGGAGCTTTGGGAGTGCCTGCAGTGATCGAAACCACCGCTTACCTCCAACTGAAGTTGTAGAAACCTGAGGATGGGTTGCAGGATCAATCAATTCAGGATTATTAAACTGAACAGGAGCTCGGCGTGATATGATGAAAAAAAAAAAAAAATGCCATGCCAGTCTGAGGAGAGGCAGTAAACTAAAGGGGTGTGGGAAAGATCTAACAGCTATAAATTACATGGAGGAATTCCGGAAGTCTGTTCTGTCCAAGAAAAAAATTTATACTTTTTTTTTTTTTTTTCCTTTAAATAGTTTAATTGATGGATCGCATATATTCCTTCCTCAGGATCCCCTTGGCCTGTCCAGGACAGTTTTGCCTTGAAAAAAGCACCTTTGGACCCTCCTGAGTTGGGAACTGCGTACTTTCCTAAATTTGCCTAACAATAACACTAAAATGATTATTTACAAAAAATATAAAAATTTCCAATAAAGTTACATTATAGTTTAAAAGCAGAAAATATAAAATACTATTTACAATTAGGAGAGAAATCCCACGAGTAAGGTAACAAGCAGGAAGGTTGACTGAACTCAACTGTGGAAAAACACAGAGGGTTGCAGATGTCAGAAGTAGAAGCATCGAAATTCGTTCTACGGATAAACTAAATTGGAGCTAGAATGCTGTGTTAGGTGACCCCAGAAGAGTCACGCTTCCAACGCTTAGAGATGGGTACAAACCCATCTTCTCTAACAAGGAGAGGTCACAACATGGAAAATTCAGATCGGGGCGAAATTGCGCAGGATTGTAGTATACTATGAGGGTAACAACATATTAAAAAGCAGTAGGACCCACTATCCACAAAATTTCGAGAAAAAAGCATTGAAAGTTTGAGTAATCTTTAAATACAAGTTATTTTGCAAGCGAGTAAGCACCTCAATGGTGTGATCCTAAAGCGCGAGTCTCCCAACCAGATGACTTGGGTTCGAGGCTACCTACGGGACTACTTTTTTTTTTCTTTAACTTTTTATGTAATCTTAACTTTTTATTTATTTTACTTTATTTTACAATTTAATTCAAAATTTGAAAATTTTAATAAAAAATTATTTAATTTTCTTGAGTATAAAAGAACTTTTTCTATTTTTAATATTTATAACTTAAAAATACAATAAATTTATATAACTTAAAAAATAAATTTTAGTTTTATTTTAACTGTAAAATAAGGTAAAACTAAAGAAACTGTTTTTAATTATTTATCTAAATATTTTATTTTATTTTAGATATATTTAATTTTTTTTTTTTTTAATTAAAAAAAAAAAAAAAAAAAAAAAAATTACAGAGAAATGATTATTTTAATTGCCTATATAATTACTATCCAAATTAAATAATTACTTCTCCAATCAATACAGTTTCTTGAAAAATTATAGTATAGGATTACGATGCTATTAAATTATTACAGGTAAAGAAATGTTATCTTTAAATGTAGATTTTAAATGTTAATGAACATCGTTTCTTTTTCGATAACAACTTCCTTTTTTTTTTTATCCTTCTGTGCACAAAATAAAATTCCACCTGCCCTTTATTATTAACAAACAAGAAGTGTTTACGTAATTTATACACATTCTAACCAAATCAGGAAGCTCAAACCAAGATTTAAGTACACCTGCTAACTATTTTACACTTTGTTTACAGCTTGCTTATTTTTTAATTATTTAAATATTTGTCTGTTTTTCTTTATGTTTCTTATTTAGGGTTTTGTAAAACTAAACTTTATTTTTTAAGTTATAGAAATTTATTGAATTTTTAGGTTATAAATATTAAAAATAGAAAAAGATATTTTATACTCAAGAAAATTAAATAATTTTTTTATTAAAATTTTCAAATTTTGAATTGAATTGTAAAATAAAGTAAAATAAATAAAAAGTTAAGATTACATAAAAAGTTAAAGAAAAAAAAAAAAAAAAAGTAGTCCCGTCCCGTAGGTAGCCTTGAACCCACATCTGGTTCGAAGACTCGCGCTTTAGGATCACACCACCGAGGCGTTTACTCGCTTGCGAAATAACTTGTATTTAAAGATTACTCAAACTTTAAATGCTTTTTTCTCCAAATTTTGTGGCTAGTGGGTCCTACTGCTTAAATATGTTGTTACCTTCATAGATTGCAGCAGCGGCGACTTTGAAAATTTTCTGGGGGGGCTCGAACCAAGGCCGTAGCCAGGATTATTTTTTGAGGGTGTGGGGGGCATCACATTTCTAATACAAGGTCATCAAATATGGTGTAATAATGTACACACGCTTACCCAAGGAAAAGAACATATGCACACACAAACAACGGCCTGATTAACACAGGGGCACGTGCCAGGGGCTCTGAGTAGCAAAGGGCCCCAAAACTGGACCTGAAAATGTCATCATAATCTTTGCCATTTAGTTTATGTAAATCGAATTTATATGGCAGTAACTTTTGTAAAAATAGTTATATTACTTTGCATCGATGTTTCTGAAAACTTTTGCTCCTCATGCACAAACCATAAGTGATTGGGATTCCCGTAGCACAGTAAAGGGAATCATCTTCCTCTGAACTCACTGTTAGGTACAAGTGCTATTTATAGAATTTCATGGCATTTTCTAGCCAAGTCAATATTTAATATTTTTCCCAACTTAAATTAAAATTAACTTTCTAAGTATAATATAATAATTAAACTCTATGTAATGTTAGTTTTTCTACTATAATTGAAAGTATAAAAATAATTAAATACCTCTACTCACTTAAATTAATATAAAACGATCTTTTGTTTATTTAGTTTTTGTTCATCCTTTATTTTACAACCTTCTCATAGGGCAGCTAAGTCTGCAACTGACCTAACTTCGTTTTTCACCATCAGGCGGCGCACCGTACTTCCGGTGACGTCATATGACGCTTCTTCCGTCAACGTTGTGCAATCGCGACATGTGCCGTTCTCTGATTGGTTGTGCTAGTGGGCGTTAGCTCGTCGTTCATTTCGCGAGTGATATAAATACAGTTTTCTAGCTGAAGAGGTTGCTTCTTGTTGCTTCCTTCTGCCTGTTATTTTTTGTCAGCCAGGTCGGCTGTTGCTGTCCGTTACATCGCGGGCGATGTTTTATTTTTCTCTGAATAGTGTTATCAATAGTTAAATTATACTACAGCTATGTGTTTTTGGAAATAAGTTTTGACATCATGTTTGCTGTGTTATCAGTGGTTTTTCAATGGCCAGTATGATATGTTTAAGAGTTTGTTTTTTTGACGACTTGAGCATGGTTTATTTAAACGTGAATTAATAATTCTAAAGTAATTAATTTAATTAATATTTAAATTTCGATATATATATACAGTAAATTTATTTATTTATTTTGTTAAGTTTGCTGTTTATGTTTGTTATTGTTATATACACAGTCAATAAATGTTAAGTTTAAAATGTAAAACTTTAGTCATTCTTGTTGTTTACACATGCACATATTAGTTTTTCTCTTCTCCATAGACAAGTTTTAAGATAGCTTCCTCTAGTTCAGCACTCTGCTCATTTAAAATATCGTTGGGCTTATAATTGACCCAACATTTGGGTTATGGGCCCAGGGTTATTTGTTTTTTTTGTTTTATGGAGAGAAAACTTGGATAGAACTTGTGTGCATTGTGTTTTTGGCTCAATTTTTTTGTATATATCCGATTTTTAAGTCGGGGGGGGGCGCTGTTTTTTTACTGAATAGTGAATTTTTCCATTTATAGTAAATTTTTTTTTGAGTTTAAGGAAGTTTTTTTAAAAAATATAAAATTAGAAATTTACAACTTAGTTTTTTCCCATCTTAAAAATGGCATATGTAACATATAATATTGAGAAATTAAATGCAAATAATTACAATAGTTGGTCATCTGATATTAAATATTTACTAATTGATAGAGGATTATGGGACATTATTGACAAAAAAATTGTTGTTCCTAAGGAAGTGACAGATACAATAACTGAGGCTGATATCGCTAAAATTAAAGCCCGGTCAGATAATACCTTATCTACATTGTACTTAAATGTACAACCTGAATATAGAAAAATAATAGAGAATTGTGACAGCCCTATTGAGGCATGGGAAAAGATAAAGGCTAGTTATTGTCCAGATTCTAGGTCCTTCCATATGAAAATTTTTTCAGATCTTTTAGATTGTAAAATTAAATCAAATGAAAGTGTAGCTTTATATGCTGCTAGGTTACTCAGATTATCAAACCAGCTCAAGTTGTTAAATCAAAATTTTGATGATGCAACATATAGCTGTTTTCAGCTACTTCGGTATCTACCTAGCAAATTTGATAGTATTGTACAAACGATTTTGCGGTGGCCAGACGATAGGTTTACCTTTTGTGAGATATTAACTGAGTTGTCTGCAGAAGAGTCGAGATTATGTTTAAGAGATGTAGACAAACAGGTTTATAATAAATTGCAAGCGAACATGACCGGATTAGACTACAATACTGCTGGAAATAGTAAAGAGTGTTTTAGTGAAACAAGATGCAGTCGAAACAAGAGCCGAAATCAAGAAGGAAACTCCAGGGGACAATCGTATCATTGGAATGACCGCTTCCGGAGCCAGCGTCGTCGTCAGAATCGTTCTTCTTCCCGATCCAGTAGATGGAGAGACTCTTCCCAGTCAGACCAGAATTGGCAAGGTAGAATAGACCAGAGTCCGGATGCCAGGAGGAATGTCAATAGACGTGGACGTGGACAAAGGACTTTTAAGTCAGGTTGTAACTTTTCAAATCTTTTACTTGTAACTCAATCTTGTTTATCTGAATCTAATAGTGAGGGTTCTTGGATTTTCGATTCCGGGGCCTCACAACATTTTTGTTATGATAAAAATTTGTTTTGTTATTATAAACCATTATTTAATGAAAAAATGTCTGTTGCAGTAAAAGATGTAAATGTTGATATAGAGGGAGTAGGAAAAGTTAAACTTAGAATTGGTCACAGAATTTGGACTTTTGAAAATGTTATGTATTCCCCTAAATTACGTCGAAATCTGATCTCGGGTCCAGCTTTAGATAAGAAAGGATGTCGGTTTGTTGGTGGCAATGGTGGAATTAAAGTATATAGAAATAATTACTTTTTGTTTAAAGCCCATTTAAAGAAGGGTATTTATCATGTTTTTGCTAAGCCTGTTAATTCTAAACGTAAAAATGTAACTTTTGAAACCTCCGTAGTGGAGAAAAATAGTGTTAATGTATGGCATAAAAGATTTGGGCATATTAGTCCAAGTATACTTGAACATACTTTTAAAGAAAAAAGAGTTAAGGGTTTGGATAGTTTAAATATAAAGGACTTTAATTGTGAAACCTGCCAGTTAAATAAGTTTAAGTCTGTTTCACATAAGCACTTGGGACAAATAAGGTCAAGACGTCCATTAGAACTGATATATGCTGACTTGTGGGGTCCATGTAAAGTTGAAGGCAGACGCGGAGAAAACTACTTTCTTTCTATCATAGATGATTTCTCGCGCCATGTCAACCTTTACCCACTTAAAGTTAAGTCAGATGCAGCAGATGTCATTATACGGCATATTAATCGTGCTGAAAAGTTTTTGGATGTTAATGTCAGGTTTTTTCGTTCTGACAATGGGGGAGAGTTTGTAAATAGTCAGCTTGAAGAATTCTTTGAAAGTAAAGGTATAGACCACGAACTGACAAATATATACACACCCCAACAAAATGGAGTTGTCGAACGATTTAATCAGACTGTGGCTGACGGAATGAGAACCATTCTTAGCGAAAGCGGAATGAGTAAAAGTTTTTGGCCTGAAGCTGCCATGTATTTTGTATACACATGGAATAGAATTTGTCCTAAGACCTTACTTAAAACTCCTTGTGAGCTCTATACTGGATTCATGCCATCTGTTAAACACCTAAAGCCTTTCGGAGTAACTGCTTATGTTGGCACACCGAGACAGAGAAGAAATAAATTAGACCCTAAAGCCACTAAAGGATATATGGTTGGATATGCATCTCGAACAAGAGGTTATAAAATTTGGTTACCTGAAAGGGATAAAATAATAGAAACTCTTAATGTAAAGTTTAATGAGTCAGTTTTTTACAATCCAAATGGTAGCGACAGTGGAGCAGTGCTAGAGCCCGAAGAGTTTTACATTGTACCACCTTTTGACGCTGACCGCTATAATCCTGTCTTAAGTGACCAAAAGGATAGCGAAGTTTTCAGTGACATAAGTGAAGAAGATGAAGAAACTTGTGGTAAGACTCAAGATGCACAAGGTAGCTACTGGATTAGACATGCTTCTACTCGTCCCACGGGAAATAAAACTGACATTTATTACTATCCTGAGAATAAAGGTGACCGTTTAAGATCGTTAAATGACGTAAAAGTTTATTGCCAGAAAAATAACATTTATTTTAATCCTGAGGACTTTGACTTTAGTGGCAAAAATAAATTTTGTGGGAAAATTTTTAGTCCTGATCCATCAACTAGTTCTACTTTAAATCCAGTTTCACATTTTGCAGCCAGAAAAGTAATTTGACTAGACAACATAAGAATTCCCAATA
Source organism: Salticus scenicus (assembly GCA_963930645.1). Taxonomy (NCBI): domain Eukaryota; kingdom Metazoa; phylum Arthropoda; class Arachnida; order Araneae; family Salticidae; genus Salticus; species Salticus scenicus. The sequence continues at coordinate 6,118,437 of OZ005650.1, read as the reverse complement.
CTTTCAATCAAGCCATAAAGTCTCCTGAGTGTGAATACTGGCAAGAAGCCATGAATAAAGAAATTGCAGTTATGAGAGAGCGTGAAGTGTGGCACTTAGAAAAATTACCTCCAAATTGTACGCCTGTAGGCAATAGGTGGGTCTTTACAATTAAAAGAGACGAAAAAGGCCAAATAGCTAAATTCAAAGCCAGATTAGTAGCGCAAGGCTTTAAGCAGATTAAAGGGGAAACTTATGAAGAGACATTCAGCCCAGTAGTTAATTTTGCTGTAATTCGTTTCTTTTTTTCCCTATTAGTTTCTTATTTAGGCTGGACCCACATACAATGTGATGTTGCTAGCGCTTACCTTTATGCTCCACTCAGTGAAACGATCTATATGAATCAACCTCAGGGATTTATTGAAAAGGATAAAGAAGAATATTTTTGTAAATTGGATAAGGCTTTATATGGCTTGCGTCAGTCTGGTCGAGAATGGTTCTATGAAATGCATAAAGTTCTTATTTCTATTGGTTTTAAAAAGTTTGAATCTTGTAATTGTGTATATATTCTTAATAATGAAATTGTTTTATTACTATATGTGGACGACATCGTAGTCTTTGGTCGGAACATTGAAATCATTAATAAAACTTTAGATTTATTGTGTAAACATTTTGAACTAAAAGTCCTAGGAAAAACTAGAAAACTTTTAGGTGTAGAGTTCGATGAAACTGGTGATTGTCTTGAAATGCATCAAATGCAATATATAGAGGATGTTTATGAGAGATTTAAAAACTTTAATATTCCCGTTTCATCACTGCCCATTGCTAAAGGCACTGTTTTTTCTAAGTCAAATTGCCCGACCAAGGATTGCGAAGTCCGTGAAATGTCAAAGATTCCTTATCGTAACTTATTGGGATGTTTATCTTTTTTGTGTAACCGAACTCGACCAGACATTAGTTATGCAGTTAATATCTATAGTCAATTCCAACAAAATCCAGGTAGAATTCATTGGGAAGGTTTATTAAAGCTTCTTGGTTATGTTAAAAATACTCAATCTTATAAATTAAAATTTAATTGTAAAAAGCCCCAATTATTTGTTTATTCTGACGCTGACTTTGCAGCCAACCGAGATGATCGTACCTCCTTAGGAGGACAACTAGTTTTATTAGATAACTCTCCGGTTGATTGGCGAACCTTTAAAGAGAAGTCAGTAAGTCTTTCTACAATGGAGGCAGAATTTATTGCCATGACAGAAGCATCTAAAAGTCTCTTATGGTTTGATAGGATAATCACTGAGTGTAGCATTTTTCATTTTATTAATAATAAACCTAAATCAGTTTTATATATGGATAATCAGGCTGCTATAGATTTTGTTCGTTCTCCTATAGAAAATCACAGGTCGAAACATATTGATGTAAAATTATTTTTCGTTAGAGACCTTGTGAAAGATAATATATTTGAATTAAAATTTGTAAAAAGTGAACATAATTTATCTGATATCTTTACTAAACCATTAACTAAGCAAGAATTGATAAGTTTTATAAGTACTCTATTTAGTAAATAAAATTAAATTTAATTATACTTACCGTTTAAAAATTAACTTTTTGATAAATATAAATTTTTCTTGAACTGTTCATTACATTTGTATGAACATGTTTTTTTGCTTATGTAACTAAAGTTACTAAGTTTTTTGATACCACTAAATGTGGTGATATGGGGGTTTGTCAGTCTTGTGTGAATTACTAGATATTTAAATTTTCGGCACATTTAGATTTTTTGTATGCAAATGATTTAGCACATTGTTTTAAAATTTTCTTGTTTTGCATAATGTAACTTTGTATAAATTTTGATTAATAGTATATATATATTGTGTAAACCTTTTTCTAGATTTTTCTTAGTCTTTTCAATGTTTTTTAGATGCATTGGATGGACATTTGTTTAAAAATGCATATTGGCTTTTTTTTGTGGACTTGATGAACTGGACATTCTTCATGTTTTTTTTGGATGAAAACTTGTATCTTGATTGGACTCTTCACATCGTAGTCAAATGGAAAACCGAAATACTTGCTGTAGTGGTGTTGTGCATTATTGGAGTTTAAAAAAAATGTGATGTTGAAATAAGTGTTTTTGTGTTAGTTACTAAAGAAAATTTTTGTTATAATCTTTAATATTCTAATGAGATTAATATGGGTTGTTAAATGTGTTCTTTGTTAGCCATGCTCAAGCATTTAAATTTTTTTACCTTAAGTTTAAGGCATGTTCAGTGTTTCTTGGGAATGTTCGTGCTTGTTCTAATAAAAAATGGCCATGAGGGGGGGCCTCTTGTTAGGTACAAGTGCTATTTATAGAATTTCATGGCATTTTCTAGCCAAGTCAATATTTAATATTTTTCCCAACTTAAATTAAAATTAACTTTCTAAGTATAATATAATAATTAAACTCTATGTAATGTTAGTTTTTCTACTATAATTGAAAGTATAAAAATAATTAAATACCTCTACTCACTTAAATTAATATAAAACGATCTTTTGTTTATTTAGTTTTTGTTCATCCTTTATTTTACAACCTTCTCATAGGGCAGCTAAGTCTGCAACTGACCTAACTTCGTTTTTCACCATCAGGCGGCGCACCGTACTTCCGGTGACGTCATATGACGCTTCTTCCGTCAACGTTGTGCAATCGCGACATGTGCCGTTCTCTGATTGGTTGTGCTAGTGGGCGTTAGCTCGTCGTTCATTTCGCGAGTGATATAAATACAGTTTTCTAGCTGAAGAGGTTGCTTCTTGTTGCTTCCTTCTGCCTGTTATTTTTTGTCAGCCAGGTCGGCTGTTGCTGTCCGTTACATCGCGGGCGATGTTTTATTTTTCTCTGAATAGTGTTATCAATAGTTAAATTATACTACAGCTATGTGTTTTTGGAAATAAGTTTTGACATCATGTTTGCTGTGTTATCAGTGGTTTTTCAATGGCCAGTATGATATGTTTAAGAGTTTGTTTTTTTGACGACTTGAGCATGGTTTATTTAAACGTGAATTAATAATTCTAAAGTAATTAATTTAATTAATATTTAAATTTCGATATATATATACAGTAAATTTATTTATTTATTTTGTTAAGTTTGCTGTTTATGTTTGTTATTGTTATATACACAGTCAATAAATGTTAAGTTTAAAATGTAAAACTTTAGTCATTCTTGTTGTTTACACATGCACATATTAGTTTTTCTCTTCTCCATAGACAAGTTTTAAGATAGCTTCCTCTAGTTCAGCACTCTGCTCATTTAAAATATCGTTGGGCTTATAATTGACCCAACACTCACCCCCCCCCCCTGCGCCCCATACAGAGACTTTCAGCCTCTCTTGTTTTTCTTTCTTTTTTTCTTAGTCGATTTATGTCCATTTTCAATTGCAACAACCTTACTTTACAGCTATGATTTTGGTAAAAAACTAAATAAGAAATAGAGGAAAGAATTTCTTGTTTAATAGAGAATCAGTATTCAAAATTTCTGGGGGGGGCTGATCCCTTACAGAAAATTTTCTGGGGGGGCTCGAGCCCTCGAGCCCCCACATAGTCAGCGCCACTGATAGATTGTACTACAATCCTGCGCAATTTCGTCCCGATCTGAATTTTCCATGTCGTGACCTCTCCTTGTAAGTAGTATAACAAGAGGACAATTCCATCCCCTGCCCACTCGAGGATCATACCTCCTGATGGCATTTAACACAGGATTCCGAGCTTTAGGGATAGACCTGTGAAACTTCAACATAAGTTTCTTAATAACCAAATACATGGGTTTAATTTTCAGGTCTTTATGAATGACGCCATTACGAATGTTATGTAATTTGATGTGAAGATAATAATAAATACTCGTTCTTTCATTCACAAACCAAAACTATATTAAACATACAATACACAGAAATGAATATGCGTTGAAAACATAAGTTGTGCTGAAACATTGCGATTGAATATTTAACATAAACAATATAATGGGAAAATAATAATGTGAAGTAATAATTGTGAATAATGCAAAAGATAGCATGCAAGCTTCCGTGCGGATGAAAAAGAAAAGAACTGTTCTTTTCGGTTTCTGTTCGAGTAGAGTTGAGATGTTCGTACCTGTTGAACAGAAAAAAGTAAAGTTGAGATGAAAACAGTTAAATCGAAAGTGTCATTGAGTGCGGCGTTCGATTATGTTAAGAATCGAATATGACTGGATGGTGGAAATCGAACATGACTCCCACCCTATCAGGGCGCTAGTCCTGATATAAAGCGAGAACAGCAATTTTGTTAACAGTTCTTTTAACAACAGAGTCTTTAGTTTTTATAGACACCACTCTTACCAGTCCGTCGGTACCGGTGTGAACCTTTGTAATTCGACCAACTGGCCAGGATAAAGGTGAGCAGCTGTTGTCTATGATAACTACTAATTCTCCTTCCTTGATATTTGATGCAGGATGTTGCCATTTATTTCTTTCTTGCAAGGAACTGAGCAGTGGCGGCTCGTGGCAGGAGCTGCAGAGCTGCAGCCCCCCCAGAAATATTCGAAAAAATTATTTTATCAACTTTCAAAATATTTTGAAAATAAATATTATTATATTGTATAGTATTATGCATATAGAAAAGCAGATTACTTCGTTATCATGAAAAATTATTAAAAAGCTGAGAAAAATTAACTATTTTTAAACGCAATAGCACCTCAAAAATTCGTAAAGGGACTGCTCATTCATGCAGCTCCCGAAAAAGGGGATTTCTTTAGGGAAAGAACAGTTACAACCGCCCCTACTCGTTTTCCCTACCAGTTTCGACCATTTGGTTGGAGCTGCATCCGCTGCAGCACCGACCTGATTAGGGATTTCGGTAATGCTGGAAAAGAACAATTTCCCTTTGTAATCTACGTTCTTTCTTCACAGTTTTTAATGCGGTAATCGCTGTGTTTGATGATTATTTATGTATGAGAGGTAAAACAATTTAGCATGAAGGTTATTCACGATTATATGAGAAAATAGAAGTCATTTTTATTTATTTTTCAAGCAGATTTTTATTTTATATTACATGGAAATTTCGAACGGTTTTTCGGTTTCTTGGTTTGCCAATGGCAGAAACGTTGAATAGACAGAATCTCAATTTTTATATAAATTTTGCCTTAAACATAATATTTAAAATTTATCAAGTGTTTAATCGCTTTGTTGATAAGGTTATTATGAAAATTATAATTATTTTTATTTTCACTTGTATTTTAGTCACTAATGTTTTTCTATTTTGATGAGAAATATTAGCCGTCGAACCTTTCTTAAAAACACGAGATTACTAAATTTTTAATTTCTGACATTTTCATACAACGAAGTTGGAAAGCATTTATAACTTCGTTTCATCTCTCTTTCTATTTGAGTGAGAACTTTCAGAAATATGCTCGGAAATTTAAACATTTTAATATCCGTTCTGTAGATTGGCCACACTATTTTTCCTATATACTTCTTTTACGAGAACACACAAAACATCCAGAATGCACTGCTGACTTGGATAATATTTCAAACCAAATTAAACTGATACATACTATTCAAGCCTTTTTAAATATATCTAAAGTCTAAAGAAAATAGTGTTTTAACATTTGTAGATGTTTTTTTTTTATGCACGGCAATACAGAAGATGTGCAGCAAATTTTAAAAATTCATTTTTAATTATACTAAGGTTTCATATTTAAATGAAATTTTAGTTTACTGTACCATGTGTAAATTTTAGTTTACTGTACATGTGTGTAAAGTTCGCATTAAAAAAAATAATAACAATAAAATGTTCGTAATGTTAGACAAGCATTTCATAATCTATGTGATGTGCAAGATTTTACGTCAATGTTAACTCTTTTAATTAATATTTCAAAGGATGTTCTAAATAAATTAATGAAACGCATCATTATAATTGCAGTTTTAAGATACGAGCATTACATTACTATAATGTTTTGAGGTGTCCTGAGCTCATTTTTGCTATTTTTACAGTGTTATATGTATGGTGTGAGTAAGTGAGTGAATATCATAACATCTAAATGCTTGGTTCGATTGAACTGAAAGCTGGTAGGTATGTGAAAGGTCACCATCAAACGAGCTGTATAGAATTTGATGGAAGTGAGACTTATAGTTCTGTTACAAGGACACAAAGAAAAATTCCTTATCATTTTGATTAATGGACTTAAATTTATGAAGTGCGGTTGCGCCTAAATGTTTTATCCAATTGAGCTAAAAATTGGTAGATAGGTTATAGGTAATCGTCACGCAATTTGTATAATTTTGATGAGTACAGGACTTATACATTTTTGTACAGAAACACAAAAAGAAATTATTTATCATTATGGACTATAGATTCGAATTATTTGCAGTTATTATCGCAAGAACTGTACAGATCTACATAAGTATGTAATCAAACTATTTATTGTTGTTGTTGCCGTGCGCCACTCGGAAATTCCGAGCCCCGGTAGTTGAACTACCGGACTTATTTTAAGGCCGGTAGTTGAACTACCGGACTTATTTTAAGGCAAGAGGGTTGCGTCTTCCGTTATTAGGAACGCCTCATAGGGAGGAAGTACGACTTCTAGTTCCATAAGCTGGTGAAAGATGGCAGCACCAGCCAAACTCGAATTTTGATCCGGATCAGAGCGAGTTTTGACCCATGTTCCGATATCCCCAGAGGTATAATTTTTTATGGGAACTTGGAGGACTTTGCGACCACGACGGAATTTAACGTGCACCAGTCGCCATTAGCGTACACGACGGTCTTCGGCCGGCTCGAGAACCGAACCCGCAATCTTTCGATCACGAACTCGCTGCTCTTACCAACCAGGCTACCGCGGCCCCTAAACTATTTATTATTATTTTTATATAAATCATTGTGTGTGTATCTTTTAAATGAGCAAAATTTGATTTACAAACATGTATGTATACTTCGTACCATCTTGGAGAAAATAATAGCATGCAGATGAAAAATATTTTATTTGGGGAAAATTGATTTTCATTAATAAATAAAGTTAACAAAATAAAATCTCCAGATTTTTTTTTTCTTTGTAATGAATGTCCAATAATATAAAATTTTAAATCTATGCTGTATCCTGTATTGCTCTGCTTCTTGCTCAGTCTGCGCATATAAAACCCGAAGACCCCGATTAAAACAGATTATTTAGAAAATCATTTTCGCTTTTTTCTCAAATCTTACGTATACATGCCGCTATGCAGCCCCCCTGTAAAGGAATCTCACGAGCCGCTACTGGAACTGAGATACTCCTTTTTCCAAGCTCTAGAAATATCTCGTCTCATTTTTTGCACCATTTGCCATCGGTTCTTGAGATTCCTGCTACAGGATAATGGTTCATCTGCAGGTGAAAGCATGACATCACCTGTAAGAAAATGTGATGGGGTGAGAACATTAATAGAGTTTGTATCAGAATCAGTACTTTTAAAGAGAGGACGTGAATTTAATAAGGATTAGATTTGTGTTAATAAAGTGCTCAGTTCCTCAAATGTCAACCGTGTATCACCGATTACTCATTTAATGTGAAATTTACAGGATCGTACTGCAGCTTCCCAAATTCCTCCGAAATGAGGTGATGCGGGAGGAATAAAATGCGGCTTGTGTTAAATAATTTGCAAAGCATTCGTTTCTTGGTAAAGACAATATTTGTTTTATTTCATCGAGTTTCCTTTTAGCACCAACAAAATTGGTTGCGTTATCGCTGTAAATATGATTAGGTGAACCACGTCTAGCACTGAAACGTCGTAAGGCAGCTATAAATGCGTCAGTCGTCAAATCGCTGACAGCTTCGATGTGTACTGCTTTTGTAGCAAGGCAAATGAATAAAGCTATGTATCCTTTTGTTGTTTTAGAGCCCTGACCCTTGTTAAATTTTATATACATTGGAACAGCATAGTCCACACCACATGCAAAGAAAGGCCGCTCGAGATTTACTCGATGTGGTGGTAAGTTTCCCATGAGCTGGGGTGTAGAAGTAGCTTTGAAACGGAAGCATTTCACGCATTTATTAACAAGCTTATTGATTAATCTTTTTCCACCAATGATCCAATATGCCTGTTTTATAATGTGGGATAACAATGATGGTCCTGCATGCAAGTGAGCAATATGTTTCTCTTGTATAATAAGGTCGCTCAATTTGTGTTTAGACGGCAACATTACCGGATGCTTTTCGTTAAATGATAATTGAGCATTTTGTAAGCGACCTCCCACCCGTAACAGACCGTTCTGGTCAATGAATGGATGTAGAGAGTGTAAATGACTTTTTCTAGACAAAATGTTTTGGTTCTTGATGTGTTTTAAGTCTTCGTGAAAGTATTTATTTTGTACCCATCGAATGATGTTCTCTTCGGCGTGTTTAGTTTCCCTACATGTAAGAGGGGAACAAGAATCATCTGTTGGGACATGAACTTTACTTGCTGACTTGCAGTTATTTATGAATCTTATGCAATATGCGTTTGATTTTAAAAAATGAAGAAAACTTATTGAATAGGATGATCATAAAGATCATTAGATGTATCAGTATGGTAAGACAAAATGGGATCAGCTTTCTTTTCAGCCGAAATTTGATCCTCGATTTCCTTAGACTTAGGCGCGGCATTTGGCCAATGTGTAGGATCTAAAAGTAGCCAACTTGGGCCATTCCACCACAAGTTGCATTCAGGTAAACTTTTAGGATCGATGCCCCGAGAAGCGATATCAGCGGGGTTTTCTTTAGATGGAACATGTCTCCAATGTTTTGTCGGAAGAGCATCTAATATTTGTGAAGTTCTATTTGCAATGAAAGTTTTCCACTTACGTGGATGTGCGGATAACCAAGAAAGAACAACTGTTGAATCTGTCCATGCGTAAATGTCAAAATTATAATTTTCTAATATTTTTATGACTGAACAAAATAACTCAGATAATAAATAAGCACCACAAAGTTCCAATTTGGGAACGGAAATTTGCTTGATAGGAGCTACTTTAGTTTTGGCAACTAAGAGTGAGACTTTTGATTTTTTATCATGAGTCTGTCGACAATAGATTGCAGCGGCGTAAGCATATGTTGACGCATCGCTGAAACCATGTAATTCATATGTACTATCGGATGAAAGCATGACGCATCTAGGAACAGAAAATTGGCTAATTTTATTGAATGAATTCTCATATTTAATGAGCTCCTCTTCAAATTGTTGCGGAATAGGAGAATCCCAGTCTCCTTTTGTTAACCATAGCTTTTGATAAAATATTTTTAACACTACTGTACAAGGTGAAATTAACCCTAGAGGATCAAAAATGTGTGCGGATTCAGACAAAATGCGTCTTTTTGTTAGTGGTGGCTTGAGTGTAAGTGCAGTTTTGAAAATGAATGTATCTGCTAAAGAGTTCCAGTAAAGCCCTAGAACTTTCATTGTTGTTTGGTATTATTTTAAAGTCTGTATCTGTGATGCAATTTTCTCAAAATTCCGTAAGGAATTCATTCGAATTGGAATTCCACTTTCTCAAATGAAACCCATGTTCTTCCAAAACATTAGCAGTTTCCTTAGCAATTAATATTGCGCTATTAACTGAGTTTGAACAGATATCAAGTCATCCATATATATATCTTTTAACAAAGTGCGCGAGACGTGTGTATTTTGATTATAATCTAGAGCGATTTGCTTAATGCACCTAGTGGGCAAAAAGGATGCTGGAGCAAGGCCATATGTAACAGTCTTCAATTTATATTCCTTTATTTCCTCATTGGGGTTGTATCTCCAAAGGATTTTTTGATAATTTTGATCGTCCTCAGAAATTAAAACCTGGCGGTACATTTTCTCCACGTCTGCAGAAAAAACTGTCTCCAGTAATCGAAAATTAAGTAAGATATCAAAAATGTCTCGTTGTAATTTAGGGCCAACACCTAAAACTGAATTTAATGATTTACCATCGGAAGTTTTACAGGAACCGTCAAAAACGACTCTTAATTTAGTGGTAGTGCTAGAAGGTTTAATAACTGCGTGATGAGGTAGGAAATATTGTTCCCTTTGAGAAATATTTAGCGAATTCCGAGTAATTATCTCCATGTGTCCTAATTGTTCGTATTCATATAAAAAATCTTTATATTGTTGTTCGAATTCCGGATTTTCAGAAAATTTCCTCTCCATTGCATATAATCGGGAAAGTGCAGCGAGTCTTGTATTACATAATTCAGATTTACATTTATAAAATGGTAGTTTTACCACAAAACGGCCTTCTGGATTAATTGAATAATTTTCCTGAAAATGTGACTCCACAAACCGTTCCTCGGGTGAAAGTAACTTCTCACTTGGATTAAAAACTTCTTCTAATTCCCAAAAACGTTTTAACTCACTATCAATATTAGTTTCGTAAATATGTAAATTTGAAATCGAATTAGATTTTGTCTGAGATTCAGGTAATTTTCCGGATACGAGAAAACCAAAAATTGAATTTTGAGCAATTAAACCATTCTCAGTTAAAATTGTTTGACCAGGAAGTAAAATAGAAAAAAAATAATCAGATCCCAAAATCATATCAATTTACTTAGAATTTCAAATTTGGGATCGGCCAGTTGCATATTTTTTAAATGCGAAAAATGTTCCTTGTTTATTTTCTCTGATGGCAATGGAGCTGTTAATTTATCTAATATAAAAACTCGCATGGATAACTTGACATCGGAATCGTGAATGGAAATTAAATTAATGTCTGTATAACCTTTAGTTATTGCAATCTTTGAATTTGCCAACCCTTTGACGGGAAATCTTGCATTTTTTCTCTCATAACCTAAAATACTCATACATGATTCAGTTATAAAAGAACTTTCAGAGCCCGAATCGCATAAAATTTTTAGCACATGTCTCTGACCCATTGAATCATAAATATAAGCACTAGCTGTAGGAAGTAAAGCGAAAGATGTTTGTATAGAATGGTTATGAGTACTTGTTTGCAATTGAGATATGCCAGATGGCTCTGTATGATTCTCAGAATTTTCAAAATTATTACTAGCAGATGAAGCCGAAGCTGTATAAGTTTTTAAATTATTATCGCATATACTAGAATGATGTTTTGCATTACAAAAATGACAAGTATAAGAGGAATTACATTGAGCGATAGAGTGTTTATTAGATAACAATTGCTACATAATGAGTTCTTTCTAGCAAATTGTTTTCTATCCTTAACAGGGAGTTCTTTAAATTTAAAGCATTTGAACAAGAAATGATTATTGTTTTTGCATAAAATACATTTGTAATTAACGTTAGAATGAAACTTAGATAACTTAAATTGTTTATCCTTATTTTGTTTATACTCATTCTCTTTACTCTCATTTTCATTACATAATTCCACAGATGCACATTTATCATTAATAAATTGTAAAACGATCTCTAAAGTAGGAAAATCAATTTTTGCAGAATATTGTGCCCATTCTTCACGTGATTTATGGTCAAGTTTTTGTAATAAAATATAAATTAACCATACATCTCTTTCAGTAGCTTTAGTGTCAATAGTCTTTAATTCCCTAATCACTTCATCTGAAGTATCTGCTATCTTACGTAAGTTATATGCATTAGAATGAATTACAGTTGGTTGATCTATAAAGGTTTTAATAAGTGCAGAAATAATTTGTTTTTTCTTATCATACCTAGTAAGTAATTTTTCCCAGGCTTCTAGATAACTATTCTCAGATATTGGAATGTGTTTAATAATAGAAGCCGGTTCATCTTTTAATAAACCCTTTAGGTATTGGAATTTTTGTACATTACACAAATTAACATTCTCGTGAACTAATGATATATACAAATCCTTAAAAGACATCCAATCTTTATAATTACCGCTAAACGGGCTAATATTTAATTTTGGCAAACGAAAATTACTAGATATAGCATTTGTGTTAATGGGAGGATTTTGAAAATTTAAAACATTAGATTGCATGTTCACAGATAAATTTTCAAGTTTTTGTTGAAGCTTGGCTTTGGTTTCATAATATTTTAACTCAAATTCTTCTATTTCTGATACTTCATCAGGTAATTCAGAATCGGCTTTAGCAAAATCAGAATAAATAATTTCAATCTTTTCAAGTTTATTTAAGAGATCATGTTTTTGAAAAATTTGATTTTCATTATTTATGAAATTCATAATTCTAGTAAGCGCAGATTTCGCTCTGCCTCGATAATGTTTTGCTATTTTTTCAGCATCTTCTAAAGCAACAGTTTTATTACTGTCATCGTCATTGTTCTTTTTGTTTGCTATTACTACGTAATGGAGTAATGCGAAAAACCAAAGTCAAATTCGTAAAATAGGAAAATAAGTACTTATCTGTTTTATTCCTTAAAAGCTGCTCCTGGATATCCAAATTTGTAAGCTAGCCAAAATTCACACAGAATATCTCACCGGTGCCTCCAAAAAATGTTATGTAATTTGATGTGAAGATAATAATAAATACTCGTTCTTTCATTCACAAACCAAAACTATATTAAACATACAATACACAGAAATGAATATGCGTTGAAAACATAAGTTGTGCTGAAACATTGCGATTGAATATTTAACATAAACAATATAATGCGAAAATAATAATCTGAAGTAATAATTGTGAATAATGCGAAAGATAGCATGCAAGCTACCGTGCGGATGAAAAAGAAAAGAACTGTTCTTTTCGGTTTCTGTTCGAGTAGAGTGGAGATGTTCGTACCTGTTGAACAGAAAAAAGTAAAGTTGAGATGAAAACAGTTAAATCGAAAGTGTCATTGAGTGCAGAGTTCGATTATGTTAAGAATCGAATATGACTGGATGGTGGAAATCGAACAACGAATATAGCGAAAGGCCTTAACATACCTATGCAACTGCTTATTTTAACCCCCCCCCCCCCCAAAAAAAAAAAAAAAAAAAAAAAAAAAAAAAAAAGTGAAAATTTCCCTCTATTTTGAAATTTATTTATTTATAAAACTGTGTCTTGTTAACAGTGGTGAAGCTAACAAAATTTCTACGGGTAGGCTAAATATACATACATGTGAAATGAACGAAAAATTGCTTTTATATAATATATATATATATAAAAGTGAAGTGTACTTAACTTTATTAAAGTCACTAATCAAACAGGATAAATTTATGATAGCCTCATTAATAAGATACTTCGGGGGGGGGGACATAATTTTTATTGAATTAATAGACAAATTTTATATATGAATAATTGTATATGTAAATGCTCTTCAATTTGTTTAACCTTTATATTGCATGGTAAATTTACTGTCCAAGTAATACTTTAAGAATTTTAAAAATAAATTTAACACGCATTTAGCATTGCAGAAAGTAAGCATCTATCTAACATGTTAAAAAACATGCACTCTTTATATGATAAGGCAATAAAGTATATAAAATTATATTTAACTTTTGCAATGCAAAATAATTAAAAATATTAAGTTACATGTATATTTTTTTAATTAATGTGGATATTATAAGTAAACTCTTACTTGAAGTGCAGAACCCAAACGGTTTTGCGCTCAAAGTTGGTAGACGGGAAGTGAAAGGGTCGAACCCAAACTTGCGCTCCTCAACATAGCAGTTCAAAGTTTTCCCTGGTTATCTCCAAACCTCGCATAAATATGAGCTAGGACCCCTTAGAAAGAACCAACGGAGGGCATTACCCTTTAGGCCCAGATCTTTATCCGTGTTTGAAAAAACAAAATTAATAATTAAGATTATATTTTTTTAAATAAATATAAGAATTTAATTTTTTTCATCAAAACAAGAAAGATGCTGTTTTATTTTCTGATATAAATGCAATTTTGTTGATGTTGAATAATCGGATGCAGTTCAGTTTTAAAATTTAGACAGAACAGAGTTACAGTCTATTTAATTAATTAAATGATCTTTAAATTTTTTTTATACAAAAGTTCTAAACGTTGCTGTTTTTTTTTTTTTTTTGTAGCAAAATTATTAATTACTTTTTCCTTAAAAATCTGATCCTTGATCAGATGTTTAACCACCCCTTTTTCAATAGCAATTAGCAATTGTACATAGATGCGACAGTCTCTCATTCATCATAGAATTTTGTAGATATATTTTTATTCTTTTTAGAGTACTCATACTCCTTTCATTATTGTACAACATCTTACTTTACAAAATTTTGTATAATGTCGTTCTGCACAGTAAGAAGTTTTAAAAATAAATTATTAGTTCCCCATCATACTATAAGTATGGGGAAGTTAGGTAATCGCGAAAATTTTCGACCTTGGTTTTTTTACTTTTTTATACGTTTTCAGGTGGGAGGAATCCGAAAATGATAAAATTTGTATGGTGTCTGTCTGTAGGGTGTCTGTTAGTGGGTCAGTCCGTTAGTGTGTTAGTCCATTAGTTTGGTAGTCTGTTAACACGATATCTCATGAACAAATGATCGCAGAGAGGTCAGATCAGTTTTAAAATATTACTTTCGATACTGGCAAGAACCCTATTCATTTGCAACATTCGAATTAAAAAACTTCGTAAGTTATGAGAAATTTACGACGTTCTTAACATGGGAGAATAGGACAAAATTTCACTTAAACGTGCATTAAATGGAAACTTTTTACATTAAAAATGTCGGACCAGTTTTAAAATATCAGTTTTGATGCCGGAATGAACATCAGTAACTATAAATATGCTACTTTGATAATTTCGCAAGTTATTGGAAATTTACGAATTTCTTAACATGGCAGTATAGGGCAAAATTTCACATAAACGTCAATTTTTAGAGATATTTTCATCGTAAAGATGTCAGACTACTTTTGAAATATTATTCAGAACACTGGCATGAATATTAATGACTATGAATTTTCCAATATAAAAATTTCGTAAGTTATTGGAAACTTACGAATTTCTTAACATGGCAGAATAGAGCAAAATTTCACATAAACGTCAATCTTGAGGGAAATTTTCAACGAAAAGATGTCAAACCACTTTTTAAATATTATTTTGGATACTGGCATGAATATCATAGACTATGATTTTTTCAATTTAAAAAATTCGTACGTTATTTGGAATTTACGATTTACTTAAAATGTCAGAATAAGGCAAAATTGAGCATAAACTTCCATTTTGAGTATCATAAATACATTAGACAACTTCAAAATTACGTTTATGATATTTGTTTGAACATGATTGAACACAAATATTCAAATAGGAAAATTTCCTAAATTATTTCTAATTTACGATTTTATCAACATAGCGAAATTGTAAATTTTTCATATAAATATGAATTTTGAGGATTGTTGCACTGGAAATAGTAGCATGAAAACTAAACAACGGAATTGACCCTGATAAAATAAATTAATAGATTAGAATAAGATAAATATGTCGAAGTGAACGGTGGATAGCCTATTAGGTGGGGATTTCATTCTGTCACTGTATCAAGCTTTGGTCAAATTCATTTCTTTTAACATGATTATAATATGTCTCGCACTAGAAATTTATGAGAACTTAAATATGATGGGGAACTGAGCAGAGTCCACCTATGCCAACTAGTTAAATTTGTATAAGTAAATAAATAATAATAACAATAATAAAGTAAACTGAATTTGACATTAAATTTAAAAAAGATAAATTTATCAATAGTTATATTTAGAGATTGAACTTTAAAAAGAAAAGCCTTCTGCAAGAAGTTACTCTGAGTCTGGAGCCCTTAGCCATGTAATATATTACTATGCATTTCCGCTGTTCTCTTTGAAGGAAGAAAGGAGAGAGGCTAGCCTCAAGTTCCCAAGAGCTGAAGCCCAGACGCATGTGAGAATTCTATGCCTGGTCGTTTCGAAACGGTGTGATTTCTAGTATGAATGAGGCTTTTTCTAAAAAGCCTCCCTCAGCTTCAAAGAGAAAGTGGAAGGAATTAAAAAGATGGAAATACGCAAAACCGCCTGTAAAAAAAATATTTATAATATTTACTTAAAATAAGAAAAATATATTAACAATAAAATATCATGCATATTTTTAGGGTAGGCTAAGCCTCTTATCGCTTACCTTATGGCTCTTATGGCTTGTGGCAACAGCAAAATTAGGAAAGTTATGCAGATCAAAAGTGGCAACGGCAGAAATGTAAACAAACATCGATAGTTAATACGGGATGTATAATAAACCGGTGAAAAGAAATTCAACTAAGATAAAATAAGTAAATATCCATTAAATTGAAAAGAAAAGGTAAGTTAAAGTTTTTCCTAGAAAAATAAACATATTTTTATGTATGAAAATTAACAAATTTTTATATGTGAGGACATTGATAGTTATCAGATTCGCCACTGCTTGTTAAGATTTTTAAAAAGTAACTTGTTTATGATATTTGCTCAAAGTGCACATACATTTATGCCACAAAGATTGTAGTTTTAAAGATTTTTATAACATTTTTAGAAATAGCAATTTGAATGATTTCTCTGCATTCAGTGTCGTTTTTGTTTTTCCTTTGTTTACATGGCTTCATAGCATACTTTGAAAGAGTTATTCCTGTCTCCATTTAGAGCAGAATTTCAGGAATAAAATACAGAAATTTAATTTAATAATTAATTTAGATTCAATAATTAAGTCACTTTTTTTTTTTTTGGTTAAGACATTACTTAAGCTTGAGAAATTGGACATATCTAAATTTTTTTTTAACTACTACAAATTTAACTACTGATAGTAAATATTATTATTATTATTATTTTTTCCTTTTTAATTTTGTGTCCAACCATTAAATACAATGCAAAGGAAAAATCTTCCTTCATACAATTGATGTACAGAAAGAAACAAGATATTGCTGCAGAATGGTTGAAAGAGCGCTGGGCTTGCTAGAAAAAGACAGGGATGAAGAACAGAAGACATGTACATGTGTTTGCTGTTTCTTGTATAATGTTTTTCTAACTGAGCAACAGAATGAATTTTCAGAAAGTTACAGTAGACACTTTGTAGACTTACGAGGGCTGTCCGTAAAGTATCTGAATTTAATTAATAACTAAAAAAATATAATGGATATACATACTTCAGTTTAATCCCCTTCAAAGTATCGTCCTTGAGAAGCAACACACTTAGCCCAACGTTGTTGCCACTCTTGGAAGCGGGATTGGAAGTCGTTCTTTGGAATGGCCAGCAGCTGTTCGATCGCTTTTTGTTTGATGGTCGTCACATCCTCAAACCGTCGTCCTTTAAGCGTTTTCTTTAGCTTTGGAAATGCGAAAAAGTCGCACGGAGCGAGGTCTGGTGAGTAGGGAGGTTTCGCATTTCCAAAGCTAAAAAAAACGCTTAAAGGACGACGGTTTGAGGATGTGACGACCATTAAACAAAAAACGACCGAACAGCTGCTGGCCATTCCAAAGAACGACTTCCAATCCCGCTTCCAAGAGTGGCAACAACGTTGGGCTAAGTGTGTTGCTTCTCAAGGACGATACTTTGAAGGGGATTAAACTGAAGTATGTATATCCATTATATTTTTTTAGTTATTAATTAAATTCAGATACTTTACGGACAGCCCTCGTAGAATAGTAAACAAAAGCAGATTGATTTTTGTAGAATTGAAGTTACTTGTTTAAATTATAGCAACCACATTTTATTCCAGCAGTCAGCAGCTCTCTAAAATATAGATCCTTTTAATTCAGTTGCTACACTTCCCAAATTTAATTTTTGTTAAATTACTTAACATATTCTTCTTCTCAACATATTTTCATTTGTCCAAGGAAGCAGAGTTTAAATAAATATAAAAAATACACCTTTTATCTTCAGAAAAAAATGTTTACTTTTGCATACAAGTTTACACTATTACATAGCTGCCAACCTAGTGATTTAAAAATTAGGAGCACAAGACTTAAAAAATAGGAGCAAACACGAAAAAATAGGAGCAAATTTTACAATACCAAATCCTTGAATGCGACTCCCACATATAAATCATAATTACACAGTTTTAATGTTAATTTACATTAAAACTGTGTAGTAGTTAGTAAGTTTTAATGTTAGTAAATTTTAAAATCATTCTAAGTACATTAGAGTAAAAAAATTAAAGAAAAGAGAAATATTTACCTTAAGTTAATGAGACTTTTTTTTTCCATTGATTTCAAACTTTCTCTACAATGTGCAACTGATATGAATGACTGATATAATAATTCCAGCGTGCTTTAATCCTGATTGATACTACAAACATTTATTTTTATTTCAACCATGCTAAAATTATTCTTTTTAACACTGAAATATTTATTTAAAAAAAATCTATACACAAATTAAAATATTACAGTTCAGAAATTTTTTTTTTTACTTATTAAGGCTATAAAGGTAGCAGATTTAGCTTTTTTTAAAAATTCCTTTTTATATTTTTGGGAATAACAAACAGAAATTTGTGATTTTGCAATCAAAATAGATTGCAAAGTAGAAATACTCATAGAACTTCTGAAGTCCGTTTTATTTCTGCGGACAAGACTGAATATCCGCTCACACGTTGCATTACTATGTGGGAATGTTAGTATTCCCAACATAGTCTTACTTAACCTGTTATACAGCAGCTGATTGCAAGAATCTGTTTCTTTGGACAATGCAGCCCACTGTTCATCAATTCTCTGTAAATTAATCACATTTTCTGGTACATGAGCAGTTTGATAATGTAAAAATTCTGCTTCAAGTTTATCAATAGCTTGAAACACAGTTTCAGATGCTTCCTTTTTGAGCAAACATGGGTAATTATTAATGAAAAATTTTAAAGATGAAAAAGAAACAGTTTCTTTTTTAGAAATATCAGCCACCATGGCATGTTGTAGAAGGTCAGAATTAATGGGGAAATTGGATATGATATAATTACAGGAAGTAATTAAATAGCTTTTAACTTTACAGAAAAAAGTTTCGGCTTCCTTTGTTGATAATTTCTTCAAAATTTCTGCTGCTTCTGAACCAATAGTGATTTCAGCATTGGACTTATGGTTTGAACTATTTTTATACTCTACATTGAATACTGAATCTGAAGCTTTAATAACATGAGCTTTTACAAATCTACTCAACAATTCAGTAAAAAATGATTCAAGATCACACTTTACTCTATGTATTCTTGAAATTTCCGTTTGAAATAAGGTATTGTATTTTTCAAAAACAGTAATTATATTACTCAAAAAACATGCAAAAGCGTGATATAAATCATTGCTTAAAATCATAAATATTCTTTCTTCTCTCTTAATGACATTGTTTTTTTTTTTTATCTTATCTTTATGTGCCTTTTTTTTCTGAACAGTCTTGGTTGTTGCTTTTGGTTGCTCTTTTTTACTTGCTACAGCCGAAATTTTTTTTTCTTGATTCAATTCTTCAGAATCAATTTTAGATTTCTTTACTTGAGTACACTCTATTTCTTGTTTTGATGTAGTGGTTTCATTCAATTCAGAAAATTTTCTTTTTTGAGTCACAGTATTTATAGCTGTAGGTGAACTTTCTTTAACTGTCTCTACTTTCTGTTTGGATTTCAACGTTGATTTTGGTTGTTTTGCTTTGCTTGGTACAGCTGGAAATTTCTTTTTTTCTTGGTGGAATTCTTCAGAACTAAGTTTTAATTTCTTTTGTTTAGTGTTCTCCATTTTTCGTTTTGCAGTATTAACTTCATTCAATTCAGAAAATTTTCTTTTTTTAGCAACAGTAACTGAAGCTACAGTTGAACATTCTTCTTTAAAGAAAAACAGAAGTGGATTCCACTGGTTAAGAAGACGGTTAAGACATTTACCTAATGAAAGCCACCTAGTCACGCCATGCTTTAGAATATTTTGCTCCTCTGCAGCATATAATTTTTGAAACTCTTTTAATGCATTTTTTCGTTTAAAACTTTTTTTTAGATAGTAATACACATCAATCAACAATTCATCAAACGAAATAGGCAACACTGCAGAGCCTTTCTCGGCGGCCAGGCTTATTAAGTGGCACAAACATCCCATAAGAAACAAATTTGATTGTTGATCTTTCAAAAATGCATACACACCTTTATTTTTTCCTGTCATCACAAATGCATTGTCACAGCTAAAAGAAATGCAGTTTTCAAACGGTATATCGAACTTTTTCAATTCTTGAATAATTAAGTTGGAGATATTTTTTCCAGAACCGTCTCCTTCAAGGCAGGGCAATGACAGAAGTTTTGATGTAACTTGACTCAATAATTCATCAAAAAAAGTCACTACAACAGGGTACATGTGGTTATCCGAATCATTACTACCGTCCGTCGCGAGCGTAAATGGTTCTTTCTTCAAAATGTTTGCTATCTTTTGTATGGAATCCAAGGCGATTTCTTTAACAAGATGGCCTGCTTTTGTCCAACCACAGGCAAATTTTTTAACTTCTACCGAATTTGGAAACATCGCACGGAACAAATTTGAAGCATGATCAGCAGCAGCCAGAGGTATATTGTGCTCTAGCAGAAAATTTGTAAATAGCAGTTCTGCCGTAATAGTCTGAAAATCATCAGAAACCACAGAGAAGTTCAGTTTTTGTTTTGAAGCAATCTTATAAGCAGCGTAATTTTTCTTGTGTTTTTTTGTTTTCGCATGAGCAACTATGTCTGATCTACCACCATGATTAATTGTGATGTCAGCATTACAAACAAAACATAAAGCATCTCCTGAATGCGAAGCTTGAATAAAATCGAACTCTTGCGAATAACGATCTGAATATGTTTGAACATGATTTCGAATTTTAGAAGCCATCTGACAAAAAAAAACTCAATAAATCATCGATAACGTGCACAAATTTAAATCACAACAGTAACAGAAAACATTCCACGAAATATGAACATGAAACAGGGCTCGCGCGGTTTGAGAACAACTTTCTCCGATATTCCGATTCCCATCCCATCACGAGCACGGAGTGTGATCACGAGCATGCATAAATAATGCTCCTCTGCTATTCTCCCTCTCCACTACTAGCGCATGCGTACACAAAGGCGAAAATTTTCTCCCAAGTCAAACTCGTTCTCTTAATCCGTGCCCGCGCGTATATGTTCTCCTCCTTCCCCCTTACCTTTCTCTTTACGGCAATGATCTGGGATCTGGGGACGAAAGCATCCACGGCAAGCGCGATACATAAACACCGCTCTCTCAGGGCAGGCGGCAGGCGAAGAGAGAGAGAGCTCTTAGATGCGCACAGCCGATGCGCATGCACACATCCGATGGAGCGGAAAGAGAAGAGCGCGCTGTTTACAAAACGAACGCTCTCCGCTACAATGGTTTGAAAAGAATAATAATTCTGCGTTTGCAAAATATATTTCCCAGAGTTTTCGTATTTTTAATCGGCGCGCAGGCTAAATTGTCGAATAGATATTTTAGAAGAGTGACAAAAAAAAAAAAAAAAAAGTAAAAAAGAAAAATTGTCAAGTTTGAAAAATCGGAGTTTTTTCGATAATATTCGGATTACCGGAGTACACTAAAAAAAATCGGGTAAACTCCGATTAAATCGGAGCAGTTGGCAGCTATGCTATTAAAAAAAAAAAAAAAAAAAAAAAAAAAACTATGAATTTATATAAGGGTTTGATCCAAGCAGACATTGGGGGCCTTCAGCTCTGCCCCTTCACAAAATTCAAATTCATAAGACAGTCCTTTCACAAAATTTCCTTTTTATAAAAATGGACCTTTAATAAATGTTTTCCATGTTTCCAGTATTATTTCCAATGAGTACCTGATTAGTTTAATTAAGCACTATTAACTTGATAATAAACATTATCTTATGGTTGCTAAAATAAAGGTCTTACACAATTTTGTTTTCAAGAAAAAATGGGTGTTATTTTATTTATTTTAAACTATTTCACTGTAAATAGGCAAGATCTGTGCCTTTTCTAAAAGCTCTCTCCCAAAATCTGTTATTACTTTTCTGTGGTTTTTCTTTGTGCCTCTTTTTCAAAATAGGCAACTTTCATTTCACACTTACGAATGTCATGGAAGAAAAAACTGAGTGATCATTTTCGGGCTTGAAAAATGTATTTATTCATTTATTTATCTACTTACTAAGATTTATAATAACTTTAAACACATGAAAATAACATATGTTAGATTGGAAAGACCAAATTATGAATACGGAAAACAAAGTTTGATATATATTATATAGTTTTTGATCTAAAAAACTCTCATTCAATTGAATATTCATCAAATACTACTTAAAATAAAATTTTTGGCTTCAATATAATATACTGAAAATTGGCAATTTTCACGTGCAACAGTTTTTGCTAAGTAAGAGAAAAAGAACACAGAACATCCAAACTTCTTTTTTAAAACAGAACAACACAATCAAAAATCAACAAACAAAATTTACAAGAAATAAGCTTAACAATAACAATATACATATTTAAAAAGAAAATATTATCTGGCTTAAACAATTCTGCTTAAACAATTCTAATATGAACACAGATTAATTTTTAATTTTTGACTTACAGCGCTAAGAACTTCGTCTCTGTGCCCTTCAACTCCACCAAAAATTGCAATACACTGGTCTGTTTTAATGTTCCATAAACGAAGAGCATGATCTAAAAAAAGTAAGAGTTCAATTTAATAACACTATTCATTCATTTAACTTTCATACAGCACCAGGGCTATAGTGATTTAAATCAATTGATTTTTTTTTTTAAATCACTTCTTAAAAATATCAGAGTTATTGGTTTGAATGCAATGAAATTGTTTAGGTAGCTTTAAAAAAATATTTTTTTCCACAAATATTTTTATGTAAATTTAAAAGTATTATTTGCAAAATATTTCATTAAATGAATTATTTTTCATATCTTGGTTTTGGATTAATTTCTAATAAACATCCTTAAATAACCACAAAAATAAATTACATGTATGACTTAATTTTTTTAATTTATACATCTCTAAAGAAAGCACAGCTTAATGATTGGTTTATGAATTGAAATAAATTAAAATAAGGGAAGTCATTAAATAGACAAAAGAGAAAATCATAATGGGGTGTTTGAAAACCTAGAAAGTTTGTGTGGAGGTCACCTATAACATGTATATGAATTTTCAGTTTATTTGGATAAGGTGTTTAGCAGGGGCGAGGCATGGTTTAGAAAACTATGGAAGCACCGCAGAGAAAGAATCAATTCAGCCTTTCAAAGGGGTGACGTTACTTGATTACTTTTTAAAAATCTTAAATAAAGAAAGTGCTGCTTCCATCGCTTCCATGAACTATCACTTTTTAAATAATTTGAACCATTAGGTCATGATGATGAAGAATTTATCTTTGTGTCCCTGCAAAAAAAACTATAAGTGCTAGATTGACCAAAATCAACAGGGTTCGTGCTACGGTGACCTATAGCATACGTACCAACTTTTAACTCATTTGAACAAAGAGTTTAGATGCTATTATATTCACTCACAAACATGCTACATACATCATCATAAAAATAGTAAAAATGAACTCAGAGTGTATAGACACATCAAAAACTCAAAGTTAAATTTTTGTCATGATTACAATACTTTTCTTACATATGTATGCTTAGAAAGCAAAAATTGGAATATATTATTACTTAAGTGCTTAATTTTTAAACGAAAGATAAGTATTCTCCAATTGATAGTACAACTTGGGATTAAAATGCACGATAAGTTTAAACAAGAAAGAAAAATCATGCAGCACACATTGATTAGTAACACTTTCCAACTGTACGTAATTGTTGTATCAAATAACTTTTAATCTGAAAAAGTTAATCATATCATATTAACATATACAAAACATTATTTTAGAATATTAAAAATACATGTGAATGTTTTTATGATTTTTACAATAGAAAGATTTTAAATATAACTTTTAAAAAATTCTGTCCTAAAACTTAATTCATTGACATTTTTGTTGTTGTTGTTGTCTCTGTAAACAAACTAGTTGCACAGGATCTATTAATGTCATTTTAAATAAGGAACATTCCATAGTGAACTTGATTGTATCATTTTTAAAAAATTCTAAAAAGATTTACCAACGCTAGGAGCCGGAAACAAACAGATAGAAAGGTAGACAATTCGACAGACAGATACACAAATTGAAATCATAATCCCAATAAAAATATAAGAAAGTGTTAAAACACTTAATGTAAATGAAAGAGCAATTCTAGCAAATTTTTATTAATAGCTCTTAATGTAACTGAATATTTTTGTGTGGCTCTGTAAATCTAATGCTAATCATACTACTCTTTTGTGCATACGAATGATTTATTTCAATTTCAAGTAAAAGTTAGAAATGGACTTTGGTATATCAGATGAGAATTAAAAATTGTTCTGCTTGAAGCTCTCTTTCATCGTCTGTGCTTTGAAGGTTCCGACACTATAAAAATAACACAGTCATTGTCAATACTGTTGAAAATTTAATCAGTTATTTATTTTTCCTTGGTTTTTCCCGAAGCAGATTCACAAATCCTGTCGACTCTTTGTAATAAAATAGGTAGCTGGGGTGTCCAGGTCATCTGCAGTAATCAAATACCAAAAAAAGGATATTGTTGAATTATGAGGTCTAAATAATTACATGTTTTTAGCAAAATAATACCTATTTTAGCAATTAATTTCAATTACATAATTTTTTATAATTATCGATAAAATAATTCATTATTTCAGTAAATGGCCACAAAGTTGTTCCGAATGCCGCAAATCATCTTTGAAAAAAAAAAAAAAAAAAAAAAAAAAAAAAACAAGAATTTCACTGATTAGCATCGAAATAAAGCCTATTTCAACAATTATTCTTATTAAATGTAAATTTTGTTAATTAGCGGAAAATTGATTGCATATTTCCATTTCCACTATCAACTACAAAAATATCACAATTTATGAAAATCAGCTTTTAAAAAATCGCGATCTTTATCGACAAGCAGCTAAATAATAGCACATTAAACGTAAATGTTTCACTATTAGTTTTGAAACGATCTCGTATTACTGTAAAATCATTCTGTATTTCAAGATTCAGCTTCGAAAATAAAAGTGCAAATTTTGTTGCTTAGCGGTAAAATAACTGAGTATTCAGGATTCAGCTTTCAAAAGTATACGAATTTCATAGATTAGTAGCTAAATAGTTGTGTTTCTGCAATCGCCACATAGTAAAAATACGAATTTCGAGAATCAGCTTTGAAAAAAACGTGATTATTACTGATTGGCTGGAAAATAGATTAGTTGCAATTTTACATAAAGTTTTGACAATAAGCGGTGAAATGGTCTGGTATATTTGATTTCAGTTGCTAAAGTACAGTATCGGACCTTTTATCCGGCATCCCGAAAACCGGAATGTTCCAAAAACTGGCATTTTTCTTAAATTCAAACTAAATTGGGAAAAAAAATTTTTTTTTTTTGAAAACTTATATTTTATACTTTTCATATATTTTTAGAGAATCCCACTTTGAATGTGAAAAAAAAAAATAATTATAATTATAATATTACATAAAAAGAAAGAAAATCCTTTAAAACCCCGCTCTCCATTCAGGAAAAATAACTTTAATTACAATTTAAACTTAAAACAACTCAAAAAGGATATCTCAGAACAGTTTTGATTAAGGCACTTATTGCTATTGCCGATGTACAGCTCACGGAATGAGTCGATACTGCAAATTGCATCACAAACCAGTACTTTTCATCATTACAAAACATATAACAAAATATTAACTTTTTAAGTAGAAAAAAAATAATAATAAATAAAAGAAAATTATTTTACTTTGACGCTTCTTTTGAAATTCATTGAAACAAATGCACTTACTTTTAAGATTAATGAAACAAACATTTAAAATTGTAATAGAAAATTGAGCTGCTTTACTGCATATGAATCCAAAACTGTAGCCAGAAAAGTTTTCGGATTGTTTATAGCTTTAGTAAATAAAATTGACTGTTAATTAAAAATGATTTATAACTAAAATATTTAATATAACTTTGCAAAATTATGGCCTTGCATTAATCCGAAAACACATGAAAATCTGTAAACAGGAATCACTGCCACTCAAGTGTCGATACACCGAATCGCATCCCTGCGTAATGAATCACCCAGTATCAAAACTTAGCTATCAACTCATCTTTCTGCTGCATTCTATGAGCAAAGAAATGAAACAGATAAACGAACGCGATTACTGTCATGTGCTTCAAGGTCAATGGATCGTGTGCTACTGGGTCATTCTTTCAAATGCTGAAAGGGGAGAAAATAGATGTTACTGCAAACAATCAAATGTGAGTCAGAGCGTTGTATTTATCTTCTTTTCTGTGGTTATATTCTGATAAGAATTCTGCGTCTGTTTTTATTCATGATCTTTGAGCTTCTAATTTTTTTTTTTTTTAACTTTTGTTCTCTCATGTATTAATTTTATCAGTACAGTTTATAAGCATGTTATTTTGTTGTTTAAGGGGAAGGGGTAACTTTTGCAGATGTAATATTTCAGTTTTCGTCAGGGACCCGAAATCCAGAAAATTCCAATAACCGGAATCAGGTCGGTCCCGCGACTGCCGGATAATGGGTCCTATACTGTATTGCATAATTTGGGACTATTCAGCTTTGAAAAAAGTGTGAATTTCATCGATTTTCAGTATTTAGGAATTCAGCTTTGAAAAGGGCACAGATTTCATAGGTTAGCAGCCAAATAATTGCATATTTTGGTAACTGACTACAAAAATATCGCGAATTTCAGTAATGGATTTTGAAAAAAAGAAAGTGAATTAATATAAATTATGTGCGAAATTATAGTGTACATTATCAATTATTCGCGATTAAATGTAGATTTTGCAAATTTGTAGCGAAATAATTACGTATTTCAGTAACTGGCCGCAAAAATTTTGCGAATTTCCATAATCAGTTTATTGATTAGCCAGCGGCAAAAATAACATATTTAAGTAGTTGATGATAATTAAGAGTAAAATTCATCCATATTTCAGCAATTGGCTGTAAACTTAACGCACATTTCATTAACCAACTTAAAAAATAAATAAAAAAGTTCAAGCTGTGTAGATTGGCAGCTAAATAGCCTTTTAAAGCAGTTAATTGCAATTGAACATAAATTTTGTCAGTTAGTAATGAAATTGTAGCTCTCAGAACCTATATTTTGTTTGGGTTTATTTATTTATTTTTTCATTCACTTAAAAAAAATTTTCTTTCAGTTTTTTTCCCCCCCTTATATTTTCCCATTTTTTAAAAACTTTTAGCTCCTATTTTCCCTTCCGCTGTGATCGTATTTTTTCTAAATTTTTAACATGGCAGTATAGGACAAAATTTCGTATATAAATGTACATAATGAGAGTTATTCTTAACCTGTGATTGTAAAATTAATATGAATTATTGATAACAGTAGTAGTTAATTAGGAAAAAAAGTTTGTGCATGTCAGGACATCGCTCCCCCCCCCCTGGTGGGAGTACCCCCCCAGGGAAGGGGGGGGGGTTAATGTTCAAGATGGGTATCTTTCGAAAGGTCTCGCCAATACCTTTAAAACGAATGGCTGAACTAAAGTATGTGACAATTTCGAACAAAGTTATCGATTTGTTTTTTTACTTTTAATGAAAAAAATCTTAGGAAAAAAATCAATTTTTTTTTAATTGTTACTGAGTGAATTTGTATAGGAAAATATAGAAGAAAGTCTTGTGGTGTCCACAACATACTAGTTTGCCTAAAGTTCCCTTTGACACCATATTAATTTTGTGAAAAGAGCATCATGTCCTTTATATGAATTTTTAGATTTGTATAGAGGTATTAAGCACTAATGTGCAGTTACTATAAAGAAAAAAAGGCAGTGGAAAGAAAAAAAGGTTCCTTTCCTTTATTTGTGACAAATATATACCATTGCAGCACATCAAAGACATGGAGTTAACTCTTTTCACATAACAGACATGGTGTCCTTTACCTCCGCAGTACAGAATTACTTCTTACCAAAAATTAATATGATGTTATAAAGTTAAAAAAAAAAAAAAAAAAAACAAAGATTTGATATTAACCTAAGCATTTTTAGAAACAAAAAAGCTAGTCTTATTGGTAGTTAGCATGCAAATATTTATTATTGAATGATATCGTCTTGGAAAAGAAGTTAGCGCTAGTGAGGTTTGTCGCAGAAAGCAAGAAAAAATTCTGCCACAGGGTCTGCACCCATATTCACACTAAATCTGTCTATTTTGGTTTGCTCTATTTACCTTCTCAATTGTACCTCGTGTTTTTGCAACTCCCTGTATAAGATTTTTTCTTATGCTGGAAGATGCCCTTTTTTATTTGTTTCTTTTTAAATTTCATTTTTTTTTTATACATTTCTTTCTTTATTAGTTATTCAATAAATTTATTGCTATTAAAATTTGACATTCAGTTGACTTGCTGAATGATAACTTTTTATAAAACAATTTTTTTTTCTTTCTTTAAAGGTAATATAGGCCAACTGAAACTCTAACCAACCAACTCTAACCGCCAAGTGAAACTCTGCACACAGGTGACTGACAATGCTGGCGCATTGCAGGTAAAAATATACCATTATCAGTAATTTTTACTTTGAAAAATTGAACGATAATTAGCAAAAAAAAATATCATGCAATTTCAAAATACTTTTTGGAGTAGAATTAGTCTTAAAAGCTCCTTAATAGATTCGCCACTGCACATATCCATCGCCTAGGTGACAAATGAACAACTAATGAAAACAAAACATAACTTTGTTGGAAATATGAAAATATACACAGATTAGATTAAAAGCCCTGAAATCAAGGGTAACCCCTGCATTTGATTGTGATAGAGTTCTTTTTATTTTAAATATATTTGAAAAAGAATACATATCAGTGATTTTTTTCTCTCTCTCTCCCTAAAACTGTGTACGATATGACTGAAGTTTTTCAGATAAATGAATCATGAAAAATAAAACAATTTATATTCAAAGCAAAAAAAAAAAAAAAAAAAAAACTTTCAATTTAAATATTTCAGTTCAGATACAATTGATGATTTTTCAAATTTTAGATGAGATAATAATTTGAAACATTTACCTTTACTAACAGACAGCAAAAGGTTGCAATCAAAAGGATGAAACTTCAGTTCGTTAATAGCGTTGCCATGACCTATATAGTGCTAGGAAAAAGAAAAAATACATTTATAATAAAAGAATAAAATGTATAATACTTTCATTAGTTACAAAAAGTTCCCAGATAATTTAACTTTGTCATTACTAAATAATAAGAGATTCATTGAAGTTTAAAACCACTACTGATTACATAACAGGGTGAAAGTCACTGAAATATTGCAAATATCTATTAGACTCAAAAATTCAACCCAAAAACAATACTTTCTCTACCTTATGGTTAAAACTTAAAAGAAAGTAAATAATAATAATAAATGAATTTAACAGGGTTGGCATGGTTTAAAGCATAAAACAATTGTTTTTTTTTTTTTTTTCCTTTTCAAAAAATTTAAAATTTTTATTCTACTGTCCCTTCTTTGATTGAAATTTCTAAATTATTTTTATTAATTCGAACTATATGTGTACAGTAGACTTATCTCAAAAATACATTTCATATATTTGTCAACTTAACCCACCATTTTGTTTCCAAGTGCCGGCCACTTGAAAATTTTAAATTCACATAAAAATGTATTTATGAATCGATTTGCTTAAAACTCTATATGTGCCCTACATCAATATTTCTACCAAGTGCATTAATAATTTGAAGCCGCCATTTTGAATCAAAAAGACGGCTGCTTGATAAGGAAAAAGAAATCAACCTACCCTTCCGAATAAGCCGGAAGGACTTGTTTGTATTCAGGAGACCTCAAAACATGTAAATATAACAAAAACTCACTTTCAAAAATTCAACTCAAAAACAATACTTTCTCTACCTTTTGGTTAAAACTTAAAAGAAAGTAAATAATAATAATAAATGAATTTAACAGGGTTGGCATAGTTTAAAGCATAAAACAATTGTTTTTTTTTTTTTTTTTTTTTTTTTTCCTTTTCAAAAAATTTAAAATTTTTATTCTACTGTCCCTTCTTTGATTGAAATTTCTAAATTATTTTTATATAAATGGCTTTTACAATTTATTTCAATTGTAATCTTACTTCAGAGAAAGCTTTAGTTATGCGTTTTATGTGTTACTGGCTGTATTAAAGGTTATTATATATGAACAAAGAAAAAAAAAAAGATCTAGAACTTGTAAAATAAAAATGACTATAATAATGAGCTTAAAAATTATAAATGAAAGGGTGTAAGGCTAAATGCAGCAAAAGAAAACAAAAGAAAATAAATAAATGGAAAAAAAATTTATTTTATACAAGATATAAGGTGAAAATTATATAACTGAAAAAATAGCTCTCATTTTTGTTTCATTGAAAACTTACCAAAGTGTCTTTAAAAAACTGGATATTTGTTATATTATGGTAATTAATAACAGACCTTTTCATATCTATATAATAAACCCAAAAGCAAGATATGCTGATTTTGCATTATCAAATTAAAAAAAGCTGCATTAGAATATGCCCAGGCATTTTTTTATTACCTTTTATTTTAAAATTTTATGCAGAAAGTGCTTTATTTAAGGACTTTTTGTGAATTACTTTATTAAAATGTAACAGCACTAGAATGCTCGTAAAATTAAGAAAATGACATTAAAAATTTTAATATTTAAGTATTGAAAAATGTTGAAATTATTCTAATCGTAAAAGATTTTGCATCCGATGTAGAATGTTTTCTTCTTTCAAGGTTGTATGAGTAATATAGCAAACTTAGTTTGAAAAAAGCTATAAAACTTGCAATTTTATTCAAAATATTAAACGTAAATTTAATACATTTTAGATAAAGTGGAGTGCAAGGTTGATTTTTTTTATACTAACTATCTGAAAAATGACAGAGTTGGGAATCGAACCCAGGCTCTCCACTTAACGAATGGAAGCTCTACCACTCAGCTATCTTGACTAATAACCAGCTCGGATTTCTCACATAATAACAGTTGGCAAGGTCACTGTGTCTGCAGATGCAGATGTAACAGGTGAGAATATTACTCGTGGCACAACTCCAATAGACCATGAAATTTCAATTTAGAAATTTTATTAAATAAAATTATCACCTGTTATATCTGCATCTGCAGACACGGTGACCTTGCCAATGGATATTATGTGAGAAATGCCGTGCTGGTTATCAGCCAGGGTAGCTCAGTGGTAGAGCATCCGTGTGTTAAGCAGAGAGCCGGGGTTCGATTCCCGGCTCTGGCATTTTCCCCGTAGTTGGTATAAAAAGTCAACCTTACACTCCACTTTATCTAAAATGAATTTTTGGGTTGATAGAATTATTAAAATAAAATATCTAAATTGAAAATTTAATAATTTACTGTTTAATTATTTTTAATTTAAAATATTAAATGTAAAGTAACTTTCAAATTTGTTGCAATATTCCACTACATAATCCAAAAGCATAACTTTTTCTTAAACCTCTTCCTATAATTCTTTTTTTTTTTTTTTTTTTGTATTGACTTCCCCCACTTCCTAAAATTAAATTAAAGATTTTATTGTTATAAAGTTAATTTGTGATAATTAAATTGTAGGGAAAGGCATGTTAGATTAAACATTCGTTTAAAAAAAAAAAAAAAACATTAAATGTTTATCAACTTGCAGTAATCCTACGATTACCACCTGCATCATTTTAATGAAAACTCAAAATATTAAATGTGATTTAATGTTTTGTAAAATACTACAATTATGGAATATTTATAGAAATTTTTAATATAAAATATGTTAGCTATAATAAAATTTAATGCACTTTGATATAACAGTTCTTTATTCACAGATGAGATCAAAAGAAGTGTAAAAATATAAATAAATAAACAAGTAAATAAATGAAAATTTATGAAAAAGATAAACATTAAAACAAAATAGAAGAATTCAGGTGGCAAATGCCTATATTGCAGAAATAAATTATTTGATTGATTTATCTTTCAACATAAAAAAAAAAAAAAAGTTTATTAACAATGACTATATGAAACCACAATTTAATTAGATGATGTAACAGAATTTCATATCAGAAAGTACAAACTTTGATTTACAAAGTACAAGCTTGGTTTCTTGAACATTGTTACAGAAAGATAATCAGAACCTACAAAAAAGGCTGAAAAATCTTATCCCAGTTTATTATTATTAATTAAAATTATTTTTTGGTAAAGTAATAATTAATATTGGAGTATTAATTACTTTTTTAAAGTGGCAATTTTATTTACAAATATGTATAATATGACTGGGAAACATATAACATTATTTTTCTATGAAATCTCTAATTTTTAACTGAATTTACAGATTTTTGGACTGTGAATAATACTAACTCATAATCACTAGTTATAGAAAATTTTTAATTTTTGTCAAAATCAGTTGAAAATTTGTAATTTTTTAAAAAAGCTTTTCTATATTATAGTCCAAAAAACATGTGACCTATCTAACATAAGTTAAGACATTAACAGCTAACAAATTTTGAAATATCAATGTAAACTGGCATACATATCACATTTTGATTAATTTTTAACCAAATTCAGAAATTTTAGACTAAAAACTTTTAATCACCACATGATAAAAACTTATTTAACCCCTTCCTTCTCGCTCCAATGAAAATGATAGGGGGAGGTATTGCCCTCTATTTCTCATATCCGGGCTGGAGTGTTCAAAACTAATGCACTAAAAAGATTTTAAAACAAACCATTTCTGACAATCGGAAAATTCTTTATTTTTTACTTTACACTGTAGGTGGCAGTAACAGACCATATTCTCTGTGATAAAGTATATATTTTTAATATTGTGTACATTATGGAGTCAGAATAACAAAATGACTCAGATTCTTATATCTAATCTTACAAGGAAACGACAAGGGTGTGGGGTCCTCAAATCAAACGGAGGTTCCGCGTGTAGTTAGCACTCAGTGAGTGTATTCATATACTCAAACCCTAGAGCGCACTACTTAGCCATCGCCAAGAAAAAAATTCCTGAAGTTTGAAAAAAAAATTTTTTTTAATTTGTATTAAAATTTAATAAATTGTTATAAACAATTTCTTATTTAAACAATTAAAATTCAATCAATCGTTCATCATCAGCTCTCTTCTCCAATTTTTTCAAAAATGATCAAATATGCCTGGTATGCATCAAAATTATCTGAACATCGAGAAATATTTATGAATGTGAACGAAGTTTGCTTTTTAGAAGAAATTCTCAAAACACTGTGCTCCTGTAAAACAGCTGCATTTATTTGTTGTGCAAGTTGTTGACAAAATTTGTGTTTTTCTTGTTTTTATGATAAATATCATCCAGGTTTGTGTATTCGTAAGGATGAATGATTGAAAGAATTGCTAATGCTATAAACGTATAATCATAAATATTCATTGTATTTAATAATATGTTATTTTATAAAAAATAAATGGTAATGTTTAAAAGAACTGTGGCTTTTGTATCTATTCTATCTACAGTTCTAAGTTCTAATCGTTAAAAAGTTAGAAATCATTAAATTCACGATTTAACAATGTATAAAAGTTGAAAAGAAATGGTTTATAACGATTCATTAAATTTTAATACAAATAAAAAAAAATTTTTTTTTCAAACTTCAGGAATTTTTTTCTTGGCGATGGCTAAGTAGTGCGCTCTAGGGTTTGAGTATATGAATACACTCACTGAGTGCTAATTACACGCGCAACCTCCGTTCGATTTGAGGACCCCACACCCTTGCCGTCTCCTTGTTAGTATAAATGTATCTGAGAGTAATTCGAAAATAAGCGATCTTTATGAAAGTTCAGATAGCAAATCTGACAAGAGTGTATTACATGTATAGTGTTGTATTATAAGTAAAATTCTTTTTTAATGTTTAAGACACATATCTTTTACTTTTTCTACATACTGGAAAACCAACATTCAGTCATAATAACCCTGATTGTTGGTTTTTCAGCAAAATTAAATTTTCTTGTGTTCAAGATTAAAAAAATTCTAAAAATTAAAAATGAATACCTACATTATATTGTTCATGCACTTTATTTCATAAAATTTTCTTGAATAATTAAAAAAAAAAAAAAAAAAAAAAAAAAAAAAGACCCTTTTTGTACTGTTTTTTTTTTTAAATTAAGAGATCATTATTAACATGCCTTTAATTTTACTGGTTATGCCTTTTATCGAGAAACCGTGGGAATTTTAAATAATTCAGAATCTTGTAATGGCAACAAGCCCCGTGCAAATGTTGATCAAATTTGGCACCACCTAATGGAGGATCAGCCAACTAATGCCAAGAAAAATCGGCACAGCACACTTACTGCTGAAAACACTACCACAGAAGGGTTGCCTTTGAAAATGCCGGGTGCCCCTGGTGAAAGTAACTTAGGATAAAGCCTGAAGTAAGGTTTTTATTAATATTTTTAAATAAGTATGTAGGCTTCATAGTTTAAAAGTTAAAGTAAACACTTTTTTATTTGAAATTTCCTAGGTGTAATAATTTATTTATTTATTTATTTTTTAGATTTAGTGAAAAAATCCTTTTAGATATTCCAATCAAATTTCCTGACATTTCCAGTGCTGCGAAATTCCCTAACTTTTTTCAGACGTTCTATGTTGCTAACCACCCTGTTATTAGCCCCCCACCCCCACCCCGAGTCAAAAATTAAAAAAAAATGTCCACTAAGTTCTGTCATTTTGCTTTAATCCATAGTTGTAGATCAAACACCCCTTGGGAAACACCAAATGAAAAAACATTTATTTTACTGGTTATTATTAATGAATTAATTAATAGCTCAGCTTGATTTGATACCACAGAGAGATAAGACACAGTATTATTTTTTATGCATTTGAAAAACTCCAATTAACTGTATATTAAAAAAATCATTGATGTATAATTATTGTCTCTAACCACCTTGCAAAGCTTGTTAGTGGAAAATAGGTGAAGAGCTGAAAAATAACATTTAAGTAGTTTTAATGCATAATTTTAACTAAAAATACTCATTTTATTTGGATATGAATTTACACTCTATAAATGAATGCAGTGTAAAATGTTAGGTGAAGTGCCTCTTCACCTATTTTCGGTTCATGAGCCGCTGCTATTGCAAAGAAACAAAATTATTGTGTTGTTTGGACTATTTTATTGTATATTAAAATGAAAGTTACTTCAAAATGAGATTGAAATTATAATTATGGATTTCAAAGTAAACCTCATCTAATCCTGGCAGTCAAAAGATTGCCTTAAAATATTTCTCATTTACTGGGCCCTGCTATCCTGTCAGAAAAGTCTTGTTATATTGATATCTTGTTCTTTAAATAATTACCCTAAAAAGTATTTTTTATACAAAGTTAAAGGTGGTATAGCTTTAACTTTGTCAATCACAATGTCAATCTACTTTTTTTTTTTTTTTTTTTTTTTTTATCAGGGTGTTTAACATTTTTTTTTTCTCAAATTCCATGACTATTTTTCATCATTTCCCTTGATTTTTTAAAGACTGCTGCCATTTATTTCTGAAAAAAATTTCAATTAGGCAATGACATTAGCAATTTAAAATAGCAAACTTTTAACAATGGCTTATTCCCTGACCACTAGCCGCTATGTTTAAGATATAACATATGAATGGCAATACATCCCATTTTAATGACCTTCGATGCTGCTATTTCATACATACCTTTATTGTCTTTTGGACAGCAGGTCCAATAATTCTGATCACTCCTCTTGTTCCAGCAGCAGCCAATAATGGGTGTCCAGTGGTGTCATCATATGACCAAGCACAAGTATAAAAATTTTCATCAGTCTATACGCTAAGGAATTATAAAGTTTAAGCAATATATTTGTCTTTCATATAAAGGAACTTTTAGCAAAATTGGGTGTTTTAAATTATTTTTGAATTAAGGTCAAAATAAACTTGAAGCACTTTTTTTCTATGAAGATGCAGAGAGACATAAGGTAGTATAAGGTAATAACAATTACAATCAGTCATCATGTCACAGTCAAAACATTAGCACACCTAGTGTTATTAAAATAAAATAAATAAAAAATTATAAAAATATAAAAAAATCTATATAAATAAAGCAAAGAGTTTGTTGGCGGAACACATCAGGGCAGACCACTCCTATTTTCGACTGGTCTAGATTAAACTACTTTGATGATGAAAGTCGGCCATTTTTTTTTAGTAAAAACTGATGAATTTTTTTAAAAGATACTGCATAGATATTATACTTTTTTTAAAAGAGCTCTAAAAACTGTTCATTTTATACATCAAGTTATTAGATTTAAAGATATTAAGTTGCAAAGTTTCCCAATGCGATATCATTCAATTGCTTTTGATGAAGGTCGACCTTTTTTTTTTTAGTAAAAACAGATGAAATTTTTTTAAAGATACAGTATAGATGTTATAATTTTTTAAAAGAGCTCTAAAAACTTCTTTTTTTTGTTAGGACACTACATAAATCAAGTTATTAGATTTAAAGCTAAAACGTTGCAAAGTTTCGCAACGCGATATCATTCGATTCTTAAAATAAGAGTCTAATATTAAACAAAAAACAGTCTAATATTAGAGAATAATGAATAACTTTTTGAAAATTATCATTTTTAAAATTCTAAGAGCTGCAATTTTTAAATTACAGCATACTTATTTCCCATACATAATCCATTAAATTTGTAAGCAATTGTTGATTCATCCTTGAGAATCATTCACATAAGACCACAGAGCATTGTTGCAAAATGAGTACAAAATGGAAGAAATATTTTATTTTATTTGTAATATGTTATTTTGACTTTTTGACCTTAGAAGGAAGTTTTAATTATGTTACAAAGCCCAAAATGTGATATAAAAAAATAAATAGTGATTCAATTCTTTTGAAAATTCATTTAAACTTAGTTACCAGCAAAGCGGGCGTAGCCTGCTAGTATAATAATATAATTTATAAAAATAATAATGTTCTGATATGATATTAGCTGCACTCTTACACTCTGCATTTGAACAAAGAAAATTTCATTAACAGCTTCCCATTCATATTTAACGCCTTTGCTATGCAGATGAAAGCGACTGTAATGAATAGTTTTTCTAAACATGGTATAGTGGATCCATGGAGGTAGAAGGAAAAGGAGGAATTTCTTCAACCGGATTTCTCCTTCGAAAGTGGACCTGAGACTGAAGTGGTCATTAAGTGTAGCACCTACTCATCCTGCAATAGTTCCAGCCTCTAAGTGTAGCACCTCCTCATCCTACAATAGTTCCAGCCTCTAAGTATAACATCTCCTCATCCTACAATGGTTCCAGTTTCTAAGTGCAGCACCTCCTCATCCTACAATAGTTCCAGCCTCTAAGTGTAGCCTGTGACATAGTCAAGGTTGTGTCCATTGTGTTCGACTGCCTGCGTGAGGTCTCTGGTGCCGGATTGTCTGCAGTCTCGAGAAACCGGGCATACCAGGGGTTTTTTCATCCTCATGGCTACAAAGTAACCGCGATTTCACAGATGGCTTTGATGTGCCGCTTGGGCACCCCACGCTAGGGTGGTACCCCGCCGTTTTGTCGCCAGTTGAAACTCCAATGAACTGTTGACCTGAGGATATTCCTCCTGACCAAAGACTGTTTGATTGGTGTTTGTCGAGTGGGAAAAATTGTTCCCCCTTTTGAGATCACTAAGATTTTTGGAAGGACTAAGATTTCCAGATTAAATCGGGGACTTGGATTTATGACTTGAAAGAGAACGGACGTTCTCCTGAATCTTTTAAAAATGATACTCATGTTAGGTTTTCACAGGTATCTGTGATGCATGTAATGCTATAAAATGCTAAAAGTAGTTTTAAATTAAAATTATGTTAAGTTTTGCAATCAAGCCTTGTTATTCTTTGTGTGTTACGTAAATAAAGCGTTGACTACTATCAATTGAGAACATGTGTTCCACGCTACTTACCTACTATATCACAGCAGAAGAAAAGTGCTCCTCTCCCCATAAGAAGATTTTGCACGACTATGGAGAGCAAAATCCAGCTCTTGACACAAACTTCATAACACAAGTTGGCGACACAAGTTGGCGACACAAGTTGGCGACCAACAGCACTCCAGTAGGCGACCCCCATTTTTCAATTAAGTCCCAGGGAGGTCTTTCCCCAGATAAACTTAAAGCCCATTTCCAATTTTACCCCTTAAAAGTGAGTTAACTTTAAATAAATTGAATAATAGTAATAAAAAAAACAATTGAAAACAATCCACTCAGTTGGAGTTTTCCTAACATCAGAATTATGCTTAATTCTAAGTAATAAACACAAAAAAAAATTCAAAATTTTCTTTACATAACACTGTTAACTCCACCGTAAAATTGAAATGCTAAATTAATAATAAATAAAAATTGTATTTCTGAAAGATTTCAAATATTTTTAAAACTTTTCACACTTTTTTTTTTTTTTTTTTTTTTTTTTTTTTCATGGTCCACACAAAAATTTTAAAATATTAAATAAATCATAGTCCACAAAAAATAAATTATAAATAGACCACTCAAGTTCAAAAAAAAAGATAATAAAATAAAATAAATTTGAAAAGTAAAATGCTAAAAATTATTACGTCTAAGAATGAAAATTTCATACATTCCTACACAATGCTATATACAAAAAAAAAAATAATAATAGAGATGACATTCAGTTAATCAGTTAGGCAATTATCTACAAGAGAAGAAAGAAGTATGCAACCACACCGTAAGGATAAATAAAATACCCAATTAAAAATAAGTAAAAGAAAGAAATCTCAATAAATTTTAAAAGGAAAATTATGCAATGGAAAAAAGCAAACCTACAATATGCATCATCTTAGTTAACATGGATCACTCAGTATCCGTAACTAACAATGACATGTTATCAATCAAAAAAAAAAATCATTTTTTCTCTACAGCTTTTCCCTAAATAATTCCTCACACAGATTTCCTTTCTTTTCATCTAAACAATTTTGTTACGTTGCAGTTAACACTTCTCTACATAACCTTCTAACTAAAAGCACATTTTAACCAAAATTTATATATATGAAAATTAAAAACACAGAAACGATTAATTCAATTTTTGCATAACATTCCAAACACAGAAAATCTACACAGAAAATTGCATAAAATAAAAATAAAAAAACATTTCACTTTTAACAATTCTGAGAGAGGAAGGAAAACTAAATAAACAAACAAAACTTGTAAGAAACCTCCCTCCTTCCCAGTAGCAAACACCTGCTATTGAGTTTCGCGTTCGTCCACTGCATTGTTCAGTTTCTCTCTCGGATAATCTTTTGTTATACGTCTAACAAGTAAAGGATTTGAAAGTCGGGTCTGTTGGCCTACGCGCTTATCTTTCCCAAAATGATCAGTCCTTTTAAATTTTGCTTTCGGCTCCTGAAAACCCTTTAAATATCCTTTCATTTTGTCACAGTTTCGACTCAAATGCTCCGGTGATTGACACGTGAAACATAATTTCGTGACTTTCGTCCTCCACTTTCCAAAACGGGGAGCTGGGTTTTCCCAAAAGTTTGGACTGGATTCATTTTTCTTTTTTCCTTTAGCGTTAGAAAAACGGGATTGTATGGGCGAACGAGAGTTGTTTTTATGGAAAGTTTGTACATGAGACTCATTTTGCAGTTTTTCTTTACTAGTGATTTTACTCTCACCTAATGAGCGTCTTCTCTGCGCTTCAATCAACCTAGCGGTTTTATTCCCCATTAAATAATATTCCTGAATCAAATCGATTGGTTTCACGGCTGCTTTAGTCACAATAATACCAAAATCTCCCTCAATCGTAATCCTAGCCACAGGTAAGGAAATACATTCGGAATCTAATGGCTGCCGTATTTTCACCGTTTCTCCCAACCAATCTTGATCATTAACCCATGAACGGTCACAAATATCTATCTCCGAACCTGAGTCTAATAAATAGTTACGATAAACCCCGTTTATAATAGCATTTTTAACATATGGCCTGAAAGATGGACTCAAATAATGCGCTGTAATTACATGATTTACAATCGCCTCTGATTTATCGTTCAAAGGACACCGAGGTCTTATATGCCCAGCTTGACCGCAGAGATAACAAATTATTTTTCTCGGTTTCTCGAAAATTTCCTCATTCTGAACCGATTCTTTCTTACCTAGTTCTCTTTTTCCCTGCTTATCACTTTCTCCTTTCACGTCATAACTATTTTTAGAATACCCGAAATTTGTTTTTTCTTTCTTGAAGGAATTTTTCCGTTCGAATTTTTTGTGATCACGCCTGACCGCTTCAAATTTATCACATTTTTCGGCGAGATTCGTAGCATTATTTATCTCTTCCCAAGTATCTAAATAATGTTCTCGGATTTCAAACGGAACCCTTTTTTTAATTTGCTCGGTGAGTATCAATTCTTTCAGCGATTCAAAATCTTTAACGTCTACGGCTTCTAGCCAATTGTCTAAATAACCTTTTAATTCGTACACCAAATCTACCCATAAAGCTGCTGGTTTTTTATTATGGTCTTCGAATTTATTTTTAAACGCCAACGCGCTCAACTTGAAACGCTTAAATAATAGTTTTTTTATGTGCTGGTAATTTTCAAATTTATCCGCAGGCTCCTTTACAATTAGCTCCGCTATATCCGTCGGTAATAACGGGATTAATTGGGATACCCAACAATCTTCTTCGACTTTTTCTTTTACCGCTTGGCGCTCAAAAATCATAAGGAACAAAGAAATGTCAATTTGCTTTGGGTCAAATTTAGGCACCAATTCTCTTAAATGAATCCGTTTTCTACCCGGTTCTACTGATGTTACCGTTGACGCTGTGCTATTGACTTCTGCCTCATTTTGAAGCCTCAATTTTTCTAGCTCAAACTGCCTAATGTTGTCTCTTTCCTTCCTTTCTAACTCTTTCTCTCTTTCCTTCCTCTCTAACTCTTTTTCTCTTTCAACTCTTTCTAAATCATTTACAATTCTCACTAAATAATCCTTTGCTTCTTCCTCATCGTAATCAGAAGCGTTTAAAATTGCCTGAATAATATCTTTATTTCTCGTATCCTCCGATACGTCGGTCTCAAATTCTGTTGCTAATAATAGCAAAGTACTTTTATTCAGTTTTCTTAAATAAGCCATTTTAAAAAAACAAATCAAGCACTCGAGAGAGAAAAGAGAAAAAAAATAATAATAATAATAAAGAAAAAAGAGAAAGGGAAAAAAAAATACTTGATACTAAATATATTTTTTCTCACAAGAATAATAAAAAATACATAAACAATTAATGACTACAATAAAACACTTCACTATTACTGAACTTCAGTTCCTATTACAACCACAACTGAGTGAATTTTGAAATTCAATTGACAAAACGAAGCAAAAACAATTAAATACTCCAAAATAAAATATGACATTAAAATTAACCCGATGCCTTTTATTTTGCACAGAAAAAAAAATTATTAATTAACTTTTTTTTTTTTTTTCTTCACTTAACTCGGATTAATATTGAGTTAAGCAATTTCAAAACAAATAGAAACAAAAATCCCATTTACTTTTGATTCCTAAAACTTTCGTTAAAGATTTTTCTTCTTTTAACTACAAAAGAAAACACAGAACCATTGAAAATCTAAAAGAAAAAATCTTTCCTATGACCATTTAACACCTGCAAGAAAGTTACCCCAAAATACAGCTAATCTCCTACAACTAAGACCTCCCTGATACTTAAATAGAAAAAGAAAGGGACTCACCACTCGTAGTTCTGAGACATCTGTTGGCTGGTAATCTTCTTGATGCGTTTCTTATCCTCTAAGGCTTGGGCTGCACCTAATTTACTCTAGGCGCACATCCTCCTTGCTGCCACCACTTTTCTTCTGCTGTGATATAGTAGGTAAGTAGCGTGGAACACATGTTCTCAATTGATAGTAGTCAACGCTT
The DNA here is from genome assembly GCA_963930645.1 of Salticus scenicus. Taxonomy (NCBI): domain Eukaryota; kingdom Metazoa; phylum Arthropoda; class Arachnida; order Araneae; family Salticidae; genus Salticus; species Salticus scenicus. Next base: position 6,076,729 of record OZ005650.1, on the reverse strand, counting down.
TATTTACGTAACACACAAAGAATAACAAGCCTTGTTATTCCTTGTGTGGGATTTACAACCAATTTTTGACTACTATCATGTGTTCCACGCTACGTACCTACTATATCACAAGCCCTCCTCATCCTACAATAGTTCCAGCCTCTAAGTGTAGCACCTCCTCATTCTATAATGGTTCCAGCCTCTAAGAGCAGCACCTTCTCTTCCTACAATAATTCCAGCCTCTAAATGTAGCACCTCCTCATACTACAATAGTTCCAGCTTCTAAATGTAGCTTCCAGTTGACTTTGTTTTTTGTAAGGACTTAACTGTTGACCCCATGGTACAAAAAATGTATATAAAACTGATGTTTAATAAAAAAGCACCACAAAACTGGAGTTGTAAAAATTATTACTTACAAACTTTGAATAAACACCATATAATACAATAAACTTGCAACAATTGTTTCGGGTCGAAAAAACACACGACCCTTCATCAGGCGAATGAAGTAAGTGCTGCAAGTGCTGCAGTCAAAGCGGCAACGCACAAAATCGTTTAAAATGAAAAGAAAAACTTTATAAAGTAGAAAGAAAATATAGCTACTGGTGTGAGTAGAATTGTACAAGAAAACAAGAAAATAAATAAATGAGTGAGATTAAACATATAACAATCTAAGGATATCAAAGTTTAAACGAAGATCTAAGTTACGTGAGTAATTTCCAAGCATCAGAGAAGAATGGAGTGGAAGAAATATCATTAACAAGATTTTTCGAATTTTTAAATATGTAAAATGCTTCATGAATATCCAAATGGGAGGAACAGAGAGGCGATGAAATTATGTTAGTTTTGGAAAAATCAAAACGATGACCTTGAGACCAGCAGTGGGAAGCAATAGAAGATTTGGTAATCTCTTCATTACGAACATTCCGACGGTGCTCATTTATTCTGTATTTCAAACGCCTCCTAGTTTGACCAATATAACCTAAGTTGCAGGACGAACACGGAATTAAATAAATTCCAGAACGGTTTTTGGTGGGAATGGGATCCTTAAGAGAAGATAATTTAATTTTATTGACGGGTTTGTAAATAACTTTGAAACCAAACGGTGAAAGAATTTTAGAGATTTTAAAAGAGAGTGAAGAATAAAAAGGTAAAACAACTGGGATGAGACTGTGATCGTTTAATTTGGGAGCAGAACGTTTAGGATTCTTAAATTTATATAGAGCTTTATCAATGATAGATGGGTTACAGCCACGAGAGAGAGCAAGAGATTTTAAATAATTAATTTCTTTCGAAAGATTAGATGGATCAGAATAAATGTGTAAGGCATGATAAACATAAGTGTAAAAAGCAGATATTTTTTGTTGAGGGGCATGGTTAGAGAGAGCATGCGGCAGCAGAGAGACTGAGAATGGTTTTCTAAAAACAGTAGTTGAGAAACAATCCTTTTCTTTATTCACAAGAACGTCAAGGAAAGGCAAAGAGCAATCCTGTTCAACCTCAAAAGTGAATTGAATGCATGGGTCAATCGAATTGACCAAAGAAAGTAAATTGGACAAATCGACATCAGGGGAGACAAGAACGAAAGTTTCATCCACATACCTAAACCAGTGAGGAAATTTATATACACCGAAGAGTTTTTCTTCAAAATAGTGCATATAAATGTCGCAAAGGAAAGGAGAGAGAGGACTACCCATGGCCATACCATTATTTTGGGAATAATAAGTACCATTAAAAATGAAGGAAGTTTGCCTGATACACAAATGAACTAAATTAACAAGCTCCTCAATTTCAATAGAAGAATAATGGAATTCACGTAGTCTTCTCTCTAAACAAACCAGAGCACCTTGAACCGGAACATTTGTAAAAAGTGATTTGACATCTAAAGAAATCATAGTATAGTTAGACGGAGAGATGCATTTAAGTTTGTCCACAAAATTATACGAGTTTTTTACAGTATGAAGATTAGTAGTAGTTAGATGAGAAAGAAAGTTTGAAAGAACTCGAGCAAGATTATAAGAAGCCGTACCAATATTAGACACAATAGGCCGAAAGCAGAGAGTGGGTTTATAAACTTTCGGAAGTGCATAAAAACGAGCACAATTAGTAGCCGAAGGAATTACCATGCATTTAGTATAATCATTAAGAATAACGGAATTTTTAACGTGGTATTTGACTTGATCAAGATGATCATTAGAAGGATCTTTTTTAAGTTTCGAATAGGGACCTGAAGTAAGCAAGGACTCAACATGGGAAATATAATCCGATTTATTGAGTAGAACAGTTTGTCCTCCTTTATCAGCTCTTGTGACAATTAAATCGGGGGCGGAGTTTAATTCAGAGAGGGTGGATTTTTGAGAAGGAGTAAGGTTAGACGTTTGTGGATGATTATTAGTGGAAATAATGTTAGATAAAATGAAACGAAGAGATTCTAACTGGCCTGGAGAAATTTTACTATTTTTAAAAGAATTTTCAATGGGAACGATCAAATCCGGAATGGAGGGTCTCAAAGTACGCGCAAAATTCAGACCCAAACTGAGCACGTCACGTTGAGTATTACTCAGAACGTGCGAAGAGAGATTAACAACAGTATTCTGAGCAAGAGGAGAAATGGGAGAAGTAAAGGGATTACTTTTAAGAAGATAATTAAATTTCTTATTTAAGTTAGTTTGATGCCTAGAAGACTGAAACGCAATGTATGCGAAATTTCTTTTTTCAAAAGAAGAGAAATCACGAACAGAATTGCTAAGAGACAGATGTAAAGTACATAATTCAGACTCAGTAGACGAGAGAGACTGTCGTATATCCTGAATAATAGCCCTAAGAATGGCAAACTTACCTATTTAAAGCATTTTTAATGCGAAGAGAAGCAGGAAGATTGTACTTAATGTCTATGAACTTAGGAATTATTCGAGCACGCTTACATCTAAGAAGAAAATTTAAATGATTGAGAAAGCGAGAACATTTCAAAAGAAGATGTTTGAAACGATTAATCTCTGAAGAACTCATGCTAAAACATATACATGAAACAAGAGTCAAAACTTAAAGAAGGCGGAGTTTAAACAAAAAGAATGGGGGGAAGAGTTAAAAATACAAAAATGTAATTAATCAAATAGAAAAATCGATAAAATAAAAATATGAAATGAAAGTCTCAAAAATGAGAAGAAATTAGCATAAATTAACAAATAAAACAAGTCAAAACTTAAAGAAGGCAAGGTTTAAATGAAAAAAAAAAGGGGGGGGGGGAGGAGTAAAACTGTAAATACAAAAAAGTAACTAAACAATTAGAAAACAATCAACAAAAAAATATGAAATTAGAGGCTCAAAAATGAGAAGAAATTAGCAAAAATTAGTAAATAAACAAGTCAAAACTTAAAGAAGGCAGAGTTTCAACGAAAAAAAAGGGGGGGGGGGGAGTTTTAAAAACAAAAATGTAATAATTAATTAGAAAACAATAGATAAAATAAAAATATGAAATGAGAGGCTCAAAAATGAAAAGAAATGAGCATAAATTAACAAATAAAACAACTCGAAACTTAAAGAAGGCGGAGTTAAAACGAATAAAAGGGGGAGGAGTAAAGAGAGTAAAAGAAATAATTAAATAAGTAGAAAACAAACGGTAAAATAAAAATATGAAATGAGAGGCTCAAAATCGAGAAGAAAATAGCATAAATTAACAAATAACAACAATAAAAAGAAATAGGAAACACTCGCAAAATTGCGAATGAAGTAAGCACGAATGCTGCAGTCAAAGCAGCAACGCACAAAATCGTTTAAAATGAAAAGAAAAACTTTATAAAGTAGAAAGTAAATATAGCTACTGGTGTGAGTAGAATTGTACAAGAAAACAAGAAAATAAATAAATGAGTGAGATTAAACATATAACAATCTAAGGATATCAAAGTTTAAACGAAGATCTAAGTTACGTGAGTAACCAACCACCCAGTAGTGGCACCAGAAATTCCCCGACAGGGGGACACCACTTCCCCGACAGGGAGGCACCACAAAAGAGTTTATTATATAAGCATTTATCAAAAACTGCAATACTGTTAATAATATTACTGTTAATATTTGTACCTTTCCATTTGTTAGTACTCCTCGTGGTTTTGGAGATCATTGTGCCACAGACAGACATTTTCTAAAAATATCGTGGTCAAAACGTGTTCTGGACCTCTCAAAACGTGAATATTCATGGAAAACTGGAAGCTGAATTTTTTTACGAATCCAGTACTTTCTTTTATTGAATATAGAATGGAAATACTGGAATGCCTCAAATTTGTACAAGGAAAGAAGAATGTTGCCAAAAGTAGAAAAACTGAAAATTTTGTATATTTTTCCCCGAGAGATTTTAGGAGTATGCCCCGATGGGGGGTCACAGACTCCCCGATGGGGGGGCCAGCCCCCTAGCTGGCGCCACCCCTGTAACCACCACAGCAACCTTTTTACAAATGTTCCGGTTCAAGGTGCTCTGGTTTGTTTAGAGAGAAGACTACGTGAATTCCATTATTCTTCTATTGAAATTGAGGAGCTTGTTAATTTAGTTCATTTGTGTATCAGGCAAACTGCCTTCATTTTTAATGGTACTTATTATTCCCAAAATGATGGTATGGCCATGGGTAGTCCTCTCTCTCCTTTCCTTTGCGACATTTATATGCACTATTTTGAAGAAAAACTCTTCGGTGTATATAAATTTCCTCACTGGTTTAGGTATGTGGATGAAACTTTCGTTCTTGTCTCCCCTGATGTCGATTTGTCCAATTTACTTTCTTTGGTCAATTCGATTAACCCATGTATTCAATTCACTTTTGAGGTTGAACAGGATTGCTCTTTGCCTTTCCTTGACGAATAAAGAAAAGGATTGTTTCTTAACTACTGTTTTTAGAAAACCATTCTCAGTCTCTTGGCCGCCGCATGCTCTCTCTAACCACGCCCCTCAACAAAAAATGTCTGCTTTTTACACTTATGTTTATAGTGCCTTACACATTTGTTCTGATCTGTCTAATCTTTCGAAAGAAATTAATTATTTAAAATTTCTTGCTCTCTCTCGTGGCTATAACCCATCTACCATCGATAAAGCTCCATATAAATTTAAGAATCCTAAACGTTCTGCTCCCAAATTAAACGATCACAGTCTCATCCCAGTTGTCTTACCTTTTTATTCTTCACTCTCTTTTAAAATATCTAAAATTCTTTCACCGTTTGGTTTCAAAGTTATTTACAAACCCGTCAATAAAATTAAATTATCTTCTCTTAAGGGGGTGCATCACGGATCGTCAAGGTCATCCAAAGCCCATGTTATTCTATGGCGAAATTTTTATAGAATTATACATTACCTAATTGTTATTTTCAAATTCCGTCTTCATATTCTGAAAATACGCAACCATTCAATGAGTACCCGTTTTCCAAAAATTTATTTTTAAAAAAATTTTAATTTAAATTTTTAGTTTAAAAATGTGAATTTTCATTGATTGCATTTTTCTCCTTTCTGAGCTGTAAAATGAAATATTAAAATTAAAACAATTCAATTTTTAGAAAACGGGTACTCATTTAACGGTTGTGAATTTTCTGAATGTGAAAACGGAATTTAAAAATACGAATTAGGTAATGAGCAATTCTATAAACAAATTTCGCCGTAGTCTTACATGCGATTTGGTGACTAGAGACAGGGAAATCGTAAGAGGAAGTGAGCAGCCTTAAGGATCCCATTCAATCCGAAAACCGTTCTGGAATTTATTTAATACCGTGTTCGTCCTGCAACTTAGGTTATATTGGTCAAACTAGGAGGCGTTTGAAATACAGAATAAATGAGCACCGTCGGAATGTTCGTAATGAAGAGATTACCAAATCTTCTATTGCTTCCCACTGCTGGTCTCAAGGTCATCGTTTTGATTTTTCCAAAACTAACATAATTTCATCTCCTCTCTGTTCCTCCCATTTGGATATTCATGAAGCATTTTACATATTTAAAAATTCAAAAAATCTTGTTAATGATATTTCTTCCACTCCATTCTTCTCTGATGCTTGGAAATTACTCACGTAACTTAGATCTTCGTTTAAACTTTGATATCCTTAGATTGTTATATGTTTAATCTCACTCATTTATTTATTTTCATGTTTTCTTGTACAATTCTACTCACACCAGTAGCTATATTTACTTTCTACTTTATAAAGTTTTTCTTTTCATTTTAAACGATTTTGTGCGTTGCCGCTTTGACTGCAGCACTCGTGCTTACTTCATTCGCCTGATGAAGGGTCGTGTGTTTTTTCGACCCGAAACAATTGTTGCGAGTTTATTGCATTTTATGGTGTTTATTCAAAGTTTGTAAGTAATAATACTCTATGATGTGTATAACTAAATCCCTGATGATGCCTTGATTTGTCAGGGCGAAAAGCTTTGGAAGATTTTAACCTTTTTAATAAATGTATTTTGGACGTGTTTTTAAAAGTGTTTTTTAATTATATTATAAAAATGACACGTGTTTACAATCTAACTCTCAACTTGAGATTATTTAAAATATTAAGTAGCTAGCCAGGCCTAAGTATCTCCAACACTTTTAAGCCATTCATGTTATAAACGAATATACTTACCTTATTTATACTCGAAAACGGATGTAAGTGACAGCCACTCCTGTCAGCCAACGGAGTCAATGCTGCCCACTCGGCAATGCCGATAAAATAACCACTGTTTTAACTGAAGCAAATAGAAACCACCAAATTAGCATAAGCTTTAAAAATATTAATAAACTCATCAACGACGAAAATTACACACTGAATCACGAAACAGTAGAAATTTTAGCAGATGAAGCAAGCTGTAAGTCAGGGCCATATTTAGGGAAGGGCAACAAGGGCTGAAGCACCGTGGCCCCCACAAAAATGAGGTCTCCACAAATTTTTATATTTTTGCAAAACATTCTATTAGTGAGAAAAATACAAATTTTATCTTGACAAGATGGAAAATTTATTAAGAGCTTTGAAATACATTAATGAAGCTTACAAACAAGATGATGATGATGATGATGAAGACCTGTTAACTCATAAATAAATATGCAATTCCTTTTTAATGGCATTTCATGTCCCTGATAACCTTTCATTATTATGTCTTTTTGAAATTCAGTTTACTGAATTCACCTTTCCCATCTCCTGTTAATGTTAATGGGACATATATCACAAATTTTCTGTTATTTTTATCAACTACGCTTGCAGAAACTTCCCTTTACCAACATAATAAACATTAACACAAATGTAATAACAATGAAATGAACATAAACAAAAACCCACATCGCCTTTACAATGTCTATAGATCTTGTCTTTATAAATTAAAAAAAAATGCCTACGGTGGGTTTTTAATAAATAATCATTCATGATCTGCTCCGTGCTCAAGTCTTTATGAAGCAAGAGTGCCACCAGTTTTAGAAAAAAGTATTTTTTTTTATTTTTCTGAGAAAATTCAAGGTTTGATCAAGCTATTCTCCTGTCTCATCCACGATATACAAAAGTACTTTAAAAGAACAAAATATTGATTATAATCAGAATAAGTGTGGAAATTCTTTTTAGAATTGATTATACAAATAGGTAATAAACACCTGATTCACCTATTATTTGCAGACGATCAAGTTATTATGACTCAAACCAAGGAAGACCTAAATCCTCTAACTGAAGAGGCTTTAAAAGCATACAACTGATAGGGCTTGAAACTTAACTATAAGAAGACAGAACACATGACAACAGAGACAGTGGAAGATATCACAGACGGATTTGAAATCAAGAATGTACAGGCTTTTAAATATCTTGGATCAATGCTGAAAAAAGATGGTTCATCAGGGATGGAAATCGAAAAGAGAATATCTGACTCTAGGAAAATAATAGGAATACTAAACTCAATTCTACGGAGCAGAAATATTATTGTAAAAACAAAAAGAATCATCTTCAACACCTTGATTGAAAGTGTTTTGCTGTATGGAGCAGAAACATGGAGAATCAAGTCTGCAAGTGAAAAAAAAAACTGTTGTCTACAGAAATGGACTTCTCGGGATGATCGGCCAGAACTTCAAGACTTGAAAAGAAGACCAATATTGAAATAAGAGCGAGGATGGGTGTTAAGACGAATATCATAACAAAAATCGACAAGCAGAGGCTAGAATGGTACGGACATGTACAACGGAGGAATGTGAATGGAATACCACAGCTTGTACTTAACTGGAAACCTGAAGGGAAAAACATGAGGGGAAGACTGTGGAAAAGGAGGAAAGACAAGCTTATGAGGGACAAGACAGAGAATGGAACAGATGAGGAAGATGCTCAGGACAGAAAAAGATGGGAGACAAAAATTAAAAGCTGTTTTTGGTTAAAAGGAAACCTCAGCATTGAGGAAATTCCCTTTAAAAGAAAAATGATTATACACATCTTATGAAAATGAAGTAAAATTATACTTAACATAAAAACATACATTACATTGAAATAATGCAATTGAATTACAGAGAAGAAGGTTCAGAGAGCCAGGGTCATGTTTCTAGGACCTTGGAAATAGCTTCTTCCACTCATACCTTAAGTTGTAATTTAATTTTAAATTGGGATAAATTTTTCCAAAATGAATTTAAAACAAACTAAAACACAGAAGTAACAATATTTTTCACATTTTCTATTCTCATTATTTCTACTGAAAAAAAAAAGATTACTAACCAAGCATTAATTAAGCCAAAGTGAACCTATGCTTGATGTTCATTTTGGGGGTCCAGCCAGCCTTTACCAATGCAAAACACTGACAATTTTCGATTCTTAGAATGCATGTATCTATCCAATATCCTCCAATATAAATTTTCATTATTCTTTTCATTTTCATTTGTGTGCGAAATTTATGAAATTTGGAAATTGAGTAATTTTTCCCTTCTTATTGAAAGAAGAGAAAAATTACTCATAATATTGAATTATGTTTAAAAACTGCATACACAAAACACACTTTGTATATACTTGAAATGGTATACATTTATTATATGAAATTGGATTTTAATTATTATATTTAACTAGTTGAAATAACTGCTATATCTCCAGACTCACATGAATAATAATTAAAAAAAAAAAAAAAAGTGATATAATAAGGATAAAGATATAACTTTTAATATAACTTCTAGTTTTAATCTCAATTTTCCTTTTAAAAGGGTTGAGCGACTTTTGAATACCACATGAATATGAACTTGAATAAAAAATTCCTTTACCAAATATCAAGTTTCTAACTGAAGAGGTTTCTAAATTGCACTGCATACCTGCCCTTTTTTATCCCCCATTACCCCTACCCCTCTTCATATAGTTGAGTAACTTTTTAATATCATAGTAAATCTGAACTTGATTCAAGAATTTTCATATCAGTCTTATTTGAAAAGCATCTAACACAAAAGGAATTTATTATAACGCAATCGCGGAGCATCGAATAAAATTAAAAACACTGCAAATGAAATTGGCATAACTATCCCTATAAAACCTAACACGAATATTTTTCAATTAATACGTAATGATAAAGACCCCATCCCTCCTTTGGAAGCTGCCGGAATTTACCAAATACCGTACAAAAATAACCAAGACAATAAACCAGGTTCATACATCGGTGTAACGAAAAGAAAGATTAAAACCAAACTCAAGAACATAAAAACGATATCAAAACAGGAAAAATAAATACAGCTTTAGCTAAAACTTTCGATAATGAAGAAATTATAATAAATTTTGAAAAAACTAAAGAGATAGCTAATTACAATAATTATAATTACGCGATGTTTAGAGAAGCCATAGAAATCGCAACAACGCCAGATGTGTGCAATGGCAGTGACGCAATGGCTCCTGACCGGATGTGAAATCAACTTATGAAATCTATAAAAGACCACAACTCTAAGAGATCCGGCACAGATGAAGATCGTTTGAAAAGAGATGGGTGCCCAGCTGAAAATATTAACGAAGTAATATGAGGTACATATTAAGGTTTTTATATTTAATTAATTATGTGTAAAGTGCTTCATTATAATTTAAATTTTATTTATATCCAAATACTTTGGGTAACCCTGTATATGAATAATGAATGATTTCCACACAACAATCTACACAAAACATGCTTTTATGCATGCAATAAATTTTTTTCATTCCATTTCATTTAAGTCAACCTATAGATGTTACACTGTACTTACCAGATATTTCTCCATAGACATAATATGTACACTAGTGGACAAAATTAAAGCAACAACCTGTTTTTTGGTTCTCTTCTTTTGCACAGGATTTTTAAACAAATAAACATATGAACATAAAATTCGGATGGCCTGTTCATTATCCTATTATTAACCGAATTTTATGTAACTTTAGCATAAGAATAAATTTTAAGCTAATAAATATTTTTTCCCATTATTTGTTTTTCAGATATGCTGATAACAGACAGACACACAAACCAACCGCTACAAACAGGATATTTGGATTCAGGGGATCTCAAAACGTGTAAATTTAACAAACACTGAATTTCAAAAATTTGACCAAAAATAATAATTTCTCTGCCATATATATAGGAAAGAGAAAGAAAAAAAAAGAAAGAAGAAGAAAACTTCCGTTTCATTTCCCAATGCTGTGGTCACTGGAATACTGTAATGTGAATGGGCCCTCCCGATTTTGGTGGGCTCCTTTTATCTCCTGGCAACAAATATTTTTTTACTCAGTCCGCCACTGGACAATGGCCTTAGATTTTTATATTGAAACACGGATACTAATAAAAGACCTCACAAGAAAACAAAATAGCTTTGAAATTATACATACATAATCAATTAAGACACTTTTGGACACTTAAACCATTATTTTGGACAGTTATACAATACATATATGAGCCGCTCAGTGCACACATCGATTAACTCCATAAAACAAAAAGTTGAGAAACGCGATGATGTAATGTATATTGTTTTTTAAAATTCCTCTGATAATATGAATTTAAATATATAATGTAGAATGCATAATTGCAGATATAGCTTTCATCTAACGGTGTATAAAATTAATAAGAAAGAATAGCCAACAAACAATCGTCAGTAATGTTACAGTTTTTATGTGACTGGTGGAGTTAATCGATTTGGCAACTGAAAAAAGTAATAAAGTTAAATTAAGTCTTTACATTTTTAAGTTTTTTATTACAGAAAAAGTTAGTTATTATACATTTTTATCACAGCTTTTCCATAAGAATGTATGTTGTCAGTTCTGTTATATTATAATTTTTGTAATTAATTCATAGCAGTTTTATGTCAGCGGCATTATTCTTTGGGATGATTCAGCAATATTATAAATAATGTCTTCTTCATCAGCTGTATGCGAGGATTCGTCATTTCGATTTGTTGACAATCGTATATCCGCCCGTCACTCACCTGATAAGTGTCTCTAAAATATTTTTTACAAACGGGAATATCAAGTCTCTCTTTTCGAAAGTAATATGTAAACGAATGTAATCTTCGTTCTTTAGTTTCATTCGTAGGGCGCCTTCTTTTTATTTCGTTAACTTTGATACAACCTCTTAAGAAAATATTTTAGTCAAGTTGACTATGTAAACTATAAAATGCTTTCATGGCAGCCTCTCTCTCATCCGAAATAATTTTTTGATTGCAATTTTGACGGCATCTGCATGGTATATCGACAAATGTTTTTGCAGGTATTAATTTTCCTCCCCTATTCCTGTATGCCAAACCTTTTATCCTGTTATGCTTTTATAAATTTCGTATCCATTTAACAGGATTACGACTTCTTTTCCTCCCAATCAATGTGTTTGTTGGGTTTGTACTGTTGCAATCCGATGAATCCGAGGAAAACGATAAACGTCTTGGACCAGACTTTCTGTTGATAAATCGTATTGAAGAATCATCACTGCTTTCCTCACTCACATTATTAGTCTCACTCATCTTGATTATAACGGTATAATATTTATTTCTTTAAAAACAATCTGGGAGTAATGTTGAAAAGACTAAGAAGTACAGAATAACATTCAGCGTGCGAGATCACTGCTATACTAACTACCGTTTGCATTGCGCTTATTTTTATCTGTTTACCGATGCGATTTTGTTATGAATATTATTGAGAGGGAGAGAGCATCTTCCGCTGTTTAAAAACAAATAAGCGTCGATGCACGGCCAGAACAGATACAGCGTTACCGAAACGATTTACATTAGAGTATGGAGTTAATCGAAATGGCTTCTGAAATAAATTACTTATTATTCAATGGCCAAAAAATATTTGCCATTTAACGGTGCTAATCTTTATTATTCCGGAAAGTTATTATAAATACAAAAAGTTATGATTATACCAAGTGCTTTGACATAAAATTTAAGATTTTTCAAAAAGTGGAGTTAGTCGATGTGTGCACTGAACGGCTCATATAATCAATTGCATAAGTGTCCAAAGAGCAATATGAAATTAATAACCAGCATATTTTTTCAAATTTATTAAATCCATTTATTTGAACTAAAATATATCAATAGATACTTGAAAAAAAAAATTTAGTTCAGTAGTCTTATTTTCTTATTTATCAATGAAAAATAATATTGATAAATAAATAAATAAATTTAACTGTACACATAAAGTATAATAAATAAATAAATAATATTACTCTACACTTAAACTTTCATTTAATTACCATCCATAAATATGTCATCAAACGAATTTCAATCGAAAACCTTATTTTAATTCATGTGTTTTATATTGAAATTAAAAGGGATAATAGTGTGAATGAACAAAAAATATCTCGGGAAGTACTGTATGTATATTTACATATTTATTTGTCTTTACTTTTATATTTTTTACACCACTTGGGGGTGAAATTTCCTGGGGGTGTGATGCTGGGAGCAAACGTTCTGTAAACCATTTCTCAGGGGCAAAATGCTGGCGACGAAATATGACAATAAGCAAGTTATTCAGTCAAAAAGAAGCTTTTACTACAAAGGACTTTAATCATAATTTTAAAACTAATTTTCTTAAAATGGAATTAGCACTGAGGATGTACTTATTATCTAAATGCAGCGACGTACACTCATTTTCGAAGACAAAAAATAATAAAAACAGGTATTGAGAACTATAATGAAGCAAATGTGAAACAAACAGACTTTTCCCATTCATCCTTACTTAGCACTGAAAATGATTTACTCATGAGGACTGGATCATTTAACAGACATCATTAATGATTTTATGATTAATAAAGCTCAAAAAGTTTTTTTTTATTTAACCAAGAGAGATTTAAATATTTACATTTTATAATTTGAAAATATTGTCAAGGCAAAGTTATTTAGTATTATAATAACTTATAATGTATAATAATGTATAATATATTAGGTCTAGAAGTTAGTTTCCACGTTTTTGTTGTTGTTGATATTTTGTCAAAATAAAATTATTTTTATATAACGAATTTTATGTTATAATGTTCTCTGTATTATCAGCTTTCTATTGATATATAACTTTCTTCACGTACCTTATAAAAAAAGTATTATTTTAGTTTCAGAATATGTCAACCTTTGTGCCGGAAAAACGTCATTTGCGGGAAGCTCTTCTTTTCCTTTTTCATCTCAAGAAGAAAGCCACTGACGCGCACCAAATGCTTGCCCAAGCTTACGGCGATGCTGCTCCATCCATAAGAACCTGCCGGTCCCGGTGAACCGACAACTTCGACCGCAAAACCAAACATCCACGGGAAGAAGGTCTTACTGTGCATATGGTGGGATCAACGCGGCATACTGTACTATGAGCTTCTTCAACCTGGCGAAACAGTCACTGCGAATCGCTATCAACATCAACTAGCGCAGTTGCGGCATGAAATCGCAGTAAAAAGACCAGAATGGGTGGGTCGACACGAAAAAGCCATATTGCTTCATGAGAACGCAAGGCCACATGTTGCTCAAATGGTAAAGGATACCCTAAAAGAGTTCAAATGGGAAGTCTTACCGCACCCGCCGTACTCTCCGGACATCGCCCCGTCGGATTATCATCTTTTCCGGTCAATGGCTCATGGTCTAGCGGAGCAGCGCTTTCAAGATCGTCAAGACGTCAAAAAATGGCTCGATGAATGGATGGCGGCCAAACCAGAAAAATTTTATTATGATGGAATCCATAAGTTGCCCAAACTCTGGGAAAATGTTGTTATTAATGACAGAAATTATTTTGAATAAAAGTTTTGTTTAAGTTTGTCCAGTTTTCAATAGTTTAAAAAGCGTAAAAAAACGCGGAAATTAACTTCTAGACCTAATATAATAATTTATAATGGCATATATTCAATCTTAAAGTCTGTAACATAAGCAGAATTTGAGTCACCCAGGGTTAGTCTGTCAGTTTCCGCTTGGGGCGATCTTTCACTTATCACCAATTCTTCAAAGCTTATTAAAGTTATCTGATAATAAATATTAAATATGCTTACATTGCTACAATTATTTTATTGCAGCCTCAGCCTGCCTCTAGATACGCAAAAGAAAATAAGGGACCTCCACATCGTCTTTGCCCCAGGGCCCCCACATCTCTCTATACGGTCTTGCTGTAAGCACATGGAACCACAGATCATAAATGCAGACTGACATTCCATCATACATATAAAGAACAAGCCATGAGAGAAAACACAACAAATCATTGATCAACAGTATTAAAGATGCTCAGGCTTCCGCGACAAAACTGTTATGCCAACCTTTGCAAGGCAGAACAGTTTTATTTAACTTTAATTCTAATTGAAAGAATGATAATTTAAATATTAAAAAAAAAAAAAAAAAAAAAAAAAAAGGATACATCAGGATCTGCATATGCTTGAATAAGTTTAACACTATCTTCTAAACATTCATAAATTGTAACCTAAAATAAAATTTAATAGTTTTTGAGATAATTTGCATTAAACAAAATAATTTGTAATTAAATAGTATATTAAGAGGAATTGTCTTTAGAAAATTAAAGAATATTTTGGGTAAAATATTTGAAAATAAATCAATGGATTTTTTTTTTTTTTTAAACACGTTGAGCGCCATGCGAATTCTTAAGGAAATCCCTGTCAGGCTAAGCACGCTGCTTAGAAGCACTGGTATTGCGGCATAGCAATGCGTTTTTATGCTTACCGTGTTTCAATAAAATCCATTAAAATGCCTTAATGATATAATCCTGTAATAAATAAAAATTAAGTAAATTTGAAATAAATTTTCAGTAATTATTTAAAACAATGTAATTTTTTTAATTTTATATCATATTTTATACTGTTAGCCACCGGTGGTTGATGCAGCCTAAGCGGAAAGTTCAGTGTCAGCCACTGATAGCCGAACTAGCACTCAACATGTTAAACAAAATTTAAACAAGAATAACAGTAAGATTAAATTTATTGGCTAAATCTTTTAATAAATTTAATCATTCTTTGACCAGAACTGATTATAAAATTAACAAAGCACACTGATTTATATAACAGAATTTACAAAGCATACAGAGTTATCTAACTCTTGTAAACATTATATACTTTTTCAAATCACTTTCATATATAAAAATTTTTAAAGCAATAAAAAGAAAAGAAAAAAACAAAAGAAATGAAATCTTATAAGTAACTCCCCTTATACTTAAAATTTTCTTACAATACTACATATATAATTGAAAGAAATGTTTTTTATTTCAATAAAATAAAACAATTTGTACCCGGTTACTTCCGACAGTAGCAAAAATATTTTGTCCATCTTTCAGATAAGGATTAAATTGAACGCCAAATAAGGGTTGTCCATGATCTTCCTAAGTAGAAGAGAAAAAAATAATATAAGTTGTCAAAAAATAATAAAATATTTTCTAAGTCTGTAACAGGTTACTATAACAGAAAATAATTACTTTTATGAAAGTAGTACATTTATAGGCTAATTTACAGTTTTTGAATTTCCATCTGCCTTTACCTCTACGGCGGCCTCTATTTGTCGGGGTATCACTCCGAGATGCATTATCCACAGTGGAAGTACTTCCAACACTAGAAGTTTCATCCTATAATAAAATTTATTACATTTAGGAAACTGATCAACAGAGCAATAGTCTTCCATAAATAGATTTCCGTTTTTAGCTTGTACTTCTCTCTCGCTTTTTATTACCATTATTTTATCATTATTACTGTCATTTTATTTACATGGATTACAAAAGTTAACAAAAAAACATATTTTCTCTCTTTTATATTATATATATATCAGTGGCGGACCCTCTAGGTATGCTAGGCATGTTTTGCATACCTATGAAAAGTTATTTAAACTTCAAAAATATATTGGTTTGAAAAACTATATATATATATATATATATATTAATCAGTTGTTCACATATTTCTATTATCTGTCATTCGCATTTCCAAAACTATAGGTACTGAATGAAAAGATCTATTCTATTGCTACATGAAGATCTGAAAAAATCGGATAGTCTTTGTCCTTTCATCGTCCCTTACAGCTTTGTTTAACAGCCGTTTCTCGTTACTTACTGACAGGTACTCCGTGGAACATGCTACTCTTCTAAAACATACCCTGAATCGGGGAATTTTAGCTTTTTAAGGGAAAATCTCTTATAGTAATGCTACCTGAAATTTCCCCTCGTTTAAAGATAAGACGTTTTTCCTTATTTAAAGGGTCGAAGTCATATTACCACTAGACAGCATGTCTTTGAGATTTGGGGATTATTAAAGCATTAGGGATTTTTTTTAGCTTCAGTAGAAATTATACTTTTAGCTATCAATTCGTACTTGGATTGGTTAGTTCTTTTGAAGAACAATAGAAGATGAAGGGAAAAAAATTCTTTTATAAAATTTTATCATTCTGATAATTTAAAAATTTATATTATTCTATCCATAAAACATTCCAATTAGCAAAGCACTTCACAGGGGTCGGTACATTCATTTTTTTTTAAATACCACTTTATTTATATTTATATATATTTCAGAGAAAAAAAAAATTTGCAATTGTTGCACTATTTTTCCTTGATTGAATAATACAAAAAATTGTTTTAGAAAAATAGTGGTTTTAAAAAAAAAGTAATTAAAGATAAGGAATGATACTTTGTGCTATTAATATAAAAGAAAATGAAACAATGTTACAAAGAGCACAAATTAGAGAAATTCAAAAATTAACAAACGGTCATTTCAGTTCTTCTCAAGTTCCATCATCACTGTTTGTAAAATTTTTAAAGTATTAAATTATTAAAAAATTTAAGAACTAGGAAAAGAAAACTAAAACCTCGGAAACACATTAGGGTTAAGTAGCTCAAAATTTTTGACTGTATTGTTTTCTTCACCTTGCTTATTTTTAAGATTGTTCCACACCTTTAGACCACACTTGCTTCGTAAGGTCCGGGGGGGGGTTTAGTTTAGTTTTTCTGGTTTTCATTTTTCCATGTTTTACAATTAAAAAAAAAAAAAAAAGAAATTAAGCACTGATTATGGAACTTTTGAAGTTTCGAAATGGCTGTTTGCTAATTTTGAATTTCTCTAATTTGTAGTCTTTTTAACATTGTTTAATTTTCCTTCATATTTGAATGAAAGTGATTGTGTCCAGCCCTTCAATCACACACACACACACACCCTATGGCAAAATGAGGGCGACACAGTGACATTGTTGCAAAAAAGAAATTATCACTTGCAGAAAGATTTGCTCAAGAAAATTAATTAAAAGAAAAGGTTTGCATAAACAAGGCTTGACACAGAAACCATAAAAATATTCTGTCACAGGGCATACACACAAAAAAAATCAAAGCAGTCTTTGAGGACTGCCAATAGAAGTGAAAACTAAGTAACTTGTGAATTGTATCGTCGAGCTATTAGATTATTATTTTTGAATTATTTTTGGTTTGTAAAGAAGTGTTTATGATCTGTATTATATGATTCGGCACAATATTTGTAGCTACCCAAATTAAATGAACTAAGCCTTATATTAGGTAAAAATATTGATTACTTATGAAATTATTTTAATTAGCAGCTGAGATACAAAAGAAAACCGATTCAGGATACCTCAAAACATGTAAATCAAGTGAAATCTCGAATTCAACTTTCGATAATATAAAAGAACTTTAAAATATCTTTCGAATGATGCATTAAAAATAATTTAATCATAATTAGAATTTGAAATTTTAAAATATTATAGCACCATCTGGCGGTAGAAATTTCTGTAATCTACTGTTCGATTCCAAATCAACCAAGCTTTTTAATGATGTATCTGTATTACTTACGAAATTATTTTAATTAGTAGCTGAGATACAAAAGAAAACCCATTCAGGACACCTTAAAACAGGTAAATCAGCTGAAATCTCGAATTCCACTCTCGAAAATATAAAAGTATGTTAAAACATCTTTCGAATGATGTATTAAAAATAATTTAATCATAATTAGAAATCAAAATATTGAAATTTTAAAATATTACAGTGTCATCTGGCAGTAGAAATTTCAGTAAGCTAGTGTTCGATTCCAACTCAGCAAAGCTTTTAAATGATGTATTACTTATGAAATTATTTTAATTAGTAGCTGAGATACAAAAGAAAACCCATTCAGAACACCTCAAAATGTGTAAATCAGCTGAAATTTCGAATTCCTCTTTCGATAATATAAAAGTACTTTAAAATATCTTTCGAATGATGTATTAAAAATAATTTAATCATAATTAGAATTTGAAATACGCGTATTAGAATAAAATTTAATTTACAATTAAAATGTAAATTTTTTCCAAAATCGATGAAATTTGAACTGCAACTATCCCCTGTGCTGTTAATGGCGCACAGAAAGTTTCAAAGAATTTAGAAGAAAATTGAAGCATTTTGAAATTTGCAATTTTTATTCCTAGTAGAAATACCACGTGATGTCAATTGGTAAAAAATATGTTTTTTCCCGACTAGACAGGGTGAATGGGTTGTCATAGTAACGAACGCCTGCAGAATTTCAAAGCGTTTGCTGATGATGACGCGAGTTTCATGATTTTTGTTCACCCAAAAGTGCTCAATGCGCCTAAAGAAGTTTTCACTTCAAATGGAAAGCATTCGCTGACGATGACGCGAGTTTCATGATTTTTGTTCACCCATAAGTGCTCAATGCACCTAAAGAAGTTTTCACTTCAAAAAGATTAGGCCAGCTATTTCTAATTTAATTTGCATGCATTAAAAACACTATGGGGTTAACTAGCTCAAAAGTTTTGAATGTGTTTATTCAGGGACACCTTGTATATAGATTTGATAGAAGAAATAAAAAAATATATTTAATATAAGAACTGAAAACTATGTGAATCAAAGACAATACCTAAACAAATGAAAATGAAATACCATATAATGTACAAAAATAGAGAGAGAGAGATCACAGAAAAATAAAAATAATATAACAATTAATAAAACCAAATTTCAATATAGTTATTTAAAAATTTTCATTAAGGAGATATTTTTGAAAAATAATCAAGAGACACTTCCTTCTTTTTAAAATATAGACACAGACAGTCATCATGCAGATTAATTATGTTTAAAAATAACATTTTGTTAAAGGCAGAAAGAGAAACAAATGTTCCTGAAAATTAAAATAAGAATAATATGTAAGTTGCCTGTATGTAAAATCATTTTTAATTAAACAAAAGATATATATATGATGAGGTGAGGAATTTACCAAAAATCTTACCAGCCAACAATATAAAATTGGAAATTTAGGTCAGAACGGTTACATTACATGTACCATGTACTATATGATATGCTCAATAGTAAAATTTTCTATACCAATCTGCAGTAAAACGAACTTCAGCTATGACCTAAAAATGTTTGTCCAAGTTTACTACTGTTATAACTAATAACAACTTATAAAATAAGCAAAATTTGCATTTACAAAAAAAGTATTATAGTAATCTAGAAACAAAAAATAAGTTTTAATATTTTTTTTTAAAGCTTAGCATTTCTTTTTAAATTGTTAAATTGATTTACCCACCCAGTGGCAGAAAGTTCTGTAGTTGTCTGCGACAGGCTTTTAAAATTTCATAATCTGTCTGCAAAATTTGTGTATAATCAAGGGTGAAAATGGCTTACACTCAAAAAGCCTGAACACTGATAGCGGCAATCTTGGGGGTGAGCTTAACAACAGTGGTGATCTCGAGCAACAATACACAAATACAATTCTACTACAAAACAATATACAGTTGAGGATCTACAATCCGCATACCCATAATTCACAATTGTCTATAATCTGCACTTACTTTGCAAATGTAAACAAAAGATTTTGTAGTAACAAAAATTCAACATTTTGGATGTTATGAGAAAATATTATGTTAATTCACACACTAAAATGAAAAAAAAAAAGTGAGTGTAAAATTTAATTTAGATATACATAATTAATTTTAAAAGGAAAAAAAAATAACTATACTTTTACTGCTTTATACTTTTTTAGTGAATCAGAACATCATCTGAATAATATTCAATTAGTGATCAAATAAAACATACGCAAGTGCAGTAACGGCAGTAACAGCATTACTCATTGGTTGAAAAGAATGACATCCTATGTGTTGGTGGGATTGCGCATTTTCACAGATGCTGAAGGACCATTAGTGCAAATGTTCTTTTTAGGATGGTATTTCAAAAATACACAAAACTATTTAGGAAAAAATTTATACCAACATTTGTTTTAAGGATAAGATCTACAATGCAGTCATTAAAAACTGCATCAAACTAATCACAATGCAAGTATCTAGCTGCATACTGTTAATCACAGTCCAGAAGCAGAAGTTTTTCTTTTTTTTTTTTTTTTTTTTTTTTTATGAATTACTCATTTAAGGGTTGAAACTATACATTGGTTCCACTTCATTAAATAAATTTTATTGTTTTATATATTTATTACCTACATTACATTATATAAAAAACAAACAATTCTAATTCTAGATACATTAAATAAAGTTTATTGTTTTATGTACATTAAATTAGTTCATATAGCGAGGAAATGGCATCATTGATCTATAATTTGTAAAAATCTATAATCTGCACAGGTTCTAGAGCCAAGGTGTACGGATTAAAGATCTTTAACTGTAGTATAAACACTTATAAAATAATAAGTTGAACTCAATTCAATTAAATATTTATAGCAATGTTTGACACAACACAATATAAATAATAAAAGTATTAGTTTTAGTTTTGATACAGAAATTTTTATAAGTGAATTCTGAAATGGAGGAGAATTTTGGAGCAGTTTTAAAGGAAATTTGCACTTTCCTACGTTCCCGTAGAATCTTAGTAACAGGTAATAGGAGAAAATAATACACGCATAACGCTGCCTACCAAGGGAGATCTAGGCTCCCTAGGTCGCCGTTGTTAAGCACTGTTTTGTGTGTTCCTACCTAGACACCTATATGGGGGCTGTAGAGTTCCTACTAAGACTCCTACATGATAAAAGCTAACGCAGTGTCTGCCATTTTCTAGCCCGTCTGGGAAATTGTTGGCGGTAGAAAAAGCTAGATTACCTGATTAGCATTGTTATCGCCTTTAAACTTCTACACAGATCAAGTGAGCTAGAACTTCTTATCACAAAACTAACAAGTTGGCAATTTTAAGAAGATCGCCAACTTCTCAAAACTGCAACCCTTCATGTCAAAAGAAATGTAATTTTAAAGTTAAAAGAATTTAAAAACAATAACTAAAAAAAAAACGGTACATTCATATTAAATTATTCAAATAACTTTGAAAATAAAGTGAAATAAGTTGAAAATAAGGAAAATCTTACACTACAAAGTTGTGCTTCTGCTCCGGGTATCCACAAGTTACATCTGCAATTTATAATCCACTTTTTCCTTCTTTCGGGATTAAAAGAAAATATAAACAAGCAATGCACTTTTCTGGAGTTATTTGTGCAATTTATTGCCGAAAAAACACCAATAATAAATCACCAGCCGGTCTTGTGGGCTAGAAAATGGCGGATGCGTCAGCCTATCAATGTAGGAGTTCTAGTTTGTACCACAGAGCGTCTAGTCTAAGACGTCATACATTGGTAGCGCATTGTCGCGGGCGAAAAATATCCATAAATTGCAGACAATTTTTTATGACTGCAGACAAAGGCTGTCCGAAAGTTGTGGGCAATTTTTTTTATTAGTACAGACAAACAGTGTCCGAAAGTTGGACTAATTTTTTTATTAATGCAGATAAAAACTGTCTGCAAGCATTTTTTCTGTGTGCATTTTTTCTATGTTGCCATGTCGCGGTGTTTCTGCCACTGGGTTTACCCATATCTGAAATGAAGAAAACGAACTTAGATTTTGCGATTGCTTCACCATCCTTCGCATGTGGTGAAGAAATAAGCACATTACACCATAATAAGAAAAGTGATACAAGTAAACGAATAGCAATTTTGGGTTTACATTAAAAAATATGTAGAGGTGCCAAGTTTCAATAAGAGCTATCAGTAATCACAGTTATATATTTATGAAACGTGAACCGCCCCATGGAATAATTTTTATGCACAAACTCACATTTAACAAATCACACAGTTTTTGTAAACATATATTAATTAAAAAATTAGAAATTTTTTTAAATAAAAGTAAATAAATTTGTATTTTTTTAATTTCTTACAAAATGATTTTTTTTTAAACCTGCTTTGGAGATGGGGGAGCGGGGGACATTTAGATACAGTGGCGCACTCACGGAGGGGGCTTAGGGGGCTCAAGCCCCTTCCAGAACCAGCTGACATGGTAAAAAATTTTAGCTATGCATGAAAAAATATTATCCAAACACAGATACTGTAAGCAAAAATAAAGTTTATAAATTATACATTAAATATTAGGAATTTTTAATATCCTTACATTCAAACAAAAAAACAATGAACCAGTTCTTTGTTTTTTTAGTTGAAAGATACCCTAGACATTCCATTGCAGTTTTTAGGTATAGGCTTCTAAGGTTCTATTCTAAAGCATATACTGTTATCGTGAAATCGAGGGAGTATCTAAAAAATCAGGCAGAAGAAGCAACCTGATGCGGAAGTAAGCATGGATGTATTTGTCAGAAAATTGGGATACCAGGCTCATACAATTTTATATTTTAATTCAGAGTATTTATAGCATCTTTGTGAAATTTTGTTTTGGCCTTTTACAAAATTAACCCATTCACATCGGCAAATGGAAATTCTCATTTGGTATAAAATAAAAATTAGCCCTGCTCTTAGCTGCTCCTCTAAAACAATATTTTTAATTAAAAATGAAATTTGCATATTCGTTAAACCCCTTTATATGCCACTAACGCAAATACATGCTAGTGAAATTTCGCATCAATTGTTGAAGATAAAATTTAATTGATTTAATCACAAATACGTAAAATTATTTTTCCAAATATATAACGATTTAGAGGAATAGCAAAAGGTGTAGTTTACTGTTCAAAATAGGAAAATATCCTGATAACAATATGTTAAGATATTTTACAGATGATACCGAGGGTGGGGTCCCTTATTTTTCTTATTATCACGGTATGTAGAACTTACAGTAGGGTCCATGCACAGTTTTCAAATTTCATAATATATATATATATATATTATACTGGAATACAATATCCTGTAATAAACTCAGAAAGGTAACGCTTGAAATATTTGCTAAGTGAATAAATTAAAATTCTAAGTAATATGTTATATAATAGAATTAATGTTTTAAGATATTAAGATATATCACAACTGTAGCTTTTATTTAGCTATAATTATTATAATTCCTTAATTACTTACGTATTACTGCATATGCATGTAAAGCATCGCAAAAAGTATTAAATTTGATCAGATTTTATTTTCAATGGAAATATGGGAGAAGGGTTTTTCATTTCGGGCAAATTTTACATTCATTAGTTTGTCATATGGTACACGACTTTTTTTTTTTTTTTTTTTTTTGTATATCATAGATGAAATCTACAACTTTATGTGTGCAAGCTCAGTGCCAACCCCAATTAATCGAACTACTGTAACTCAGCATGATATATACTGATATAAATTTCTCGATTGCGCTATTCAACTTAAATTCAATTTCATTCATTCGTTTATTAATTTCAAAAAGAAATATTTAAAGCAGATTCTTTATTATATATATGTGTGCGTATATTCCCATAAACCTATTCTATTACTATACTACAAGACTCAATTATTCTTCAGCCTCCTCCAGACAGAAATTCTGGGTGTGCCACTGTTTAGATCTTTTTTTTTTTTGGGGGGGGGGGTATGCCTTACAAAAATTTATTTATTATTTTATTTTATTTTTTTAATAGTCACTTTTTTATAGAATTGTTTTATGGAATTAAATACTAAAACATTGTTCTTTTCTTTATGTATCTTGCATATTTTTTATTTGATGATACAGTATGTATTTTAAATTTATTAAGAAAAAACAGATTCATCAAGTTCAGTAATAAAGACTAAAAATAATTGCATATGTGAGAAATTTTGGGTACTTCTACCACTTTTTTGGTTCTAGAAGTAAGCCTAGATCACTGGCTGGGAAGGGGGGAGGGGCAGTCAAAATATAAATAATTAGATTAATGAGAAATGAAACAATTCTACTTCTTTACAGATTCTAGAATCTAATAAAACAAGTGGAAAATGAATATTGACATTCATGTTGCTGATGGTGAAAGATTGTGAAGAAAATGTGTGTGGCTTCTGCAGAGCTTTTAATCGTCAATGGTTAGTTGGAGGTAAGAAAAGAGGAGGAAGATGGGGGGGGGGGGTAAAAAAAATACATCAGCAAGAAATATTGTATAATTCTATTTCCTTATAGTTTCTAGAATCTAATAAATCAAGTTTAAAATGAATATTGACATTTATGTTATGGATGGAGAAAGATTGAGAATTAGAAGGCTTCCGTTGTGCGTTTTATCGTCGATTGTTAGTGGGGATTCTTTTTATTTAACGATAGATATCCACGATTTTTTTAAAAGCATATAATCCGTAATTATTGCCATAAATCCGTAATAATTACGGACAAATCGTAATAATTGTCACCTCTAAATATGTATGGTATGCCCTCAATGTGCAACTTTTTTTCTTGAATTTAATTTTCATTTTTTTAATTCTGTATTTTACATTCTATCAGTGGCAGCTCGTGCAAATTTTCACAGGTGAGGCCCGATCCATCGTATGATGCATAATTTAACTTTAATACTATTCATTATTCAAACATGAAAACGAACATTAATAAAATAGTATGTAAAACGAAATTTCGATTTTTTTTTTTTTTTTTTTTTTTTTTTTTTATGATGGCGAATCTTAAATTCAACACTGTGGAAAACATTGCATAAAATTATCTCAAAAATTAAAGTTTTACAAATACAATTGAAAAATTCTGCAATGTTCTGATCAATGGAATATCAAAATTTAAATATCTGGAAGCTAGTAGACGGAAATTGCCAAGTTCGATACCAGATCGTTTTCGTCGACATATACATTTGGAGTTTGCTATGGTTTTCTCCAAAACTCAAATAAAAAGGGCTATGCTACACTTAGAAAGACTTTCTACAGAGAGTACACCACTCAGGTCTAGGACCCTCTTTTAGTCAATTGGCTTTAACCCTAACACTACACATAAAGGGCAAAATTAACGGTCGCCACCGGCCACGTGGCGACTAAATAAAAAAAGATGGCGATTAAAAATTATGCATCGATCGCCACTAAAGTCGCCACTTTTTATGATCATTAAAATAATCTAAAAATCGAGCGACGATAGGCAATCGAAGCCTTGTGATTTCCAATCTTTTTCCATCCATGGCATAAATGTCAATGTTCATTTTAAACTTGCTTTATTATATTCTACAACCTATAAAGAAGTAGAATTGTTTAATATGTCTCACTCATATAATTTTTTGGACCCCCCCCCTCTCCCTCCCCCTAACGATCTGTGATCACACAGCTTATAGAAAGCTTTATAATTTCAAATCATTCTTCATTTGTTGCAAAAATATAAATATATGTTTTAAACTTACTTTTATTAGATTCTAGAATCTGTAAAGAAGTAGAATTGTTTAATATCTCTTACTCATAATTCTTGTAATCCCCCCCCCCCCTCCAACGATTGGCAATCACATGCTCCACTGAAGGCTTGTGGTTTACAATCTTTCTCTATCCATAACATAAATGTAAATATTCATTTTAAACTTTCTTGATTAGATTCTAGAACCTATAAAGAAGAATATAGATGTACCCTTCCCCCCCCCACACACACACATGTGAGCTCCATTTCCACAAGCAGTTAATGATCAAATGTCCTGCAAAGCACAATCTTTTTCCATTAATATCTCCATAGTATTTAGTGTATATTTAACCCATTTAAGATAGTTGACAAATGTGTGTATCAAAATTTGATTTGACTTAAATGTGTATTTTTCAAAAAATTTTGTATTTGCTTTCTTTTGTGTAGAAATCTTCCTTTTCCCTTCCCATTTTAAAGTAGAAATTCCCTATTTTCAAAGCTACAAATTTGGCAGCTAAGTAAATTATTTTTAATGAAGCAGCTAAGTTTCCATATCTATACTTTTTAAGAGAAAGTATTTTAACTCTATTGAAATAAAATCATTTAAAAAAGTGTGTCTTTAGAAATAAGAAAAAATAATAAAACTGCTAACTGTATTTACACATGACCATGTAAAAGGTTGTGATGATGATGAATCAGCTGATTCATTTACTAGAAAATATCAATGTGAACTGTGAATGATAACAGCTTATTTCACTTAAATAAATTGAAAAAAAAAGTACTACTGAATTATCTGAAAGATAATAACTTTTGCTGTTATTATTACAGCCCTAAGCAGATTTTAATTTAGGATGTGCAATTTAGGATTTTTAAAAAGAGCGTAATTACGATTTCAGTGTCCCTGTGTTAATTTTATTATATGTATTTCTTATTTTCATATTTTTCTTGTGGTAATTATACCGCAAAATGGTGACAATTCTTTTTGCAGTCTGAAAGAAATAGTCTTATCATGTGAAAAGTGGCCACTAACTTTAAAAAGTGGCTACTAATGAAACTGACAGTACCGGCCACTGGCCACTAATGAATTTTCCCAGTTTTGCCCTTTAACTACACACCATTAAAATTTAAATTGAAATGTCTCAGAGTGTAATATTATTTAGCTTACGCTAATTATATTCCCTAAATCTTTTACTTATAGAATTTCAAGTGTTATATTCATGTTTCTTATCTTAAAAAATAAATAAAATAAACCTTAACCAATCTGTAAGATGTTATATTCGAATTTAGAAAGTCATGATTAATGTAATGTGGATACATATTAAAAAAAAAAAAAAAAAAAAAAAAAAATTTCCTCACTTAATTTTAGATAATTAAAGAAATAAAACAGGCTATCATCTTAAAAAAAAAAAAAGAAAGAAAAGAAAGAAAAAAGAAACATTGTGGATGTTTCTATTAAATTATATTTAAAAGAAAAATCCTTTAATAATTATAATAAATCACAATTTTATGCAGCGATTTAATTCATTTATCCATGTAAATCCATTAATTATTTATCTAAAAATTTTACAATTTATTTACATAAAAGTTTTAATACACTATTCTGAAGGTATTCTGAAGGAAAAAAAAAAAACAATCGCTTATTATTTCTCCCCCCCCCCCCATTTAAATTCAAAACACTTTAATTAAAGAGGTCTTAAATTCTTATACAAGCTTTTATCTCAAAGGCTAGTCTAGAAAATATTTTTGACTATTACCAGATTTCTTTTTTTAAACACTAAAATTTTAAACTGTCATATATAACTCTAAAAAATTCACCAAAAAATCAATGAGGGGAAAAAAAAAACCGAAATGCAGAAGTCGCCAAATATTACCCGTGAATTGCATGGTTAACAGACAGTTTTTTTCCCTATAGTTTTGTTCTAAAGGGCAGGACTCTGCTGGCCCATCGCCGAGAAAATTACAGCGTGCTTTCACTGATAAAGCAGTTAGTCGCCAAATATGTTAACCCGATCTTCTAGTAGAATAAACTGTACAAATAAATGTGCCAATTTCGGGCCGACTGAAAACGGCCCTAATCTCTTAGATAAGGAAGGATCTCTTAGATAAGTCGGTCAGTCATTAGTGATTTGTGACAGCTGAAAAAATATATTGACAAATAAATGATAATGAAAGAAGATTAAGAAAAAGTTAGATAGACATAGTTAATTTGTATATATGTTTTTGAACAGTTATAAAAAACAAAATTATTATTATTATTACTATTTTAATCGAGAAAATATTTAGGTGGGGCCATGCCCGTCGGCGCTCAATGTAGAACCGCCACTGCATTCTATACAATACTTGTGACATCTCTCTTTAACGGCCCTTTTCACTTACTGTCGCCGGAAGCCCGAGCCAGTGTTATTCTATGGGAAATTTTCTTTACTTATAACTCATTAACTAATACATATTTTTAAATTCTGTTTACACATTTAGAAAATTCCCAATTGTTAAATTGAGCCCCCCCCCCCCCCTTCCTTTTCTTTTTTTTTTTTTTTATGTATTCTTTTAATTTTTACTATTTTATTTTGAAATATCAAAATGAAAAATTTCATATACTGAAAATCTTTATTTTACAGTTTCAAAATAAAATTAAAAATTTTTTTTTTTAATGCATTTATAAAAAAGGTGCATCAATTTAACAGTTGAGAATTTTCTAAATGTGAAAACAGAATTAAAAAATATGTATTACATAATGAGTTATAAATAAAGAAAATTTCCCATAGAATAACATTAGCTTCAGCTTCTGACAACGGTGAGTGAAGCGTGCCCTTAAGAGTTAAAATCTATTACACCTTGACCTGAAAGTGTATCTTTGAGGAAAAATGTGTAAAGAAAAAATATCTATGGAATAAGCATGAAAAAAAGCTAGAAAAGAGACTAAAAGACACAAATGTGAAAAAAAAAGAGAGAAATAGAAATCCGAATCCACTCCTAAGTCTGAATATAGAAGAAAGTAAATGAACTCTAAAGAATAGTATGGATGTTACTTTAATATAAAATAAACTTATATTGAGTAAATAATATAAAAAGAAAGTTAAACATAATTTTAGATTAATAGCAATTAATATGAAATAATTGGGCTCCTATAAAAATCCATAAAAGAACAACAGAAATTTTAATTAATTGCTAAAATTAAAATAATTTATAATAATAAATTATAATAATAAATAAATAATAATAATAAATTTCCGAATATAAGCCGAGAGTAAATTTTTCCCTTCAGAAATTTGCCCAAAATTGCAAACCCCTGTATAAGTAGAAAAAATACTCTTAAAATTCGAGTATATCGCCAAAACGGCGAAAATATTGCCAATCTATAAAACTTTCAGGATAATCTGTCCAATGAAATTGTGCAAAATGCGTGCTTATTCAATAGAATTCCTTACCTGTTACCTTCCTTAGCTATGACGTAAAACGATTGACGTGTGTCCCAAAATCGGGAAAAATGTCCCTTCTCTCACCACTTTTTGAGACACTGTTTTGAATTAGGGAATTTACACATCTCCGTGCATGTTTCACAACTCTGTGTTAAATTACTGCAGCATTTTAGGGAATTGCTTACACTGCTCCTGTCTGCACATGCTATCGACCTGGTGCTGAATTGTTGTACCTGTGTAGCGATGTACCATTGTCGATGGTGTATTGATTTAGTGAAAATAATAAAACCAGTTTCATGATGTTAAATTTAAACAGGTGTTTCCTGATGCAAAAAAAAAAAAAATTCAAACCTAATAAATAATTGGTTTTTAGTTGGTATATAGAATCTTAATTTTTATATTCAAGTAAATTTTGAAACAGAACAAAAAAAAAAAAAAAAGAAATAGAAAGAAAACGTTGGAGAATATTTTTTTATGGGCTACCAGAATTTTTTGTTCACGACCATCTTTTTTAATAAATTCCGGAACCCTGTGTATATGAATAAAATCAATTTAAATATTTCAAAACAGACATGAATGATTGAAATATGCATGCAAAGTTAAACAATATTTAATAAATAAATATATCAATTTCTAAGGGTGGATTGCATGCAAAAGTGATAGTTTATAGTTTCAAATTTAATTCCCCTCTTTCCCCCCCCCCCCCACTGCTTTCAACTACATTGTCATCTCCTCCCTCATAGTCGTAAACACCTTTAAAAAATTTGTTATTAAGCATGATGAAATGAATGATTCACATATTTTTCATGGAATTTTTTACTTTCAGAAAATACATAAGTAAGGAAAGTATTGTAATCATGACAAAAATTTGACTTGTGATGTTGGTGTATCTACATGTTTTGAGGTTCCATGAGTTCATTTTTGCTATTTCACGATAATGTTTGTATATCTGAGTAGAGTGAACACAATATTGTCTAAATGCTTTGTTCAAATAAGCTAAAAGTTGGTGTATATGTTATAGGTTATCGTTGTACAAAACTACAAACTGTATACATCTTGGAGAATCTAGCACAGTTTTATTTTATTTTATTTTATTTTTTAACCAGGACACAAAGATAAATTCTTTATCATTATAGTCTATGGGCTTAGATAATTTAAAGTGTGATAGCATCTGAATTCCTTATTCAATTCAGCTGAAACTTTTATATACATGTTATCAGTCACTGTCGAATAAATCATACAGATTTATTTTGGTGAATCTAGCATTTATAGTTTTTTTTACAGGGAAATAACAAAAAATTCTGTAATATTATGGCCTATAGTCTGAATTTATTTAAAATGTGATGACGTCTGAAGCCTCATTTGATTGAGCTTTGATTAAACAACAGTGAATTACTTTCATGTTCAGAAAGTCGACTGGAGTCACTCAACATTTTTATTATTTATCTTTAAGGAACAACTATAGTATTTCCCCTCAGCTAGATTTGGTGATTTTTCGTTGGCAAATGGGTAAATTCTACTTTTGAAGTGGTTGCCATGGATTTCTAACGTAAACAAAACCGAAATATGTTTTTCAGAATGGCATCATTAAAATAATTCATTGAACTTATTTCTAATAATAACAAAACAAATATGTATTTAAAATTGACTTACTTTCTTGATGTTTATGAATTTCGTTATGCTTTTACATTCCATACAGTTATTCAGTTTAAATGCTATTTTATATTTACCGGTAAAATATGATTATATAAATTAGAATTTCGTTTAACATTTTTAACAAAAGGAA
Organism: Salticus scenicus; assembly: GCA_963930645.1. Taxonomy (NCBI): domain Eukaryota; kingdom Metazoa; phylum Arthropoda; class Arachnida; order Araneae; family Salticidae; genus Salticus; species Salticus scenicus. The sequence continues at coordinate 6,045,656 of OZ005650.1, read as the reverse complement.
AAAATTATTTTTAATGTACATATATGTACATTTATTTATATATATAAAAAAAAAAAAAAAAAGGAACAGCTTTACTATACGGCACCCATTGCTTATTGCCGTTGCCGATGTTTTGATCACGTGGTATGATGGTGTTTTGATTCAGTTTGTGAGTCGGTACTGCGAATCGTTTCACAACGTCGTGAATCGAATCAAAATGTTATGAAACAATACTTTTCATACAATACTCATCACTATGAAACATTTTTTTTATGTTTCACTATGTTTTCTGCTGTTTGCTCGCTTCGCGAGCATTAAAACCGAAAAAAACATCACTGGATGCCCCTAATTCGTGGAGCATGAATCATTAAAAGCATGAAAATTCATGGAGCAGCGGTCACTATGTTTTCTGCTGTTTGCTCGCTTCGCGAGCATTAAAACCAAAAAAGAAAACATCACTGGACGCCCCTAATTCGTGGAGCATGAATCAGTAAAAGCATGAAAATTCATGGAGCAGCGGTCACTATGTTTTCTGCTGTTTGCTCGCTTCGCGAGCATTAAAACAAAAAGAAACATCACTGGACGCCCCTAATTCGTGGAGCATGAATCATTAAAAGCATGAAAATTCATGGAGCAGCGGTCACTATGTTTTCTGCTGTTTGCTCGCTTCGCGAGCATTAAAACCAAAAAAAACATCACTGGACGCGCCTAATTCGTGGAGCATGAATCAGTAAAAGCATGAAGATTCATAGAGCCTCGGTCACTATGTTTTCTGCTGTTTGCTCGCTTCGCGAGCATTAAAAAAAAAAAAACATCACTGTATACCCCTAATTAGCGATGCATGAATCAGTAAATGTTACGTTTCGATACAACAGAAAAAAGTATCGATACTCTGATTCGGGTCTCGAATCACCGTCATATCACGCGATCAAAACATCGGCAACGGTAATAAGCAATGGGTGCCGTATAGTAAAGCTTAGCCAAAAAAAAAAAACAATAGAAACAAGTTCCGTACTTATAAGTAAACAATATTAATCACTAATTTTAATTTTCCTGTCCTCCCATTTAATATCTCTCACAATTTCCAAAAATTTCAAAAAAACATTTTCATTATTTTCCTGACATCTTTTATGAAACAAATACATAGCCAAATAAAATTTAAATTCACATTTGCGACTGTAGGTCGGCAGTGTATTTTTAACATGGCGCCATGTTGTTTCTATTGTATTACTAGTATGGCAGCCAGTGGAAGGATCTACAAAATTTAAACTATGATTCACTGTTAGATGATCATATCCTTCCTTGCCTAAACATTCATACGCCTTCCAACAATCACTATACACAGTCGTTCCCGGTTCTATCCATTCTTTAATACATTCAAGCAAAGTCTCTTTCGTTCTATTGTGCACAGCCACCAGAAACATTTTCCCAGAATTCCTTTCAATACCTCCAAACACCCACTGGCCATCGACAGAATGACCTCTTCCATACTTCCTTTTACCGAATTTCGACTCATCAATTTCTACAATCTTTCCAAAACCACCAATCTTTTCTGAATTTTCCTCCACATAATCCAAAATCACCTCATTTATGAACTGTCTCCAATCAGCACAAGTATTACTTGAAAAACCCATTTGATACATAATCATACATGTCCGTTCGCCGATCAAAATCTCATAGGTTAAAGAAAAGATTTCGTCAAAACTTAATTTGCTCGACGAGAACCACGATCCAAACCTAATCGATTTTTCGGCGGAACACCTTTTACTCTTATCATTTACATCAACATAACCATAACATCTCCATGCAAATCCATCCGTCACTTTCTTTCTTGGTCCAAAAACCATATCACTCTTACACTTTTCCCAAATCATACTTCGTTTAATCAATCCACATTCTTTCAAAAAATCCAAAAACCTTTCTCTGTCTCTAAATAATTCACTCAAAAAACTCCTACTACATTCACCTTTTTTCCCAAATATAGCTCTATCACTCGTTACAACCATTCTTACATCCTTTCTCAACAAATCTCTATATTTTTCAACAATTTCCATTATAGAATCATTACTGCTAGCTGCCATAGTAAATAATAATAATAAATTAATTAAACAAAATAAACCGGTAATGAAAAATAAAGTACGACCTTTTTTGTATAATAATACTTCACCGGGTGAAATAGAAATAGAACAATGAATAATTCTCTCTTTATAATCAATTAATAAGCTGGTTGCCATGGTAAACAATCGTAATAGGCATTTCAATTCATCGCCGAAATGGCAAAAAAACATAAAGATTTTACTAATAATTTAATTTTCACCCAATAAAAGAGTAATGTAATAATTCCTCTCTAAAAATGTTGAAAAGTTAAATGTATTTTATATTACTGCACAAATATCTGTAGAATATATTTCATTTACATGACTATTGTGTCAAAAATTAATTCAGATAAATATTCTATTTTTATATATCAGATTATCACATATATACGGAAAATGGCATACAATATCATCCCCCGATTCTTCTTGGGTAGATTGATCAGATTGACTAATTAGTTGAGCGGCAGATCTCACTCTTCTCAATGGTGCTGGTTCAGAATCTGACATAGTTTTATCAGCGGGGTTAATCAGATTATATAAAGAATCTACAACTTTTCGAATAAACATAAATTAAACGTAAAACAAATTAATACAAAAAATTGCATCTTAACGCGACTAAAAACAAACAAACAAAAACATGTTGATTGTTTATTTGAACAGAACCGCTATTTTCACTGTATCGTACATTCATGGACGTACACTGTACACTATGGACCGCTCACGCTGTGTTATCAGAATGGCCCCATTTTGGTCGCTTTTAGAAGATGGCGCTCGCATCGACTGCCTTTCCACTTCAGACTTGAAAGAGCGCTTTAACGCGAGAATTAAATGAAATACTGTTAAATATCTCGAACAAAAAAAACATATATCCGTAAAATTTTTGCTTTAAAATATAGCTAATACAAATGTCTAAAAATCGATTTCTGGAATTTTTGAAATTCGGTCCCCAAGGGGGGGGGGAGGGGGCGAAACGTGATTTCACATGCGTTAAACGTGATTTCACATAATCCTATATAACTCAAACAAAAAAACAGATATACGTGAAATTTTTACTTTAAAATATAGCTAATACAAATGTCTAAAAATCGGTTTCAGGAATTTTTAAAATTCGGTTCCCAAGGGGGGCGGGGGGGGGGGGGGCAAAACGTGATTTCGCATAATCCTATATATCTCACACAAAAAGAATAGATATACGTGAAATTTTTGCTCTAAAATATAGCTAATGCAACTATCTAAAAACCAATTTCTGGAATTTTAGAAATTCAGCCCCCAGGTGGGGCAGCAACGCGGGGGGGGGCTATGGAGCAAAAACAAATAGAAATACAGTTAGGCCGTTCAAAATTGGTACAGATAGGTTTTAAAGGCCTGCAAGACGAATGGGGATATTTTCGATTGTGTAAAGTTATTAGGTGGGGCAAGAAGGGGGGGAGGGGTGGGGTGGGGGACAAAAAAATAAAAATAGTGCCAGATCGTTCAAAATTGGTACATAGAGGTTTTCGATACTTACAAATCGATTGTGGATATTTTTGAATTTGTAAAATTATTAGGAGGGGCGGTAAGGGGGGTGGGGTGGTAAGGGGGGGGCTATGGGGCAAAAACAAATAGAAATACAGTTAGGCCGTTCAAAATTGGTACAGGTAGGTTTAAGAGGCCTGCAAGTCGAATGGGGATATTTTCGAAAGTGTAAAGTTATTAGGAGGGGCGAGAAGGGGGGTAGGGGGGGGCAAAAAAAAATAAAAATAGAGTTAGATCATTCAAAATTGGTTTATAGAGGTTTTCGATACTTACAAATCAATTGCGGATATTTTCGAATTTGCAAAATTATTGAAAAACCTATTCAGATATTTCACAGGAATAAAGAATATAGCTATGAAAAAATGTATTTATTTATTAATATATATATTTTTTTTAAATCCAAGAATGAAAACATTCATTATATGTAAATATATCTATAAATATAGAGAATTCGCTCCCCCCCCCCCCAACCCCGAAAAAAAAAAAAAAAAAAAAAAAAAAAAAAAATAGACGAAATAGTATAATGAAAATATAAACATATGATATTTAAAAAATAAATATGAAAATATGAATTTTCATAATTTAAAACAATGAATGTATTTTAAAAATCAGAATTTATTCCAGCATTTCCAATTAAACAAAAAAAAAAAAAAAAAAAAAAATTGCAAAGTATGTAAAAAAGACAAAATTAAAAAAATTATTATGATTTTTTTACAAAGGCGGTGCTTTTCCCTCTTCCGAGACTCCAATGGTGGTCGAGCGGTTCTGCGCTCAAAGCTGAGTGACGGGAAGTGCCTGGGTTCGATGCCAGGTCGCGCTTGTCTACTTAGTCATTCAGAGTTTTCCGTGGTTTTCTCCGAAAATTGCGTGCATAAGGACTAGAGTCCCTTAGAAAGACCCCCACGGAGGGCACTCCCCTTCAGACGTAGAACCTACAGTAGTCAATCGACGTTATTCCCAAATCCAATAAATCCATAAACCGAAATACAGCACTTTTTCCCTTTTATCAATATTTTTCATTTTTAAATTTGCACTTTAAAGAGATTTTTAATCTGTATTATTTACTACTCATTTAAAGCAAATAATTTATTCAAAAAATAAAATTAACTTATATATATATATTTAAATATGCGCGATATAAAAATCAATGTAATGAAAAGCAGAGTCAATCATAATAATTTGAGCATTCCCTTTCAAAAAGCTAAAGGAGCATTTTTTTTATTAATTATTTTATTTATTTATTTTTGGAACCAAAGCCCATAATACTGTATTGGGAATTTTTTTTAATTCTGAATATTTTCTTCTACAGGATTCGAAAACTGCTTTTAGGTCATTCATCTGACTTTACAGCTTAAAATCAATGTTGGTGTTGGAGATGACTGCATTAGGGTCCAATGCCTGGGTGTGCCCACCGTGGCGGTCCTTCTAAAGGGCCTTTGTCCACAATTACGCAAGTTTCAGGAAAAAAAAAAAACGCGCAAAACTCCGAACAGCTAGACCGATAAGCGCGATTTGTGATCGAACCCGACACTTCACGTCCACCAGCATCAAGAAGTCAATTTTTGAAGAACTAGAACAGATTTAATGGTCGAGAAATTTCTGAATGTGCAAATGGAATTATGAAAAATATACTGGATAATGTAATTCTATGAATATCCATCTTTGTAGCAAACAGTATGATACCACTGTTTCTTGCATGTAAAATAATATTCTGTTCCTTAACAACATTATAGCTGCCTGGTACTCATTTCTAAAGTATTCTCTCAACTTTTTAATACAAGTTCCTATAGTAAGATTTTTAATTAAAAAATATTATATTGAAGCTTAGAGAACAATTTTCTCTTTCTAGAATGCATTTTTTTTTACTTGTGCAACAAGAATTGGGAAAAAAAAGAAGGGGAAAAAAACCTGTCATAACAACATAATTAAAAAGTAATGGTTGCGTATATATATATATATATATATTATGCATACGATGATTTTCTTTTACTCTATTATTAAAAAAAAAGACGAGGAATCATGTAAAAAATCTTTTATTATATAAGAAAATTAACATAAAAAAGGAATGAAAAACAAGTTACATAAATTTTTATTCAATTAAAAAAAAAAAAAAAAAAAAAGTTATATCAACAAAATAATGAATTATAAACACTATTTACAAAATTTTATAAACACTATAACTGCAAAATTTACATAGGTGCAAATTCAATTATAAAACTTAAAAATTATCTTTCTTAAAATACAAAAAATATTCCTTTAACATCATAATAATATACATATTTGAGAGTAATAAATAAAAAAGCCTTTTTTTTTTCTAACAAGGGAAGCTTTTACAGTGTTCGTCATACTTGAAATTAACACGAAGCACATTTTATACAGTTTTTAATTCTTACTTAAAATATGTAATCAGTTTTTTAAAAAACTTATTTTAATGGATTTATGACCCTCTTAAATTTGATGAATTAGCGATTTCTCTCACCAAGGAAGAAAATTCCAGCACATAATATTTTCTAATTATTTAAATGCATTATTTACCTGTGGCTTACAGAATGAGTGAAAAAAAAAATATTATTTGTTAGTAAAAAATAATAAATCTTCTCGATAATATTTAAAAAAAAAAAAAAAAAACAAGTATGAAATTTTCCTACATTTCTTTTTTTTTTTTTTTTTTTTTTTTTTTTCGCCAAATATGTTACCTACACTGATACTCAAATATGTTATTAATATAAAATCATCCATATATTATCTTTTTGAAATTCTAAACTGCATCAAATTTTGAGTTTAAAATTCCAGCATTTATGATAAATTTCTCTTTAGTTATTCAAGCTGAAAAGTTTTGCATATGAGTATTTATTCAAAATTATATTTTCTAAATATTTCTGTTGCACTTTTTAATCTTCCATAATTATAAATGAAAACATATAATTGATGTTAAACTATAACAAAAATTTCTTGAAATTTTTCTATAAAGAAAGCCGCAATAATAAAAATGTTTTCTCTTATGATGATACTTATTCGAAAAATTCCTGCATCAAGAAAACACACACTTTGGTTTTTCCCTAAATTGTCAAATTTTAAGTTGTCACTGTTTCTCAAAAATTGCGTTTTGCAAAAAACTGATTACATATCCTGAAATGGCATTAGAAACTTTATAAAATGCATATAGTATCGATTCAAAGTACAATTAACACTTAAAAAAGATTGTCTTGTAAGTAATAGATGCAGGGCCAAATTTGAAATTTGGCATGAACGTACACTGTAAAAAAAAAACGGAAGCTTTTACAGCAAAATGTGCTGGCACCCATATTGCCTGCACATTCTGCTGTTAAATAAGGCAATTTACAGCGGAAACATCTGTAAAAAAAGACTCTTTTATTATGGCTGTTTCTGCTGTAAATAACTTCTTTTTTACATTCCCTCCTTCATGCACCCATATTGCCAGCGCCAGCATATTATGCTGTAAATCTACCGTTTTTTTTTTTACAGTGTAGCTACAAACATTCCATTTCTTTAACATATATATATATGTATTTTAAAAAATTAGAAAAGAGGGGGAATAAAGTAAAAACCTTTTTTAATTTGTCTGAATGTACAAAGTGTGACAAAAAAAAAGGGGGGGGGAGTAATTTTTTTTATATATATACATATTACATATATATTATTTTAGGAGGGTACGGAATAGCTCGATACACCGACGAGATGACACGGAGATTAAGTGTAAAGCTAACTTTATAAAAACAACTTACCTTGAATTTAATACTCTAATTTTTACATAAAATCTCTAATTTTCAGTTGGAAGAACACTAGCTTATAAATTATGAAATGTGAATGTGGCACTGGTGATGAATTTAATTAAATATAATTTTTCTTTAAAATCTCCAATTTTCAACTGAATTTAGGAGTTTTTTACTGTGACATCATAATCATTATTTTTAATTTTTGTCAAAGCCAATTAAAAATTTCTTTTTTGTTAAAAACAATACATTTCTATAATATGGTAATAATAATGATAATAATATAACGTGATTCATCATCTAACATGAATTGGAAGTTAAAAGATTGGCAGTTTGTAAAATTAATTTAAAATGTCAATGCAAAGTGGCATGAAAAAAAAAATTAAATTATTTTTAAAATATCTTAAAACTCAGTAATTTTGAAATGAATTGAAAAAAGTTTGACTGTGAACCACGGAGTAAAAAGACAGGAGAAGAAGGTAACGCTGAAATTTTGTGATGTTGTTTTCTAATGTTTACAGATGGCGCCAGCGTGCAATCCTTCCTTCTCTCCAGCTTCCGCAATGTTATTCAATGGGGAAATGTCTCGTTTTAATTATTATTTTTTAAATAATATCAAGCTGAAAAAATTTCGATTGAAAGCAAATTTCATTAAATAGAGTATTCTAACCAACATGTTTTTTTTAAGAGCCATTTTATACTAATTTTACTTTGAAAGAAAGCTTTTAAAAAAATGACGATTCTTATGAACCGAAGCTAGCTAAAACAGACAATTGGGAGGAAGGAGAATGTATGAAATTTTGTAAAGAAAAAAAAAAAATAATAAATAAACTTACTTTAGGTGCAGAAAACACGAACTCGGACTTTATTTTTCTCCTAGGGCTTTTCTTTCTTTTTCTTATCACTATCATAGCCTGTTTTACAACTAGGAACGAAGCATTTATTTGAAACATCTGAATTATGCAGTTTTAAGAACTTACAAAGAAATTAAATTGCTTAAAATAAAAAATTTTAAATGTACTCCAGCAAAATTCTGTTGAAAACAACAGTATATCCGCGCCGAGGTAGGGAGGAATGACAAGTGGCGCCCTCAATATTTACCAAAAATTTAGATCACAGTTTCGTAGTTTTCTCCCATTGGACCTTCAACTCCTATTAATATTACTCCGTGCTGTGAACTCATATCATTTTTTACCAATTTTTAACTCTTGCCAAAATCGGTTTACAATTCAAGATTTTTAAAATACTTTTTTTTAAAAGCTGTAATTAAAAAAAAAAAAAAAAAAACGTAATTTATAATTTAACATGATTTAAATTCGTAAGATTGCAAGCTCGCATGTATTAGCCGAATAATATGAAAAAAGGACGCAAATTTTAAAATCTTAATGCAAAGTGACCTGAAAAATTACATTTTAATTAGTTTAAAAAAAAAAAAAAATCTATCAAACAGAATTTTTCTAAGAACCATCCCAATTAAATCAGCCTTTTTTTTTTTTTTTTTTTTTTTGTATCCGCGATTGTAATGAAATGCTCGCCCTCTGGTGGGCTAAGGTGAAATTACAATAAACGTGGTTTAATTCGAATTCCATACGTCCGCCATTGCTTGCCGATATTTAGTTTCACATATATTTATTGAATAAAAATGAATAAATACGGTAAAAAAGATAACACATACTGTTGTGTGCTACAATCTAACTCCATAGGATCAAGAAATCCAGAATTGAGCTTCCATTTATTTCCAAATGACAAATTTAAAATTTTAGTTGCTTCGGCTAATGGAAGTAAAGAATTAATCAGATGATTTGAAACTAATATTTGTTCAACTTCAGTTAAAAATCTACTTCCGATCGAACTTTGAATAAACTGAAGTATTTTTTCCAAAAGCAATCAATTTTCCATGATGTAATGGCGGAGAAATTATAGTACGAATATTAAGTAGAATAACAAAGAACACTAATGGAACACACGTGTCTATAATGTTTACAAACAACTGCAGTGCTGAGAAAGCGCCATCTATCGATCATTACAATCGCGGATAGTAATAGAATATTTATAAGACAATAATTTTATCATTCAACAAAACATTAAAATCAATAGCTTACATTAGGTGGAAGAAATAAACTTGGGTTCTTTTCACCTATTTCTTTGTTTTTTTTTCGAACACTTCGATATCCAGAGGTGCAACCCGGTGCGTAACAATGCGACATTATGAAAAAAATCCAATATTAAAAAGAAATTAAAAAGAAAACTGAAAATAAAACTAAAATTTCGTCTGCGCACAATGCTATTCTACGGAGGTAGTGGACAGTCAAAGAACAAATACGACCCCTAGCGGCGAACGAATAATAGCGACCATTTCGGGTCCATTTTTGAGGGAAGGCCGCCGTTGGAGAAAACGGTCCTTCTTCTCTAAGTCCGTGCGTACATTGAGCTCCATTACTATGGAGCTCAGTGGTATCGTATTCACCAAGGAGAAAAAATAAAAGGTAGATGCTCATCAAACGTCTGTGAGCAAAATTTCTGGGGACAGACCTTTTTGAGTAAGAAAGTAGGGTGGCCAGCTTTTTTATGCAAAATGAGGACAAACTATGAGGACAGATTTCAGTGACGTCACAAATCACCGGCTTATCGCAACGTAAGTACCCAGAATTGACCCCTATGATGAACTTATACAATCCGCGATTGTAATGAAATGCTCGCCCTCCGGTGGGCTAAGGTGAAATTACAATAAACATGCTTTAATTCGGCTTGCATTAAGCCGCCATTGCTTGCCGATGTTTAGTTTCACATATATTTATTGAATAAAAATGAATAAATCCGGTAAAAAAGATAACACATACTGTTGTGTGCTACAGTTTAACTCCAAAGGAACACGAAATCCAGAATTAAGCTTTCATTTATTTCCAAATGATAAATTTAAAATTTCAGTTGCTTCGGCTAATGGAAGTAAAGAATTCTTCCTTATTCAATAGAAGAAAGTATTGATTCATAAAAATTTTCGACTTTGGGTTTTTGATGGATTTACACGCTTTGAGAGCTATAGAATACGATTTGACCATTTTTAGAAAATGTCTGTCTGTCTGTGTGTGTTTGTGTGACGAAATTTTGTGGCAACTGTATCTCAGGAACTACTGCACAGAATTTCATACAAATTGGTATGTAGTTAGACCTAAGACTACTATATAACAGGCTGAATCATTCGCCGCCATTTGTCCGTCATTGCTAAACCTCAGATTACTATATAATAGTCTTATATAATAGTTTTATATTGCAGTCCGTCATTGCTAAACCTAAGACAACTATATAATAGTCATATGTAGTCTCATATAATAGTGTTATATGGTAGTTTTATTTAGGTTTAGCAATGACGGACTTGACGTACAAAAGGCGGCGAATGATTCAGCCTGTTATATAGTAGTCTTAGTTAGACCTTAACATAAATTAGTGCCTATCAACTTTTGGTACAATTTGTCTTACAGGTTGTGTTGCCATCCCGATTTTTCTAAATTTTTAACATGGTGGTATAGGACAAAATTTTGTATAAATGTGCATAAAGAGAATTATTTTTTACTATTCATTATGAAATTTACAAGATTTATTCATAATAGAGATATTCAACTGGGAAATTTTTTTTGTATATGTAGGAGCATCGCCCCCCCCCCCCCCTAAATTTTCCTGATGGGTATCTTTCAAAAGCACTCGCCAATAACTTTAAAATAAAGTTATCAATTTTTTTTTCATTAAAAAAAAAAAAAAAATCTAAATGCAATATCGAGAATAAAATGAAGTTTTTTGGGATTAATATATTTGTGTAATCTATATTATTAACTAGATCAATAAAAATTGTGTGTGTTATGCATAGATGTAAATATAGTGTTACAACCCACACAGCACATACGTCCAAATTTTGTTCATTTCTCGTCTCGTACGTTGAAAACACGTCCCTCCAGAGAACTGACATCCCATTTTTGTCACATGCTCACATAAATTCAACCATCATGTTGAAAGTATGTGTCGTGAGTAACCAACAGGCCGATTCAGAGTACGTACGAGCGGAGAAATGGCAGTGACAACGCCCATCGCTGACGTCATTTTGACGTCAGCGTTTCCGGTGAGTGAGAAATAGCAATTCTGGGGCTCATTTTCTCTACTCCATCGTTGTGTTAAATGTCTCGTTTGTTTGCATCGCGGACTCGGCTGGTTCTATGTCGGCGAGAACCGAGAAGCAGCGATGGAGAAGTGTGTATTGACTCTTTAAAAAAGAAATTTGCGACAGATTTTGTGAAGTTATACTGCGTTTTTTAAGAAAATAATCTTTTCATATTATTTTTTTATTTATTTTAACTATATTTTAAATGTATTATTTTGTAAAATTATAATCGAAAGTTAGTTTTCAACATTATTTTTAACGAAAATGATGAAGATGAAATTTCATTTTTTAGACTGAATGGCTATTGTTTTGTGAATGTGGATATTTAAAATTTTGCCATATTCATAAGCAGTAGGAATTCAGTCCTTTATCTTCAAACTGGATACGATATTATACTGAAAGAAGTATGCCTCTTCTGGGATGAAAATTCAATTATATACCAAAGTATCACCAAGTTGTAAATAGGTAAGGAGAAGTAAATATTTTAGCATTAAGTAATAACAATGTTCATTTACTAATTCTATTTTCTATCAGTTCTATTTATGAAATACATTAGTTAAACAACTATTGACTTTTGAATTACCATAATGACTTTTTGGGAAGTTTGTTTTTTAAGCTTTTTTCAATAATAATGAAATCTAGTTGTGAATCTGTTTTATAATTGGATCTTCTCCCTTCACACATATTATTTCAAATTTTATTGAACGATCATACATTAAATTTTTTGCAAAACTGATATTTACAAAATTTATTGCTTTAAAATTCAAATTTCAATAAATTAAAAGATGAAGAAAAAAAAACAAAACAAAAAAAAAAAAAAAAAACAGATGGTTTGCATGATTTATAAAACATTTTGCATCTGTACCCATTTGTTACATTTTTAAACCTCCAACTTCTCATCCTTGTTTCAATACAACAACAACAAAAAATACACTTTAAAATTTTTCTACTTATTTTTTAAAATGTACTTGGTTAATTTTATATAAACATGTAAATCAATCATTAATGCTGATTACACCTTATTCATTAGAAAACGTGGTTTTGTGCCTCTGAATTATATATAAATTTCATTATGTTTTGTGATATATAAAGATAATATATTATACTTTAAAGAAATATTTACATAGACAATTATCTAGAGAAAAACACAATTATAGCAAACTTTCAAATGGCTTAAAAATGCTAAAATGTCAATTTGGTGACTTTTGGTTACAATTTTGAAAACTTGTTAAATGATGTATTATACTGCACCTGTCCTCAAATTTATACATATTTCAGATTTAAGAAATAAAAAGACTTTATCAATTTTCAATTAATCAAAGAGAAAATTGTGTTTTAAAATAGATTTTGTACACAAAACTTGAAACACACTTTTTGTTATGAAACACTATGTTGCATAACAAAATCTTGAGGTTGTTGTGAAAGGTCACATTTGGCGATAAATCGCTTGTTTTATAATGATAAGAGATTCCATGTTTTGGTTATAATGCATCTTTCGAGAATATTGAAATTTCCAAAGAAAGGCATGAATGATGTTTGATATGTTATGTATATTGAATGTTATGTTTGTTATTTATGAATGTTATGTTGGTTATGAATGTTATGTTTATGTTTTATGAATGATGTTTATTTGATGGATATTCTTGAAATATTCCAACAAACTATTATTTACATGACAAAAGTTGTGAAAAAACTATGAATAAACAATTTTCAACTACTGTCATCTTAAAAAAATCAACCAAGTCATAAACACCTTTTAACTTTTTTGGAAAGTTTAAATAAATAAACAGCAGTATGCTTAAACAATATTTAAGTTTACCATCATAACAAGATAATATATATATATATTTTATGATACAAGATATTAAATAAAAACATATACATACTACTTTCATACAAGCAATGACTGTAAGAGATAAACAGACATGCAAATTGTTTTGTAAATCATGCAAACCAAATTTTCAAAATTATGTTGTATCTCAATTTCATGTTAGATTATTTTGTTTTTATAGAATTTTCTCATTTTGAATGTTTAATTTGCCTTATAATGTTTTAACAACAACTCTCTAAATATCATTGTTATAGGTTTTAATAGATATTTTTTATAATAGGTCATTTATTTTGCATCCCAAATAGTTGTTTTCAGCGCTTTTCAATATTAAGTAGTTTCATCCACGTAGGTGCTAATATTTAGCAATTTATCACTTTCTGGGGAGAAAAAAATGCGATAAATATCTAAGTATTGGCACCTGTCTTAACGGTTGCTACAATAATCTTTTGACAAACTTGTACACAGCGGTAATGTTAGTACTAGAAGAAATTTCATTTTGGTCAATGGAAGTTGGAACATTTATTTATTAGTTATCTTGATACTGCATTACACGACTATTGTTTTTAGACAGTGATTTTAGCATTGTGGAAATTTGCATTACTCCCCTTGAATCAAACAATTTTTAAGTTTTGTTAAATTTCAATTCTCTATACAAAATTACACCGCTCAATTGATCACTACAAAAGTTGGTATCAAATTCTAGTAATGCTTATTTTTCAGTTCAAGCAATATTAAATAAAAAAACACAGGTTTAACTTCAAAATTATTAAAAAGTTAAAACAAGTTGATTCCTCCCACTTTCAAAATAATGCATCCAATTTTTTCTTACGTGAAAGGAAATATATATATATATATATATTCAGTTTAATAAAATTAATATTTCTCAACAAGATTATACTAATGCAATTGTTACAGCTATTTTAATTTATCCTCAAAATGGCAACAAAAATTTAAAAGTCACTAAGATTATCCTATACTAAAATTGTAATATAACATTTTAAGAAATGGATATAGTAACTATTTAGAAGGAGCAAAACACTGTTATGAGTTATTTCATGCTTTTGTATAGAAGAATAGGCTTTGAAAAAGTCCTTCATACTGAACTAAACTCCATCTTGTACAGAATTTCATATTTATTACTCAAAAAATAATAATAGGTTTGTTTATACATGTATATTTACTTTTTTCCCTCTTTAAGTGCAGATTTTTGTTAATTTGAATTCCAAATGATTAAAGTGTGTATGAGACTTTAAATTTCAAATTAAATTAATGTGTTTAGTTTCTATCAATACACAATAAGGCTGCAAAGCTATTTATTTATTTTTAAATAAACTTCCATTCTATTTTAAATGCTTCTTTTGTGAAAAACATTTAATGTCGAAATGATCAATGCCATTAATTTCATAAATAAACCTGCTGATCAATCTATTTAAATATTATTTTGATTGTTTTTTGACTTAATAGTTATTTTATGTATGTAGAATTAAATATTTTGACACACATGTAATGCATTATTCAATCATCTGAAAATAATCATTAAAATCTCATATGAATAATAAAAAAAAAAAAAAAAACTGGATCCAAGAAAAATACTAAACTATGATTCGCTTTATTAATCTGCAAATAGGTAAGAAAAATTACTGATATATTTCTGTATTATTTATCAATACAAAAAACCCTTAATGGGTTAAAAGTTTGTGACGCAGCTACTTTATGGCTATAAGAAATTCAAATATAGGTCTTAAAAATGACATCTTATTTTGTGTGATGCTTTGGTATTAAAAAAGTAAAGCACCATAGTAGGATAATAAGATATACTTAGATAAATTAGTGGCTTTTATTTCTATTTTGATAACTTATACAAGATTTTGCTTAAAGGAATTTTTATAACTATGTTAAGAGAAATATGGTTTCACTCGGTGCTTTCAGCATTGCTAAATGTAATATATGATACTGAATACTTTCAGTAAATAATAAAGAATTATATTTGGGATATTTGAAATATATTCTTTTCTTTAATTTAAATAGTGAAAAGACTTAATAATTTTCATCTGATTAAAGAGAAAAAATATTTTAAAACAGAATTTTTCTGTTTAGTATTTTGAACTGTAAAGATATTACTATAAAGAGTTGCATTTGACGAAAAATTGTTGGCTTGTCATGTATATAGTAATATGTAGAGTTGTGTATAAAAATGTTATAAATATGGGGGTAAAAATGTGCTTTACGGTCCTTCTTGGCGATTTTTTGGCGAGTTTTTTCCGAACTCGCCGAGTCTGCGCGGTGTTTTTTTTCTCTCCCGTCCTTTCCAAAATGGCGGACAGGAAGCACGGTTTCCCAGTTTTTCTAACCGTTCCAAGAAGGCCGATTTACGCAATTTAAAGCGATTATGTAAACATAAAGCGTCAGAAATATCTTACAAATACTTGAGTAAAGAAAAATACAAATTTTTAACAATTGTTATCAATTAAATCTAAGAAATATTACAAAACAAAAACAGCACAAGTAACTTAATATACATAAATAAGCATTTAAATAAAAAAGAAAGTTTATTTACTTACCCGTTTTATAATTTCCGAAAAAACTAGCATTTTCCTTGAAAAAAAGAAATATCCCCTCTGCATATAACGATATAACCATGTACACCAACCACTCTAGCATCACTCTTAAACACTAATCCAAAGCTTTTTTTTAGCATAAACATTCAATAGTACAAAACCAATAAACGCTACTCAAAAGCTTTTTTTTTAAGATACTCAATCTAAATATTCAATTTTACAAAACCAACAAATGACAATTTTACCTAAATAAGAAAAGCGGCACACTGAAAAACGAAACTCTTGGAAAAACGAAGAAAATAATCTCTGGAGATTTCGATTTTATCATGTACACCAACCACATCAACACAATTGCAAACCGTACTCAACGTATTTCTTATGATATTCAACACAAATAATCAATTTAAAATAAATCGCAATTTCACAGAAGAAAAACAACAAACGTGTGCATCCATGCCTCACATATGATGCAATGAAACGGCCTACTGTTGCCAAAATTCAAAAAACAAAAGAAACAAATCGAAATACCAGACTCTTTCTGAAAGGACCTAAGACTACTGTATAAGTAGTCTTAAAAGGACCAAAAAAAAAAAAAAAACAGAGAATACAACAATAACCTTAAATATAACCCAGATAAGCACAGTGCATTTAACGTCACACTACTACTGCGTTATGGGCGATAATCTCGGAGATTCGCAAGTAATGTTGCATTTAACATCGCACTAGCACTACCCTTCGGCGACAATCTCGGAGATACGCCAGTAAGGTAAGGTGACCATATTTTCAAACACTGATTTGAGGACAAATTACCGTTTGTCCCCAAATCGAAGTAAATGTCGAGGACCTTGAAAACTGTATTTGGGGACTTTTTCGAGGACACGATAGACCAATATCTATATGCATTATTAATAAAAAGAACTCTGATTTATACATTACAAAATGCTTTGAATCACTTTTTTCTACGAAAAATTGCTGAGCCTAAGGTAAGTTTATGCAAATTAAACTATCCCAGCATTATTAAAATAATCAAGTCTATAGAACCCATTTACACTTTATTATGATCAGGCCCTGACTAACGGCAGGGCATACGGGGCAAATGGCCTGGGCCCCCCTTCTGGAAGGGGCCCCCCTACAGACGTATGCAGAAATTCTGCAACCTAAAAAGCTCTTTTGCCACTGCAAGGGGGGCCCCCAGAATAGGCTTGCCCCGGGGCTCCAGGTACCCTAAGTCGGGCCCTGATTATGATGATAGGAGAAAACACAAAATAGCACCATTTCATTTTAATCTTTAGAATCCCCACTCCCTGAAATGCAGAAGTTATTCCCGATTATATAACTAAAGAAATAATTTCATTAAGCAAATTTTATTTTTCACTTAACATAAATCGGGCAAGATAGAATTTATATACTGATTAGTAGTGCATGATTCTTTCTCTGCTCATGAAGTATGAGGGTCTTTATTTCAAAGTTCCGTTGATTTTCAAGATAATCCAATTATTAGAATGTGATTTTGATTGGATTGGAATAGATGGGTTTAACGTCTCATTAGTGCTGTACAATGGGCAATTGGCGACAGTCTAGCACTTACCCCCACAGGTAGTCCGGAGACATGCCATCACAATTTTGATCCTCCACGGAATGGACTGTGATTTTGAAAAAATACACGCAAATATTTAAATTTCGGGACATTTAGCGTCCCCGAGTAGTCAAAGAATTTTTGGGGACAAAAAATAGAAAAGGCCAAAATTCGAGGACAGTCCTCGAATTTCGCGGACGTATGGTCACCTTACAGTAAGGTAGCATTTAACTTCGCACTTGCACTGCGCTTCGGCGACAATCTCGGAGATACGCCAGTAAGGTAGCATTTAACTTCGCACTAGCACTGCGCTTCGGCGACAATCTCGGAGATACGCCAGTAAGGTAGCATTTAACTTCGCACTAGCACTGCGCTTCGGCGACAATCTCTGAGATACGCCAGTAAGGTAGCATTTAACTTCGCACTAGCACTGTGGTTCCGTGACTTTTCGCAGGAATGAGTAATATGCACGTTTGTACGGTCCGCGTATATGAAACCAAAAAAGAAAAAAAACACTGGATACCACACCCGCATTGTGCATGAATGTATAAAACCTACGAAATTTTGTTTTGCAGCAATCAGTAAAATTAAAAAAATCCCTTTATTTTGCTTCGTTACTCATGTCATAAAGCTTTTTCGCCGGAGGGCCCTCCGCGTCCTCGGTGCCTCCCGCTTGTCGTGGACGCGTCCACGACAAGCGGGAGGCACCGAGGACGCGGAGGGCCCTCCGGCGAAAAAGCTTTATGACATGAGTAACGAAGCAAAATAAAGGGATTTTTTTAATTTTACTGATTGCTGCAAAACAAAATTTACTGCTTCATAAAGCTTTTTCGCCGGAGGGCCCTCCGCGTCCTCGGTGCCTCCCGCTTGCAGTGGACTCTCCGGCGAAAAAGCTTTATGACATGAGTAACGAAGCAAAATAAAGGGATTTTTTTAATTTTACTGATTGCTGCAAAACAAAATTTACTGCTTCATAAAGCTTTTTCGCCGGAGGGCCCTCCGCGTCCTCGGTGCCTCCCGCTTGCAGTGGACTCTCCGGCGAAAAAGCTTTATGACATGAGTAACGAAGCAAAATAAAGGGATTTTTTTAATTTTACTGATTGCTGCAAAACAAAATTTACTGCTTCATAAAGCTTTTTCGCCGGAGGGCCCTCCGCGTCCTCGGTGCCTCCCGCTTGCAGTGGACTGCGTCCACTGCAAGCGGGAGGCACCGAGGACGCGGAGGGCCCTCCGGCGAAAAAGCTTTATGACATGAGTAACGAAGCATTCGTTTTGCAGGGAACAGTAATATGCACGTCTGTACGCTCCGCGTACATGAACCCCCTCCCCCCCCAAAAAAGCACTGCCCCCCCACAAAAAAAACACTGCCCCCTTCGAAAAAAACACTGCGCCCCCCCAAAAAAACACTGCTCCCTCCCAAAAAAAACACTGCCCCCCAAAAGAAAACACTGCCCCCCCCACAAAAAAAAACACTGCCCCCCCACAAAAAAAAAAAAATTTCACTGCCCCCCCACTAAAAAAATCACTGCCCCCTCCCTCCCCCCAAAAAAAACACTGCCCCCCCCAAAAAAAACACTGCTCCCTCCCAAAAAAACACTGCCCCCCCACAAAAAAACCACTGCCCCCCACAAAAAAAAAAAAAAAAAAAAAAAATCACAGCCCCCCCCACAAAAAAAAAAACCCACTGCCCCCCCCACAAAAAAAAAAAAAAAAAAAAAAAAAAAAAATTCACTGCCCCCCCACAAAAAAAAAAATCACTGCCCCCCCCCCAAAAAAAAAAAAAAAAAAAAACACTGCCCCCCCACAAAAAAAAAAAATTTCACTGCCCCCCCCACAAAAAAAAAATCACTGCCCCCTCCCTCCCCCCAAAAAAAACACTGCCCCCCCAAAAAAACACTGCTCCCTCCCAAAAAAACACTGCCCCCCCACAAAAAAAAAAACCACTGCCCCCCCCCACAAAAAAAAAATCACAGCCCCCCCACAAAAAAAAAAAAAATTCACTGCCCCCCACAAAAAAAACCACTGCCCCCCCCCTACAAAAAAAAAAAAAAAAAAAAAAAAAAAAATCACAGCCCCCCCCAAAAAAAACACTGCCCCCCCACAAAAAAAAACCACTGCCCCCCCCCCCTACAAAAAAAAAAAAAAAAAAAAAAATCACAGCCCCCCCCCAAAAAAAAACACTGCCCCCCCACAAAAAAAAACCACTGCCCCCCCCCACAAAAAAAAAAAATCACAGCCCCCCCACAAAAAAAACCCACTGCCCCCCCACAAAAAAAAAAAAAAAATTCACTGCCCCCCCACAAAAAAAAAAACCACTGCCCCCCCCCTACAAAAAAAAAAAAATCACAGCCCCCCCCACAAAAAAAAACACTGCCCCCCCACAAAAAAAAAAAAAAAAAAAAAAAAAAAAAAAAAAAAAAATTCACCCCCCCCCCCCCCCCCCCTCAAAAAAAAAATAAATAAAAAAAAAAAAAAAAAATTCACCCCCCCCTCAAAAAAAAAAAAAAAAAAAAAAAAAAAAAAATTCATTGCCCCCCTCCCCCCCCCACAAAAAAAAAAAAAAAAAAAAAAAAAAAAAACCACTGCCCCCCCCCCCCCCCCCCCACACACACACAAAAAAAAAAAAAAAAAAAAAAAAAAAATTCACCCCCCCCCCCCCCTCAAAAAAAAAAAAAAAAATTACTCCCCCCCCCCACAAAAAAAAAAAAAAAAAAAAAAAAAAATTCACCCCCCCACCCCACCCCCAAAAAAAAAAACAAAAAAAACACTGCCCCCCCCACACACACACACAAAAAAATTTCACTCCCCCCTCCAGAAAAGAAAAAATAAATCACTGCCTCCCCCCCACACACACAAAAAAAAATCACTGCCTTAAAAGCACATTTTATCCAAATGATGTCCTCCGGACGAAATGTCGTTTTGCAGCGACCAGTAATATGCACGTATGTACGCGGAGCGTACATGAAAACCACAAACAAAACATCACTCTATACCTCACCCGCATTCTGCATGAATCTCTTAAACATACGAAATTTCGTTTCGCATCGATCAGTAAAGCGTACATAAAAACCAAAGAAATATCACTAAATACGTCTCACACAAACTCCATGAATCTTTAAAACGTAGGAAATTTCGTTTCGCATCGATCAGTAACCCGTATATAAAAACCAAAAAAAAAAAATATTACTAAATACGTCTCACACAAACTCCATGAGTCTTTAAAATGCACGAAATTCGTTTGGCAACAATAACGTACGCGAAAATCAGTTTCAAAACATCATGGGGAGGTTACCACATTTCAAACATCGATCGTTCAGCGGCGCATAAACACCGTGGTTACTAAGGTTGGCATCTTTATCCGCCAGTCGCCAAGAAGGACCGTAAAGCACATTCCAACCAATATGGGTATAGAATGATTTCATCTAGTGTCCACACCAAGTATTATATGTATATATTATATATATATATATATATATACATATATTGTGTTTATTGGTTTTATGTCTATTCAAAATAGATTTTATGCTCTTTAACAAATATCTCTTGAAAATAAATAAGTGAAGAAGTGATTGCACATTTTTAAATGCTAGAAATATGACAAAAAGTTACTATGTTTGGCAATAATGAAGCTGAATATTTAGACATTGGATAACAAATTACTCTGTTTGGAAATATTGAAGTCATCGAAAAACTTGGCAAAAGTAAATATTCATCTGAAAATAAAAGGTACAGGAAAATCTGAAGAAACCTAAATAATTTGTGCATGTGTAGTAAATATCTAAAGTTTTTATTTTCCCCATGCTAATTATAAATTATGGAAAATTCTTAAGTTTGTGTGTTAAAATTTTTATTTATACATATATATAATGTAATGGTGAAAACAGGAAAAAAGTATTATACTATCCTGCGAAATATTTAGAAATCAAATGTTAAGTCCTTACCTATTTATACTCCACATAAAATGTTCAGAAGAAATGGTAATCCAATTTGCAAATGACTGAATAATTAATGCCTATGTATGTGACAAAATATTCATTATTCACATACATATAACAATAATATTTCAGTCAGAAATTAAGAACTTATTTAATTCATAAACTTGACGAATTAGATCAAACACGGACTGTCATGTCTACGATTGAATTTCTACAACTACGCAGTATGTACAACGTGCACGTGCTTTTGATTACAAACAATATTCCGATGAAACCTTTCCTATTGGTTATATCGCTACGTTTTCTATCATAATCGGTAACACTGACGTCATTTTAGGGACGCCTTCTCGCTTGCTTTATCGATCAGCTGATACGACTCGTGTGCGAGTGAAAACGGGCCCCGGAATCCGCGATTGTAATGAAATGCTCGCCCTCTGGTGGGCTAAGGTGAAATTATCACACCACTGCATATCCTCATATTATGCAATCGACTTTCCATGATGAAATGGCGGAGAAAGAATAATAATTACACGTGGCTGTTATATTTACTAACAACTGCAGTGTTCAGAGAGCGCCATCTATCGATCATTACAAACGCAATTTCTCCTACTACCGAGAATAGCGATGGAGTAGAGATGCGCGTTTCGGCTACGTCACGTCTCACTCGCTTCTCCACTCGGCCGCGCTGTGAATTGGGCTGCAAATTTGGACATACATTATTAGAAAAATTCTTGGAAGTAATGTGTTCCACAATTGAGCCACAATGAAGTGTCCTTTTACGTTGAATTCAACAAGCATGCAGCGTACTTTTTACTAAAACGGAACGAGCAACTGGGCATGCGCATTCAACCAACCATTCCACTTTTCCTCTCGTCCGTGGCTTCGCTTTCGCCCGCCGCCATGTTGTCATTTTGATTACGTGAAAATGCGAAAGAAGAAATAATTGCGTCGTATAATTAATGTTATGATTGTAGATTTCGAAGATATCGTCATATATGCTGTATTGTCCACCGTCGCCAAGCTTGTGACAACGATTTTACATTCTTGTTCTATACAGAATGTGAATGCGATCTGAAAATAATTGTCATATGTAAGTATCTAAAATAATTTTATTTTATTTTCATTTCTGATATTTGACTTTAATGTAATAATGCTTATTATACCTGAAAAGGTTTATTATTTGTAAAATTTAATTTCATGGGTGGTTTTAGTTTTTGTTTGTTGTGTATCATTTCTTATCCATTGATTTATCGATCCATAAATATTATTACATGGCCTAATGGACCTTTCTTTTATTTTAAGCAGGAATGGAAATATCTGTAGAAGTATTTTCTTGTAAACTTAATCGGAATTTCCATTGCTTTTTAACCATTCAAGCATGCCTTTATCAGTTGATTAACTTTGATAAACAATGCAAAAATGTGTTCATGAAAGCTTAAATTTATTTTAAAACTGTTGTAGTTTTATTTAACTCTCTCAAATTATAAAAAAAAAAAAAAATTAAGATTGATTTCATTAATGAAAGTTGTTATTTAAGTATGAGAAATTCAGTAATTCTGAAGTTAATTTATGTCAATAACAACAGTAAAATTTTCGAACGAACCATAGAAAATGAGAATAAACAAAGATTTCTAATGAACTGCTTGTACTGGTTTGGATTTTCTTATCTAGAATATGTATACTCTTTAACTTATTTTTCACGAGTAATTTTTTTCCTAAATATTGTAAATATTATATATTTATATATATATATATATTAAATATTATATATGTGCAATTTACAATTAAAAGCCAAACCATTAATTTCTCTTTCTCTGTTTTGAATCTCTTATCTACAATATGTATACTCTTTAATTTATTAAATTTAGTTATGTTTTTCTCAAGAGTAATTTTTTTTCTAAATGTTGTAAATATTATATTTAATTGCACATATATTAAATATATATGTGCAAGTTACAATTAGAAGAGAAGCCAAACCATTAATTTCTCATTCTCTCACTTTTTATTTAATGATTTTAAATTGGTATTTTTAGTCTTCTGCTATTTATGTGTTAATACCAATAGCAGAAACAGTTGAGCCAACACTGTTAATTTAACAATCCATAAATGGGATACACTTAATAATAAATCAATGCCGTAGCTAAAGAGTTATACTTTCTCCTTTGTAAATGTAAATTTTGCACATTTTATGAATTATATTATTTCTTTTTATTATACCAGACCTGATCTCTGATTATACCAGACCTGATTCTCTGATTGCAGAATTTTGTTTTATTGTAGATAGATAAAAAATTCTTCCTGTGCACATGTGTATACGTATATTTATATAAAGTTCAAAATTACAGTTAACATTATGTAAACTATGAAAATTGTAACTTCGTGTTGATGGTATTTTTTGATTAGGCTTAAATTTTGTTTTTAAAAATTAGATTTTTCTTGGAGGTAATTATTAAATGTAAACTATTACTCATGATATGTTTTTTCCTCCTACAGTTAGAATGTAAACTCTGAAATGTTTTTTTTTTTTTTTTTTTTTTTTTCTTTTTCATCCTGTATACAATATTTATAAGCTATTTTTTTTTTTTTTTTAATTTTGGCCTTTTGTATTTTTCTTCCCAGATTATTTATTTAAGATGTTAATGAATATGTAAGGAATCTAGCTTTGGCCTGCAGTCTCCTAGCAGCCCTTCAGTTTAAATTTCAAGTTAATAAGTAAGACTTTCTGCATATAACTCAGTACTAATCATTGCAAGACTGTTCTTTTTTTTTTTAAATCAAGATTTATTTGATTTTAATGATTTTTTAAAACTATTCATACATTATTGTGCAACACTTGTATTTTATTCTGTGTATTTTTATGTATATATATGTAAATATTTACACTATCAATCATTTTACTTAAATTATAAATAATATTCTATTCCGATAGAAAAAATCCATGTAGGCATTTATTACCAATATTTCTATTCAAATTAGTATCATTATAATATAAGAAATAATCTTATAACAGTCACAAATGCTGTAGTACGAGCCACTCAACCTGAGAATTTGTAGTACTATAATGTATTGAAATAAAGAAAGTCTGGTGGACTGCGGTAATTCTCGATCAATGTGTTTCTAGGTTAATTAATGTTCACCCAGCTTATAATAGTATGCTTAAACAAAAATTAGAAAGTATTGTTAACAATTCAAGAACATTGTAGTTTAATGTACAAAATAAAAAAAAGTCGCCATCTTTGCTGAAAATTAATAAATAAAAATATATATTAAACTGCTACAAAAGCATCTTGAAAAAAGATTGTTTCTGAAAATCACACATTTTACTTAGATTCTTAGTGGCACAACATTTCTATTTTTTTTTTTTTTTTTTTAATGTTATTTTACAACTATATATCTGTACTGATAAGTATAAAGGATTTAAGTCCAAAAATGTCGGTTTTGAGTTAAGTACATAGTCAGACTCAGAAAAAAATTCTCTATCAATTGGTATAAAGGATTTAAATCCGTGTCCTTTAGTCTTTGAGAAAATCCATTGGTAAAAAAAGATTCAAGTTAGAAATTTAGCATTAATCTTTAGTATAAAATATTTAATTCAATTTTTCCCTTTATTTAATGAAGATTGACAATCACTTAACGGTATATAGTGTATAAATCAACATAATCCCTTTTTCCTAATCGATTCGGCTCATTAGTTTTTAGTTAGTTTAACTTTATTTTTCGTCTCCTGAAAAATCAAGAATATGCACTTAAATCCTTTATACTTATCAGTACAGATATAATATAAGCTTTTAAATTACGTTAATAATGTTTCTGTAATTTAGTATACTGGTTATACAACTATATTGATTTATACAACAGATTCTTTTTTTACCTATGTTTAAAATTATTTTAGACATATTTATCAATGTACATATATGTAGTGTGCATCTATAATATATATTCATTAATGCACATCAAAAAATCATAATATGTATTTTGCTTAAAATTAAAACCGGTTTTGTTATAGGTTTCATATCAAAATCAAAATTATCTTTCAAGCTATTTCAAAATTTTGTAGTAAGCATGACTAATGACTAATTAAGATCAAGATTACTAAGTATTGTACTGAATGCTAATAAATTAAATTGTATTTTATTGTACACACTTGTGATTTAAATTATACAGTTACATAAAAAGTTATTTATTTTTAACTGTTAACTTTAATACATTAAATCAAAGAAAAGTTCAAATGAAAGCCAACTATTTTATCTTTATTTCATAGTAAAAAAAAACTGTAATAACAGTAAATGGTTTTTTTTTATAACTAAATGTTTAAATTAAAATATATAATAAAACTGAAATATTTTTAATGGGTAATTGCAATACTTAACTATAAATCAAAGAAAAGTTCATATCAAAAACGTAGTAGTTTATCTTTATTTCATAGTAAAAAATAAACTGTAATAATAATAAATGGTTTTATTTATTAAGGATATAATAAAAATGCATGGTTGAAATAAAATATATAATAAAATTAGGACAGTAATGCTATATACATTATGCTTTTAAATGTTATAAAGTGTTTTGCCAATAAGTTTGGATGTAATTTCAAAACAAATAAAAATAGTAAATTAACTACTATGCTTATTAAAAAAAAACATTTATAATCAGGGGTCGATCCAGGCAAAATTTGGGTCCCTTTTGCGGCTCCTTCACGAAATTCCACACAGTAAAAAGGGGCCCTTCAGAAAATTCAAATTCATAAAAAGGTACCTTTCACAAAATTCAAATCCATACAAAGGGACCCTTCACAAAATTCAAATTTATAAAATGAGTCCCTTCACAAGATTTTTTGTTTTATAAAAAGGATCCTTTTATTAAATGTTTTCATATTTTCAGTATTATTTTAAATTTATGCCTTAATTTGGCTCAACGAAACTCTATTAACTTGATATTAAACATTACATAAAGTGATTGTAAAAACTGAAGATTTTACACAATATTTTACTTTTTCACAAAAATATTTTATATTTCACAAAAATATTTTGTTTTTCACAAAAAAGGGACCCAAAAATTAAAACATGGATTGACTCCTGATCAGGGTTTAACCTGGCAAAAAAATTACTTTAGCATTTTAGCGAAAATAGGCAAGCACTATTTTAGTTTTTTCGAAAGTTAATTCTTTGGATACCATTGATTTCTTTTACTTAGCTTTGTTATCCTCAGTTTTGTTTTCTATTCCTTTTGTTCATTGATGATTTTAACCAAGCATCCATATTTGTGACTTTAAAAATATGAATCAGGGAAACTATGTTTTGATTTTATCAATGGAAAAAGAGGTATTCATATCATATGTGTAAAATGAAAAAGCAAATTAAAAATCAAGTAAAGTGTAGTGGTAGATAATCGTGAAATACTAGTGCTAAAAATGCTTCTATGAAGCAAATTCTGAATTCTAACATACTTTTAAATATTTTTGCATTTAAATTCAATCATTGAAAATTAAAAATAAATCCAAATTACTATATAAATAAGGATTCCCAATAATTTCAGTCCTTTCGTAGTTTTTGCCTGCAAATATTACAAAAAAATAAAATAAAATAAAATTCTGAATTATTATATAGAGATATTTTATACAGTTATCCAGTTTTAGCATTTTAGCGAAATTCTGACCGACTTGTTTTAGCAAAATATGATACCTTTTAGCAAAATGCTAAAAAAAATGAATGGCAGTTTAAACCCTGCTCCTGATAATATGTAATTAAAATCAGGTTTATGTTAAAAATGACATTATTTGTAGTCCAAATTAATCAATATAGCTATCATTTGAACAAAAAATGTCCTGATCCGTAATTGCCCTGAGTTGGGGTGTGATCGATATTTACCCGGTTGCTGGGGCAATTACTGATCAATGAATTTTTTCAATTAAACAAACTTTTAAAACATTTTAATCAAAGTCTATATTTTATTGAATAAACACATGATAAAGCTTTAACCATGCTAAATTTGGTTAACATCAATTGTGATATTTTTAGAGTTATTTAGATTAGATGTTTGTGTTTTTTGATTGGGAATTACCCTCGCCCACACTAAAATCTTATCCATGCTATGGAACGGATAAAATAATTTTGGAAAAGGGTAATTTATTAGGGAAAATGACATCATAACTGAAACAATGTATTAAGAGGAAACTTTTACTCACACTTCCCAAACAAAATAAAGAGAATAAGGAGTTAAGAAAAAAAAAAGTAGGATATCTTAAAAAACTTATATTTAGGCTAAACTAATATAATTTGAATCAAGAAAATTTTTTCACACTATACCCATTAACAAAATTCACATTTTCATTACCATCTTAATACTTTCACTTATTCTTATAACTTTTCTATATTGAGTCGGGACAATTCATTAAACAAGCAGTGACAGCTGCCTTGAACTGTATGTAACTGATTATATATAATTAAATTTAATGGTTATGGAGTTTTTAAAAAAAATTTGGAGGCTTCAGCAGGGACCGATTTATTCCTGCGGAGGCCTAGGGCACTCATGTTTAATGGGCCCTTTCTTCTGAAACTTTAATATTTATAATCCTCTATTCTATTAATCTATACAGAGAAGATATTTTAAAGGTAAATATTTTTTTCTGCACATGATTATACAGTTTACCAAATGATTAAACACTGATTATCTATATTTAAATAACTGATAACTTAACATACTATCATTTTACGGCAAAGTATATATTGTTCGAAATAATACAAACAATGATCAATTTCCATAGCGCACACAATGGAAATATTCACAATTAGTTAAAAAAAAAAAAATGTATTTTATATATTATAGGATAAAAAATCAATAAACAAAAAAGTGTAACTTATGATGAAGCCAATGTACTATCTGTAAACTGATTCATGCACTAAATTAGACAGCATTGCAAACATGCCAACAGTTTAATTTATTCCAGAGGATTGTAAATACCTACCCTTTTAACATCACTTTATTTGTATTGATTTTTTTTTTTTTTTTTTTTTTTTTCAAATATGGTAGGACAAATAAGAGGCACACAGCACAATACTATTTCCATTTGTTGACGAAAAAATGAAAATTATCGATCATTACAGAAAATTTTCATTCTAACTATTTTTTTAAATGTATGGTGGAATTTCTTGAAGGCCCAAGGCATGTGCCCTGAATGCTCTGCCATAAGTCAGGTACTGGGCTTCAGGGCTTTTTAAACACTACAATGTAAAATATGCCATTATTTTTAAAATATGTGTGCCAATATTAAAAGATATAAACTGATATGAGAACTATAAATAAGCAAGAAAATGTTTTCTTTTGTAAATATCAACTGCAAGGCTGGCAGAGACAAACTATCATATTATATATATATTAATCCTCGCTTTCCCAAGATGGGGTCATTTTGAAGTTGAAATCTAGTTAAGCACGCCTCATTCAAAAAGTGTGCTAATTCGCCACAGATAGCAAACATAACCAGTGGAATTTTGCAACTTCTAAACGATATAAAAAGGTGTTGTGCTGGTGATTTTCGCCAAGTGTGCCAAGTGGCACCTGAAAGCAATTTTTTTGCAGTAATGCCATGATCTTGGGAAAGCGAGGGTTAATCAATTAATTCTACACTAACTAAATATTTATAATTCATACATCAGTCATAAGGTTGTGCTTGTATAAATAATTAAAATATAATAAATGGTTAAAATGTATAAATAATTAAGAAAATTAAGGTATAATTTATTTTTTTATTTATCAATGTTGCTTAGTAGAGACGAATCTAAAGTCAAGGTATCCAATATAAATATTAGCTTGTTTAATAATATTTTGTTATTTTACAAATTATATTTTTAAATTTCTATAAGAAATATTTAAAAACCACATTTTTTAAAAGCTGGATGTACAGTTTCATTCCACTAAAGCCATTAACTTTAATATGTAAAAAAAGTGATTTAAATCAGTGATATTTTTTATTTTTTTACTTTTTAAATCAATTGATTTAAATCACTACAACCCTGTTGCAAGATTCTCAATTAATAGCATTTGCATACAAAGTTTTTATTCATTAGCTTTACAAGGCAAAATTAGCTCTGGCCGCATGGTCAGTTACTACTGAAGAATTAGCCACTAATAAATTTGCTGCGGGTAGCCACCACAATGGCCACTGTTTGGCTACCTGCTGCAATTTTCACACACACACACACAAAAAAAAAATGTTTGTTTCCCTCAGTTGATTAATTTTAGCTATATCATGTGTATGCAGTAGGAAATCCACTCCCAGAAATCCATAGCACTTGGGACCAGAGACTGCAAATTTGAAAATTTTATGGATTTTAGTTTTTTTTTTTTTTTTTTACTTGTTTGCAGTATAGACAAATGTTTTTTTTTTATTATTATTATTCATTTTTTTTTTTTTTTTTTTTTTTTTTTTTTATTCTTTGAAATTACTTTTTATTTAAGCACAAAAACTTTATTATAAATTTCATTGTTTACTTTGGTTGTAACTTTTTAAAAGTATATAACTTTTTTAAAGTATTTATAATTTTAGTAATACATATTAGGGTATTTATT
Source organism: Salticus scenicus (assembly GCA_963930645.1). NCBI lineage: Eukaryota > Metazoa > Arthropoda > Arachnida > Araneae > Salticidae > Salticus > Salticus scenicus. Next base: position 6,015,720 of record OZ005650.1, on the reverse strand, counting down.
TGCATTGTATAATTTTATATTGCTACTATTCAAAAGTTCTTAAAACATCGTTTTTATCATATTAACTAGTATGCTGTGGCCATCACAAGTCTTTCTTCTATATAATCCTGTACAAATTTACCTAATATAAATTATTTGTTAAATTATAATTTATTAAAATTATTTTCCATGATGAATGCAGACGATTTTTATCTGAAAGTAGTTTAATATTAAATGCCAAAAGAAAATCAGTTTTGTTCAGACATGAGAAGAAATGAATTTTCTTCCCATTATTTCATTTATTTATTTTTTCATTAAAAATGGAAAAAATCAATAACATAGTATAAATTATCACTGATCTATGGTTTGATAATTCATTTTAAAGGTGTTGACGAGTTCTTTCGAAGATACCCATATTGAAAATTAACGAATTCCAAACGTCAAATTTCGTTCAAGGGTTTTGAGATACAGTACCTACAAAATTTGTAACACACACACAGACACACATTTTCTAAAAGCAGTCAAATTGTGATCAGGACATCTCAAAACATGTAAATACATCAAAAAGTGTTTAAAAATTTTCACAAAGCCAATACTTCTTTCAAACACAGAAGACAGTAAAAATAAGATTTTTTTTTTTTTTTTTTTGCTAAGTTTTTTATGGCAAAAATGAAAGAAAAAATCGATAATGTTGTTTTAAATTAACGCAGATCAGTGGTTCAGCCATTTCTTCTTCTTCTTTTTTTTTTTTTTTTTTTTCTTTTTCGTATGCATATAAAGAGAAAGTATTGAATTAGTAAAAAGTTTCAAACTCCAGTTTTGATGGATTTACACGTTTGAGGATGCTCTGATCACGATTGAACTGATTTTAGAAAATGTCTGTCTGTCAGTCAGTCTTTCTCTCTCTCTGTGTGTGTGTGTATCACTAATGTAGTAGACACTGCATCTCATTAACCAATTAATGAAATTTAACCATACTTGGAATTTTGTTGAAACCTGACATAAACTGATACAGATTAGATTTGGCGATCAATTGTTCAACAGGTCGGGCTGTAATCCCATTATTTCTAAATTTTTAACATGAACAAAACAAAATTTCATATAACTCTACAAAATGAGTTATTTTAAACAATGTAATTATAAAATTAATTGTTAATTAATAATTGTTAATCAATGATTGTGAAATTAATATAAATTATTGATAATAGTAGTAATAAATTAGGGGGGGAGGGAAATGTGCATCTGAGAACTTCGTTTCCTGTAGTGATGTAACTCTGTCACATAAAAATCGTCTACATTTATATGGAAAATAATTTAATAAATTTCTATTTTATGATTTTGGTGTATAATTAAAATATACAGAAGAAAGTCTTGTGGTGGCACTATCACACTAAAGGTATTGATAAGCTCTTTTAAAAGATACCCATGGTGAAAACTTGTCCCCTCTGGGCAATAAATGTAAAGGAAAATATATTCCGTAGTCTGCAGAACTGCTTTTCTTTTTCTGTTTTTTAGTAGCTTTTAAAATAATTTATATTTTTTTCCATACATTTGGATAGAGATCATTGCATTATGTGATCTGTATAAATCATGTTAAAAAAAATCACCTAGGAAGCAATAAGCCTAGGATAAATAAAGCTTATAAAATAAAATTTGATTCGTAGAGTTTAGAGTGCTATTCAGTCAAATGTGATATCATTGACAGTTTATTACCTACAATTTCACAGTAAAAATATAAAAAATAATTAGAAAAAATTAATTATAATAGAACTAACCTTTAATAGCTGTTTGTTTTTAGCATCATGAAGTATATATATTAACGTTTATCAATAATTGTTTCAAAATTTTTAAGCTATAATGATGTTCTCTTATAATTATTATTATTATTCACGTTTAATTTTAATATGTTTGTCAACTAATTTAAAGTTAATTAAAGGTTATTATTATCATGTTTCAATTAATTAAAAAATGATGAAAATTTTGAAAAATTGGGCTTCATAATGTACTAGGACATCTCAGTAAGTATCTTCGTGTTGAATCACATGACTGTCCTTATTACCATTTTAGTGTTATGCTGTCTGGAGACACACATCCAGACACTGTCTTTTTTATATATGAAGATTTACTCGTATTATTGAAAAATCTAGTACTTATTGTAGATGAGAAAATTCAAAACTGATTGGTTTCAATTAAATAATCATACAAAATTGTTTCTTATAAATACCACAACTGGCATATTGTTATTGAATATAATTTTTGGTTTATGGGAGAACATAACTGTCAGTTTTTATTTATTTATTTATTTTTCCTTTTGAAATGTTTTTTATTTTCTCTCTCTGCAGGTGCTGCGAGAACTTGTCTATTACAGAGAAAAACATTAGATGTTGAATTAAATTAGTAATGTTCAATTAGCTTCGCTATGCAAATAAAGAAATTTTATGTAATTTTTTAAATAAAAATGCATAAATACATATTGTTTCTTTTGATTCTTTTTGAAATTTGAATCTCAAACCAATACAGGTAGGTTGGAAGTCAGTCCTTCGTTGTATCTTGCCGAACAGTCCACAATTTGTAGTAATTAAAACAAATTCAGCATATGGAACAAAGCACAAATAAAATTAATATGTTTAATCAAATAGAAAATACGTATGTATGTATATGTATATATATAAGCATATGTAAAAAAAAAAAAAAAAAAAAGCATATGTAAAAAAAAAGCAAATCAGTTTTGGTAAAAATATGTGTGTTTTTAAGCTACGTAAGTACTTTCTAAATTTTTTCTCTTGTTTTTATATTTTATCTAATAATTGCACTGAGTTTAATTTTGTTTCTAATATTGACGTTCACTGAGACTTGATTCTTGGCTTCTTTTTAGCTGCATTTCATTGATACAACCTGTCGTCCAAAAAAGTTGGATCATATTAATTACAGTGATTTGAATTAGTGATTAACTTTACAGTTTTACTTCACGATCACCATTATGCATCACAATGAGAAAACATGGAGGTAATCAGGAATTTAACTGCATGTAATTAATGTGATCCAACTTTGTTGAATGCCAGGTGGTATGAAATGCTGCTTAAAAAAAAAAAAAAAAAAAAGTCAAGGGTTACATACAAACGGAACACTTGCAATTTCGATGACGTAAATTTTGCAAGTTTTTTGCAAATACAGTCGGCAACAAAAGTAACAGAGCACTAGCGAAAATTCCTATTTAAAAAAAGTACACTTAATGCAGATTTGTTAAATAAATCCTTGTCGAATCCTGTTCTTAGTCAGTCTAAGAACATGATTCGACAAGGATTAACAAAACAGTGTCAAGTGTGCTTTTTTCACATAGGAATTTTTGCTAGTGCTCGGATACTTTTGCTGCCGACTGCAGTCATACATTTGGAACGCCTGCAAATGGCTTTGCAACTGGAAGTGTTTCATTTGTATGTACCCCCAAGAGTCAAGTCCTTTGAGCATCAAAAGGGGATGCAACTTAGAGACAATGGGAATGGATATGTTCATAAAGATAAAATTTATATGGTGGTATTTAAAATATTTGAAAATTGTATATACAGTACACTTATGCTGCTATTACATAAAAACTTTTTGCACAACATTTGAACCGATTTTTGCTCTAATTTCTGGAGACTGAAAAAAATTTTTGGTTCGGAAAGTTCTCCAAAATACTTCAGATCTCAGTGGATGGTGTCACATTCAGTCTATGCCTGGAACCGGTTTGTAGCTGCATCTATAATGAACCAGTTCTGGTCCTAGACTGAAAGTGGTGCCATTTACTGAGATCAAAAAAGGAGAGTGACAAAAAATCAGTTTCAACTGTCAACATCACCTAAAACATGTGCTGAGGAAGTTCTGGATCTGGAAAGAATGCTATATATATTAGCTCTGAATAAAGCTATTAAGTTTTATCTTTAATTACAGTATAAAAGTTTCATGTTTTTTAGTAATAGTAAAATGTGGAATTGATGCATTTTTCTAATTTGGATTCTGTGTCTCCATTTGACATATTTGTGATCCATATCAGTTTAATGTAAATTGGAAGAATGTAATGTTTTTATTATAAGCTTTTAAGACAAAGTTGTAGCAATTCAAAAATCATGAGAAAGGTTCAAAAAATGTTATTTAAAAAATTGCTCAAAATTATTTACAAGGAATTAGGTGAATAATAATTAATGTTCATTAGTTGTTAATTAAAGAAAACACTTGTTATTTATAGACATAAATTTTACTATTAAAGATGTGATTCTTTTAGATTAGGTTATGCTCAGTGGGTGATCCATGTATGCTAAATTAATTTTATATGAAAAAATCTGGAGTGACTCTGTTGGACTTTCTGATAAATTAAAGTAAGCGAAGTTGTTAAATGAAGAGAAGAGAAAATTATAATAGGGCATTTGAGTAATTTTCTCCATATAGTGTGTTCTTTAACATTATTGTACTTTAAAGAATTTGAGCCTGTAGATCATAATGTTAAAGAATTTCGCATTGTGTCACTATAAAATAACTAAGCACTAGATACTCCAAAATCAATAGGTCTTGTGATAGCATATATACCAACATTCAGGTAAATTCATCAATGCATTCAGATGCTATCATGTTTACTCACACATATATACTACACACACATGCATATAGTACCATGAAAATAGCAAAAATGAACTCTGAGACCTCAAAGCCTATCGAAATACCAAAATCTCAAAGTAAAATTTTTGTCATTATTACAATATTTTCTTTACATATTTGTAGAGTATAAGTAATATTGCTATTGCTAGGGGATAAGGCTGATTATCCTTTTTATGAATTTAAAACTGCAGGGATACTTTTTTATATTTGTGTGTTGGCGGGGGGGGGGGATTCACTCCCCAACAGACAGAATTTTCTGTAATGATTTGCAGACTGCAGTATAGAACTGCTAAACTAAGTTTTAAATCACATGAAGCTATTAGCAATTAATAAATTAAGTAATACCTGCACATAAAAATAAAACAAAGAATGTACAAAAGAACAGTAATCTAGAGACATGATGTAAATTGTATTACTTTTCTTATCTCTATACCTGATAGAGAAAGTTTTTTTTTTTTTGGATGAAATAGCTGAAATTGAGTTTTTGTTAAATTTAAATGTTTTAAGTCCCCTGAATCTGAAAATCATGTTTTTAGCAGTTAGTCTGTTATCAACATATCTCTAGAACAAATAGTAGCAGAAAGTCCAAACTGTAATGTACAAAATGTGCATCATATAGGGATGCTACACTAAACTTTTCTTTGAGATCAAGCAAGTAGTTCGTGTACAAGGGCATCCAAGAGAATTCAAACGTATTATCCTTGGAAAAATTTTGAGTAAGTACAGTGTAACAGCATTAAGCTGACTTAAACATTTTTTTTTTTTTTAATGCATAAAAACATGTCTTGTGTATATTGTGATATGGAAATCTTTTGTTTACAGGGCTACCCAAAATATTTGGATATTTGGGGCTATACTTATATTGACCAAACGTCCCCATTTCCTGGGGACAAATGGGGATTTCCTTTTTTTTTTTTTGAAAGCATTTTTCTAAGTTTTAAATAATTGTAGAAAGTAAATTATTAATCAGTAATACTTTATTTTTAGTCCTTATTTATTAGGAATGAAAAAATACACCCATAATTGGATATTTGTAGCAATTTTTAACGCTTCTCTATTATAAAGGTATTTTGATCTGGACAGCCTAGCTATACTTGAAAATTGCTGGAATAGTAATTCATTTTTTGGTAGGTGTTTTTTGATTGGGACTAAATTTAAGTACACAATATTGTTTATAGACAATATGACAACAGAGCTACCAAAAATTGAGCTAAATGTTCTTTTATATTCAATGTAATTGATGGGAGTGCTTCGATGCACGTTACTGTGTCAACAAACACTGCTCAGAAAGAAAAATTAGTGTTTCAAATTCATACTGTAAAAAAAGTAATTTTTGAAATTTAACTTTGTTTTTTCTTGTATAATATCATGTTTTGAGGTACCCTGATTACAAAAGTCCAATTTTTAGTGATTAATCTGTATGTATTCATATTACCATATCTTAAAATATCTAGTGTGTCACACACATCATTTTCTCTTACCCTGCATTTCAATATTATAATGATTGATTGCATATTAAATTTTAAGTTCAATAGCATAAGATAATAAAATTCAATATACTTTTAGAACATTCTAAACTAGTTTTAAAAACAATTTTATTTGATATGCAGTTCTGTGCATAGAATTATTACAAAAAAAAAAAAAAAAAAGGCTATTAATAATTTACCTTCAAACTTGCCAGTCTTTATAAAATTTTTGCCGGTAACCTAATATGAAATTCAAAGTGCTAAATTTGAATTTCCTGCAGTTATTTACTATTAAGTTATGCGATAACAGACACACATACAGATCAACTGCTAAAAATTGGACTTTCGTAATCAGGCCACTTCAAAACATGATATAATACAAAAAACAAAGTTGAAAATAAAACTTAAAAAATTACTTTATTTGCAGTATGCATACGAAACATTAATTGTGCAGTGTCCGGCACCATAGTAAAATATACAAACCACTTCTGTTAATTAGATTCAATAGAAAAGAACATTTTGCTTAATTCTGAGTATCCCTGTATATTGTCTATAATCAATATGCACTATTAAGAATACTTTATATTAAAAATTAGTCTTCTTTGAAAAGCATTTAATGCAAAAGGAATTATTATTCCTCCAAGTATAGCCCCATCCAAATACTTTAATTGGCCTTGTAAATGAATGATGAATAATTTTCATACCACAATCTACACAAAACATGCTTTTAAGAATTAATATATATATATATATATATATTCCATTTTGGTTAAGTCAGCCTGTAGATGTTACACTGTATTTGCCAGATATTTCCCCTTAGACAATGTATTTGAATTCACTTGGATGTTCCTGTACACAAACCATTTGCTTGGTCTCAACGAAAAGTTTACTGTAACATCCCTATATGATACGCATATAGAATACTAAGTTTGGACTTTCTGCTATTATTTGTTCTTGAGATATGCTGATAACAGATACACACTCAGACTAACCGCTAAAAACATGGTTTTTGGATTCAGGGGACCTCAAAATGTGTAAATATGATAAAAACACACTTTCAAAAATTTTGACTGATAAACAATACGTTACCTATGTGGGAAGAGAAAGTAAAAAAAAAGAAACTGCATGAAATTCGAATTTGATATTTTGAAGTACGTTTTAAGTTGCCACTTAAAAGTTTGATCAAAATAGGTAAGTTTGAAGTCAAATTAATAACAGCCCTTTTTTTTTTTTTTTTAAATAACTCTAAGCACTACTGTTGAGCGGGGCTTGAGGGGTTGGTATCCCTCTCACATACAATTATATGTCAAACAACTATTCCTAAACCAATTTTAAATTATTTTTGAATTACATTGAACTTTATTATCCTACGCTATTTATCTCAAGACTTATGCAATCTACTTATATAATATTAAAATGCAGGGAAAGAGGAAGTCGTGTGAGTGATACACCAGATTATTTAAGTACTTTATTGAAGCCTGGCATTTTTTTTTTTTTTTGGTGTGTGTGTGTGTTTTTAAATTAATCTGCAGAGCTCTCTGCTATGCTGTACTATTTTTGCTACTAGAACCTGCTCTTATATCAGATTTTTTTCCTTTTCTTTTCAAAAAAGAAAAAATTATAAATTTAATGTTGCAATTAAACCGTCTGTTATTGCTTTACGACATTTGATTTTGTAATATCTTCACTTTTTTAATATTAAGAATAAATGCTGTTAATTTTCATAGCAGGTAATCTTCAAAAATATCAACAGATTTTCAGAAAATGTCATTTTAAAAGTGCATGATATTACAAGTCAACAAGAAATAGATTGTTAGGCTTTGCATACAATCTCCTGTTCCCAAGATTAATTTCAGATTTTATTCCACCAATACTGATCTTGTACTTCTGCAAAAGAAAAAAACTGATGTGGACACCACATGACTTCCTTGTACACCTTTAGAAATATATACATAATGTTAAAAAGCATTATCATTAGACCCGAGACAGTTGGCTAAAAATATTTAAAAAATGCATTGTCAACGTGTTCTGAGCTTTTCTGAAAGTTTCAAATGCCTAACTAATCAAGAAGTCAGTTAAAAATTGATTGCAAGATCTGTACTTGTAACGCTGCTGAAGGCAACAGGGACCTGAAACAGTTCTCTAAAAGTATTTAAAAAATGCATTTTCACCATGTTCTGAACTATTCTGAAAGTTTAAAATGTCTAGCTGGTTGTAAAGTTAGTTAAATAAATTTTCTGTTGAATCATATAAACACTGCTGAAGGCAGCAGGTATCCGAAACAGTTGACTGAAAATAATAAAAAAATGCATTTTGAATGTGTTCTGGGCTTTTCCGAAAGTTTCAAATGTTTAGCTAGTCAGGAAGTCAGTTAAAAATCATTTGCAAGATCTGTACTGGTAACGCTGCTGAAGGCATCAGGGATCCAAAACAATTGGCTAAAAGTATTTAAAAAATGCATTTTCACCATGTTCTGAACTATTCTGGAAGTTTCAAATGTCTAGCTAGTCGAGAAGTTAGTTAAATTAATTTTCTGTTGAAACCGTATAAACGCTGCCGAAGGCAGCAGGGACCCAAAACAGTTCTCTAAAAGTATTTTTTAAATGCATTTTCACCGTATTCTGAACTATTCTGAAAGTTTCAAATGTCTAGCTGGTTGAAAAGTTAGTTAAAAAAAATTTCTGTTGAATCATGTAAATGCTGCTGAAAGCAGCAGGTATCCTAAACAGTTGGCTTGTTGGCTAAAAATAAAAATTAAAAAATGCATTTTCAACAGGTTCTGGGCTTTTCTGAAAGCTTCAAATGTCTAGCTAGTCGCGAAGTCAGTTAAAAATCATTGCAAAATGTGTACTGGTAACGCTGCTGAAGGCATCACGGATCTGAAACAATTGGCTAAAAGTACTTTAAAAATGCATTTTCGCACTGTTCTGAACTATTCTGAAAGTTTCAAATGTCTAGCTAGTCGAGAAGTTAGTTAAATAAATTTTCTGTTGGAACCATACAAATGCTGCCGAGGGCAGCAGTGACCCGGAACTATTTGCTAAAAATATTTAAAAAATGCATTGTCACTGTGTTCTGAGCTATCCTGAAAGTTTCAAATGTCTAACTAGTGGGGAAGTTAGTTAAAAATCGATTGCAAGATTTGTACAGGTAACGCTGCCTGAGGCAGCAGGTATCTTAAACAGTTGTCTAAAAGTATTTTTAAAAAATGCATTTTCACTGTGTTCTGAACTATTCTGAAAGTTTCAAATGTCTAGCTAGTCGGGTAGTTAAATAATTTTTCTGTTGAATCATATAAAAGCTGCTGAAGGCAGCAGGTATCCGAGACAGTTGGCTAAAAATATTTAAAAAATGCATTGTCAACGTGTTCTGAGCTTTTCTGAAAATTTCAAATGTCTAGCTAGTCAGGAAGTCAGTTAAAATTCGATTGCAATATTTGTCCAAACAGTTTTTGAGTTAAAGTTTTTTGTTACATTATGGCCAAAACCTTTGTATTTTTGGTCATTATTAACCTAATTTTCTTAAATATCTCCAAAACGGAAAATCATACGAAGTCCAAAAAGGGAGGTGCACAACTGGATGTTATAACAAACCTATGTACCAACGTCACGAAAAACCGTGTAAAGTCGCTTATATCGCTAAAACGAGAGCTCGTGTTAAGACGACACTTGCAGGTGTACAACTAGACATCATGAGAGTCACACATATAAATTGGCAACATTCAGCGATCATTCGTTTTCGAGCAATGTGAAATACAAAATCCATTTCGCAAATCGGGATTACTATAATTCCTTATACTTTGTATGAGGAAGTAAAAATTGGTGAAGAATTTTATGAAACCAACTAGAAATTTTCAAGGAGTTTGAAAAAATAATAATTGTCGCCTGTACAAAAAAAAAAAAAAACAGTATTTTGCAATGAGTAAAATATGTCTCATATTCTAATAAGATGATATACAAAGTTTTATCTGAAATAATAAAAAAAAAAAGCTATCTTGCCAAATTTTCTGCCTGGGTAATGAATTCCATTAAAATCTACCAAAATTGGATGTGGAATATACATTTAGATTTCATCCCCAAGTTTTATAGAAGTTACATAAAATCAGCATAACTGATGCATTTTTCTTTTTTTTTCTTTCTCTTTTAAGCATTTTAATGCACTTATTTTAAACAGGGAAGCCAAAAGCATTGGTCTTGCTTTTTATTATGCAAATATTAATTTTAGACAAAAATATACAGGTATTGATTTTAAGCATATATTTTTAAATCCTGATGTTGAAAATCAATATCACATTTATGTTTAAAATTAATCTCTGCATTATAAAAAACAAGGTCAATGCTTTTGGTTCCCCTGTTTAAAATAAGTGCATTAAAATTTTTAAAAGAGAAAGAAAGAAGAAAAGAAAAATGCATCAGCTATGTTGATTTTACGTAATTTCTATAAAACCTGGATGAAATCTAGATGTATATTCCATATTCAATTTTGGTTGATTTTACATGATTTAGATGAGATCTGGATGTATATTTTACATCCAAATCTAGTTGATATTACATGAAATGGCTGAAAACACAATGTTGCATTTACATCCAAATTTGGTTGATTTTACATGAATTGAACAAACTCTGGATGTCTTACATAACAAGTTGGTTGATATTACGTACCAACTAAGTCTCATTTGGGGCCATGTTACAACTTTGCTTGTGACATTTCAACCAAAAATCAACCAAAGCAGATAGGAAATTTCAACGTAATGGGACGTAATATTTGATCGCGATTACGTAATATCAACCTAATCGGGATGAAGTGTGTTGTGTGGGAAATTTGTAAATAATACTAGTTATTTTTATGTGATTTCTTTCTAAGAGGCTTAGTCAAATTATAAAATTTTATTTTTTTGCACTTACAGCTTGTTTCCGCGTTAAAAAAGTTGGTTTTCCTTTAAAATCCCCGCTTTATCATAGACCGTAATAGACTTGGCGATGAATTTGGTGACTTTATCGTTCTTTGATGAGGAAATCTTTATTATTGAGATACCGATTGTCTAAGCTCTAACTAGATTATTACGGAAGTTACTGTAATATTCTGGATTAATAGGAAGCTATAAAAGGGGTCTCGTTCCGACCACTGAGGTCAGTTTCTCGCCAAGACCTCATGGAATAGAAAGCTCCACTTAACTAAATCTCTACCATCGAATCACAGCCTATTGCTGTGCGTTAATGCTATGATGCAGTTTATTCTGTGATTTTTATGTTCAGCTATTATTTAAGCTGTTTTCTGGTGAAACTGAAGTTGATAATTGGTTTAAAGACTTGTAATATTCCGAAATATTCTGTAAATAAGCTTTCAAGCTTCTGCAAGGTTCATCTTTCATTCCCGAACCCCGAGTACACAACAATATGTTTGTCTAATGCATATATATTATGCGAGTGTGTAATACTGAGGTAACCCATGTTTATGAATACGTATTTATATAATGCATATGTTTGTATTGTACTTCAACTCTTCTTAAACAACCTTTGTCATTTTCAGTTCTTGTAATTTCATAATTAAAAATCTGACTTTCGACATTCACTCGACTTTCTGAACATTTGTTACTTAATGATTTTTTGAAAGGTTGAATTGGGAGAAAAATTTATGAGAACTTTTAGAAAACTCATGCCATTTGGCTCATTAGGCAATTTAGGCACACGAGACCCAATGATAGTTCAATCTGAGAAACAAAGCATTTCAGATGCTTTTTGCTCGTATAATTCAAAAACAATTAAAGTTTTTGCCTTTAATATAGCCAAGGTCGTAACTAGATAAAAATTTCAAAGAGGGTTCAATCTGTAGTACTTAATATTAAGTGTTTAAAATGAAATATAATTAAAAAAATTTTGACAAATCTGCAAAATTTCGGGGTTTTTTGAATTCTCAAATACTCTCCCCCTAGCTATGGCCTTGAATATAGCTAAATGTTTCTAATTTAATTTGGTAGTTTATCGCATGGGCCATGAAAGAGTGTTAAGTGAAAATCGTCTAATATAAAAGTACACAAAAGGAAAAGGTAAAATTTGAGTATCTCTACCGAAGTTCGTGTGTGAATACCATGGCACGCAATTTATTTGAATTTATTGTATATCCCTATAAAATCACTAGGAATGGTAAGCATGCCGTCTTCAGTAATGGCCAAACAAAAAAATTAGTTAAAAATCAGTTTTATTGCCTTTTAAGTAATTAAAAGCACTTTAGTTTTTAGCTCCTATAGGACATGATATGTGAAAATTCATTCATGCTTCCCTGTAAAAGAGGCTAATACATATATAATTTTTCCTAATAATCATACTTTAGCCAATTATTGTAACATTTTATAGTACTTTTTCTGTTTTAAACACTTTAGCATTAAAAAATGAATTTCGAATAACATGCATTCATAGTAATACAAAGAAAATCTAATTTGTATCACTTGATATAGTACCATAAATTCCAAATTTCTAAAATTGTATAAATAATTCTTGCAACGATGACTTTAAACATATCTACCAAATTTAAACTCAATAGAAAATTCAGTATTTATACACTATCATGTATACTCACTTACATACATATCCCAGACATTAATCCTACAATCATTAAAAACCACATATTTTGCATGATAATGACCTGTAATATATATGTATATTAATAAAATCAGACTTTTGTCTGTAAATTTGTCAGAATCAAAAAATGTTGCGATATCTTCATGTTTCACACACCATAAAAGCCGAAAATGACTTCAGAAAATTTTGCCTGTGTGTGTGTGTTATCGTGTCTGTATGTCGCTTTTTTTGTCCGGGCATCACTTCAGAACGGCTGGACGGAATTCAACGGCGCTTGGCAGAAACACAGATCTTTATCTAACTTAAAATTATATCTATCAATTTTTCAGAAATTCCTCCACATTCCCCCCTGGGGGACAAAAGACAAAAACACGTTCGTTCGGTACAAATAATACATTATCTGCATTTAGGAATTTTCGATTTTTAAGGGAAGGGAGGGGGGAAATATTGAAAATTCCTGACTTTTGAGTAGACCTCTACCAAAAATGGCACAAATATATTGAAAAAAGGCTATGCGGCTTCCTTAGGATATTTCCAAAAACATGTATATATATATATTTTTTTTTTTTTTTGGGGGGGGGGTAGGAGGGGGAAAACTCGAAACCCCCCTTTCAGCGCTAAATTTGTCATGGGAAATCTACGAGATCTGCGATCACGAAATTTGGTGCATAAACTGTTTATATGTATCCGACCCTTACTGTAATGGGATTCCCCCCCCCCCTTCTCCCCTTGGTGTTGAGAGGGCTATAAACACGTGTAAAAACACACTTTCCCATTTGAATTTACCTTAAATCATCTTAGATTGGTATACTTTGGTGTGTAGATGTTGATTAGGTGTACGCATTATGTACTTTGTCGAGATTTCGCAAAACTTCGAACTTAGCCAAACTCCTTCGCAAAACTTTGAACACTGGGGAAGGGGGAGTAAGAATCGGGTAAGTTGCTGCCAAAGGCTGTGGAAACACGGACTCCTCGCGTTGCGAGCGAGAAAAATCTCTACCGAACACAGCGGGAACTTTAACCCAGGTTAATTAATAATGATATGGGATTTTGACAACTCATTTCAGTATTGTGTCCAGTGAAGCGGGCAAAGTCTGCTAGTATATATATTAAATTTGAGTTTAATTGAATGCAGCATTTAAAAACTATTGAATTCACTCACTCAATTACATACATACAATCTTACATTCATTCTATTACATGTATTTCATGTTATGGTGACCTAAAATATACATACTAGATTTCAATTCAATGAAATGCAGTGTTTAGACACTATCGTACTCATTCACAGGGTACAGGGTTTAAACTGCCATTAGTTTTTTTAGCATTTTGCTAAAAGGTATCATATTTTGCTAAAAAGCTAAAACTGGATCTGTATAAAATATCTCTATCTAATAACTCTGATTTTTTTTTTTTGTAACATTTGCAGGCAAAAACTACGAAAGGACTGAAATTTTTGGGAATGATTATTTATATAGTAATTTGGATTTATTTTTAATTTTTAATGATTGAATTTAAATGCAAAAATATTTAAAAGTATGTCAGAATTCAGAATTTGATTCATAGAAGCATTCTTAGCACTAGTATTTCACGATTATCTACTATTACACTTTACTTAATTTTTCAATTGCTTTTTAATTTTACACATATATGAATACCTCTTTTTCTATTGTTAAAATCAAAACATAGTTTCCCTGATTCATATTTTTAAAGTCACAAATATGGACGCTTGGTTAAAATCATTAATGAACAAAAGAATAGAAAACTGGGGATAACAAAGCTAAGTAAAAGAAATCAATGGTATCCAAAGAATTAACTTTCGAAAAAGCTAAAATAGTGCTTGCCTATTTTCGCTAAAATGTTAAAGTAATTTTTTTGCCAGATTAAACCCTGCGTCATTCAGCTATTTCATGCGATAGTGATCTATAATATGCATAATATATTCAATTGTAATCGAATTTAGTGTTTCGTGTTCACTCACATATGTACAGACACATATAAATGTAACTACATCAACGTAAAAAAAAAAAAAAAAAAAAATCTGAATTCAGAAGATCCTCTAAATTTATTAAACGATCTTCAAATGATTTCAGACCATAAATCGTTATGTATAATTCTATTTTGTATCCATGTAAAGGAAAAAACTAAGTTCTACATCATTAAAATCTATGTAATTGTGTGTCACATCTAGCAAACCTATAGAATATGAGCTGAATTAAATGCAGCATTTAGACGCTATTGCATTCACTGATACACATACATGCATATCTCCATCACTATAAAAAATAAGTTCAGGAGACCTCAAAACTCACAGAAACACTGAAATGTCAAATTTGAATTTTTCCATGATAATATTTCTCTTACATAATATATGATCAGAATTTAATTACCGTAAAATTCCGATTATAACCCCTCTTTCTTTTAGAGATAAAAATCATTAAAATCAGATGGTGCAATATTATCGGAAATTTTTAAAAAGCTGAAATTTTAGATAAAACTTCAGATTATAATAGCCAAGAGAACCGAAGGTTTTTGGAAAATGAAAACATCTGAAAATCACAGAGCAAGGTATATTTGGGTGGGGGGTTTCCATCGGAATTTTACGGTATATGTTTTCTTCCATCATCCGTAATTTTATAAAGTTAACAAATCGCTCTTTTATTTAATCCTCCACATTACTTTTGTTTGTTAAAAGCCTATTTAGCACATCCTTTAACCATTTATTTATTACGAAATCCAATTTTTCATCAATTATTTTTCTTATTTATAAACATGTGTTTTGTAAAAATTTTAATAAAAAATTGTTTTTAATTAATTTATTTCAATCCATTTTTGTAAAAAATAATAATAATAATTAATTAAAATAAAAAACAGAATTTATTACTATTTAATGTCAAAATTAAATTTATTGGAAACAAGCACCATCTCTTGACGATTTCACGAAATTTTTGCGTTAAAAGTTACAAAATTCAAGGTAACTACCCTGTATATTGACCAAAAAATTTTTTGACTGCAAAAGGCACTAATAAAGGTCAGAAGGAATGTCCATGGAAATTTTCAGTTCATTAGCTGCAGAACTCAAGACTCTATCTTTGTCAAACTTAACAAGCAAAAAAAGGAGAATGAGAAGAAAGTAACTACCAAATTTCGGGTTTTCAAAGTTATAAAACTCCGGCCCCTTAATTCAGATAGAAATGCAATTTTGCATGTTTTGTCTTAAGTGCATGCTCCAGGTCTGTGCAAAAAATCATAGGTCTTGGGGGTCAGGGAGCTGAAATACAGGTAGTCGAAAAGTCCGAGATGGCATGAATCAGAAAATGCACATGAAACTGTACTGCAGCAATCAGTATCCAGATATTAAAACCAAAAAATCATGACTGGGTACTCCTAATTCATGGTGCATGCATCAGAAATGTATGAAAATCTGTTATGCATCAATTACTTCCATGCACTAATTTTTTCCTAAATAATTCCATTTATTAAAAATAATAATAAAATACACTCGAAAAATTTATTTTTAAATCTCAAAAACGCATTAAAAAAATCATTCAGCTGGGCCGCATTACCATAAACATACACGAATGGTCGGCACAAAAAGAAAAACAACGTTCCTAGACGATTAAACAAAGTTTCGATACAAAAAGGTTACTATTAAAAAGTGTCAATACACTGAATTGCATCACAGCATCACGAATGCCAATGGGTGCCCTGCAGTAAAGCCTACTGGAACTATTCTCCATAATTGAAATTTTATAAAGGGTTTTTCACATCTCATATTTAATTTGAAGATCCAATTATTTTAAACACGTTGCAATACTTATTAGTGAAAAACCCCTTAGGGGCTTGTATCTCCAATACAATTTTACATATTTTTACTAAGATTGTGAGTTCATGTGATGGACAAATGCTCCTATGCATGTCGCACATAGTTGGAAAAAACCCAGGCCAGTGGGTCTTTTCAGGTTTTATCATTTTTAATCAGGGATTTTTGGGTTTTGTCAGTTTTCAGAAATATTTTCTTTCTTTCTTTTTTTTTTAAACATAAAATATATCAAATTAGAAATTAAATATAAATAAATGGCCATACTTGGAAATATGCTGCATAACATTTTCGGTACGGGCCCGTACCATCGTAAATGCAAGCTCCCTTGTAGGTGTGTGTTGGCCTGACTGGCTCTAATGGCTATATCACACGAGAGACTTTTGTTCAGCATTTTACTAAACACAGCATTATACCCAACATACTCAGCCTGATTTTGTTCAAGGACAGCAAGTTTTCGGATGATCAACTTTTACGAAACCGTTTAGAAAAAGCTGAAAATGTTAAGCGTGCTGATCAAAATTGACCAATAGGAGGAATAAACAGGATTTTTTCCTGGTATACCTTTAGAGAAGGAAATACACCACGCTATCAATTTGGGGGAACCCTACGGACAGCTGATCAGTGTCTCGTTCGTTCGCATAGTGAACATGTTGTGTATAATCTTGTGTTGAGTATATATGCTCCCGTGTGATATGGCCATAACACTAAAGACTCTCTCATCTTCTTGAATAAGTGTTGCCACTTGTCGATGTCCGCTATTTCGTTTTGATTGCAACTGCGCTAATTACTCATAATTTCGACAGCTTCGCGATTCACAGCGTAGTGATAATTTTCATAATTTGCTAATTTCTTGATGTTATTAAAGTCTATTTCAATATTATCGTTCTGAAAAATTTTTGTTAATGCGGTAGTGGTTCTATTGAATTTAATATCAGCTTTATGTTCTTTAATGCGAGTTTTTATTTTTATTTTTGTCATACCTATATAATACTATTGTTGCGTACTTGGGGGTTTGTGAGTTGTCCGAGAATGAAAGGGCAAACGTACAAAAATTCAGTAATTTATTCACAGAAAGTTCCAGAAAAATACAGGTCTATAAACCAAGCATCAGCTTCAATTCGACCAGTAAACACAGCTTAAACAACAGCTGTCAATAGCAAATCCACAGTACAAACTGTATAGCAATAACACTTAAAGCAAGTCTCTTTCGAAGAGGCTCAATGCAAGCTGACCGACTCTGATCACAGACTGAACTGAACTGACTCGCCTTGGTGAGAAAGCAGGCTTATATACCCCTGTAGAAAAGCGTGGAGCATTCCAGAAATCTCCATACCTCGTCAGCCAATGGGATTAGAGCTTCCATATTTGGTATATCCCTTATAAGGATTTTCTCGCCAAGGTCGCCAAATCCATTACCTGCCTTATTGGGCTTTTTAATGCGTTTTTAAGGGGAAATACGGCTATTTCAACGCTAAAATAACTAGAAATGGACAAAATTAGCACTTTATCAACTTACTAAGCCTCTTTGAAAGAATTTATACAAAAATAAACACAATTATTTACAAATTTGTAACACTATATTACTATATATAATACTGTATACTAGTATTATATATATACTATTATCATCAGTTTTGTAAGTTATTTGATAAATTCCTGCAGTTTCCATTTGGTTAATTTGATCTTTATCACTTTCGATTCTTTGAAAAAGGTTTAAATATCACCCCCCCCCCCAATTTTTAGACCTATTGTAAATAAAAGAGAAGGACCCACATACCCTATTGAAATATACATGAAAGAAATTTATCGTTTAATTCTTCCTCCATCGGATACCAGGTTAATTTCCACTGAAGACTTTATTCAAAATTTATTGGTTCTGGTATGTTGATGACGTTTTTTCAGTAATAAATAAAAATTTTAAAGTTAATGAAATAGTTGAAAGATTAAACGAAATAGATCAAAATACCCAGTTTACACATGAAATCGAAAGCAATCACCGTTTAAATTATTTGAATGTTACAATTATGAGAAATGAATATGACGGAATAACAACTACTGTTTACCACAAACCGAATAATAGTGATGAAATAATTAGTAATAAATGCAAAACACCATACAGGCATGAAATAAACACATTCTAAACATATATTAATCACGCAATCTTAATTTGTTCAAATGAAAAACCAATCAACGAAGAACTTGAAAAAAATCGCAACCATAGCAAAAAAGGCAGGTTATCAACGAAAATTAATTTATCGTTTATACAAAAAATGCATTAAAAAATTAAACTGCATCGAGAGTGCTCAAAAAATAAAACAGAAGTTTACCACCACGATCCCGTATGATAAAGGAGCAGCCAATAAAATTAAAAATGAAGCATCTAAAATAAGTATTAATATCCCTATTAAGTGAAATCCAAATATTTTTCAAAGAATCGGAAGTGATAAAGATCAAATCAGGGTTGGCAGGTTTTTGACGGTTTAAACCATGGTTAAAACCGTCATGTCAAAAACTACCTTGTCAAAAATGTCAAAAACCTATATTTATAATTTGTTATATGAAAACTTAGTTTAACAAAATATAGTTTATAAAGATTTTTTGAAAAACAAATAGATTGATGTTCTTTGATAAACACATTGTTACAACATTTTGATTAATACAAAAAAACAAAACTTTAGGCTTTTAAAATTTTATTATGAATTATTTCTATGTTCATTCAAAATATGCTGATACTTTTATATATTATTACGAAATTTATTTATAACTATGTTTAATATAGTATATATTAAACTTAGTTATGTGATACTTTAAAATATAGTACTTTTTAATAAGATGATATAAATATAGTACTTTTTCATAAGTATGTTTTAAAAGGTAAACATACTAATGTTTTTGGGGAAACATTATTATAACATTTTGATTAATATAAAAACAAAACTTTAGGCTTCTAAAAATTAATGATTTATAAAACATTGATAGATCATTTTATTTGCAATACCTATAATTTGTATATTTCAATTTTTTTTTAGTATTGTGCTTTTAGTATTATGTGTATTTAACCAGTAAAATAAAAATGCATAGCCTAATATTTTGTATTTAAATATTTTATAGAAAAATATAACTTTTTTTTTTTTTTTAAATGACAGCTGATATTTCAAGTTTATAAGAAAAAGCAATTCTGAATGTTAAACAAGCTTGAATTGCGTCTGAAATTCTTATAATTATCGTGAGACAAGAAAAATATTAATGTTTTCTGGACATGATATATAAATTGCAATAAATTTAATATTTACTCGTACAGACTTAAAAAAAAATTATTAGTCTTAAGCTGTAGGGCCCACCAGTGGCCGAGCGGTTCTAAGCGCAAAGCTGGAAGACGTGAGGTACCAGGTTTACTCCCAGGGCCCGCTCGTCGGCCTAGACGTTCAGATTTTTTTGTGGTTTTCTCTGAAATTTGCATAAATACGGGCTAGGACCCATTAGAAAGACCCCACGGAGGGCGCTCCCCCTTAGACCTAAGACCCTAGAGTAGTCAATCAGCCTTACTCCCAAAACACCAAACACTAATAGTCCAAGCTATAAACAGGTACAAATATTTATACAATCAATAATAATAATAATAATTAGATAAATTTTTTTTAAATAAATGATAAAGTGTAATAAATACAGATTATAAATATAATTATTTTCAAATTCATATTAATTTACTGCCCACATATATTATGTTTTACTTAAGAAAAAATAAAATCCTGTATTCCTGTGTTTTCATGGATTATGTGAAAATTCATAAGTAACTTTGGAATTTTAAAATTTCATAAATATTAATATAAATAAACATAAACATACAAAGTATGTCTATGCATACTTTGTATATATTTCTTAGGTTATAAAACCAGCTAATTTACCTAAATTTTTATAAATTATCTACAAATTGCTTTAAGATTTCTTAATTTATAAACAGCATAATATTTAGATATTCACTTGTATATGGCAAATATTACTAAATCTTATTTCTAACCAGATTCTAGCTCATTTATAAATTTTGAAAATAGAGGTTTCTGACGGTTTAAACCATTGTCATGTCAAAAACCCAACCCTGGATCAAATTAATCAAATGGAAACCGCAAGAATTTATCAAATAACATACAAAACCAATGATAATAGTAAAGGCTATATAGGTATGACAAAAATAAAAGCTTGCATTGAAGAACATAAAGCTGATATTAAATTCAATAGAACCACTACCACATTAACAAAAATTTTTCAGTAACAATAATATTGAAATACTTTAATAACGTTAAGAAATTAGCAAATTACGAAAAATTATCACTACACTGTGAATCGCGAAGCTGTCGAAATTATGAGTAATAAAGCGCAGTTGCTATCAAAATGAAATAGCAGACATCGATAAGTGGCAACACCACCTATTGAAGAAGATGAGAGAGAGTGTTTAGTGTTAGAGCCAGTCAAGCTTAAGCCAACACACACCTACAAGGGAGTTTGCACTTGGATGGTACGGTTTGGTACGAAAAATGTTATGCAACATATTCCCAAGTATAGCCATTTATTTATATTTAATTCGTAACTAGGAAATATTAACTTACTAATTAATACCCGTCAAAATTTGACAGATCATACGCATCTTAAACCTTTTCATGGCATAAAGTTTTAAACATCCCTGTTTCAATATTCCGCATTGCTCTTAACCCTTACAGGACCATAAGATGTCCAAGACTAAATATGCCAATACCAGGGTTGGCAGGTTTTTGACATGCGACGGTTTTAACCATGGTTTAAACCGGCTTGTAAAAAACCTCTCTGTCAAAAACGTCAAAAAGTGTCAAAAACCTAATTTGTAATAAAAAATTATCAAAGAAATGATTTAGCAGAATTGGATAGACTTTAATTAATAAATCTTAAATAAAGCAGCATAAATGCATTAAAACTACTGAGTATAAACTACAACAATAAAATATATTCTTGCTGTAGCACAGCCAGAATCTATGCCTGAGAGTGATTTAATTCATAAGAATTGTTTTTTAAGCGTACAAACATGGGTTTCTGTTTTCTGATGCTGTAGGAGGGGTTTTATTAAGTCATAAAACATAAAACCCATCATTTCCTTTGCCCTACCAGTGCGTTCTTGAGATACATTCTATTTGTAGAATGTATCTCAAGAATTGCGAACGTGAACTGATAATAGACTATAATGTGACAATTTTTTTAATAGAAATTGTCAAACACTTATTTAATCAATCATTTTATTGTGAATGCATACTTTTCATTAGTTTCAGCAATGATGTACAGTTAATAAATCCTTAATTATATTTGTAGTAATTAAAATTGTGTAGGTTTAATCTAATATTTTGCAGAAATAAATTTAGATTTTTAAACTTTTTTATGGATAGATGCAGAAAGTAATCCATCACAATTGAAATCTAATGAAGGTATGTACTTTCCCCAGAATAGGGCATATTCAAAGATGCTTTCCTACCGGTACCAAGAAATATTGACACTAAAACAGCTTTTCTTAATTTCGTCCCTGTATTCTTGTTAATAGGGGTGGCTTAAGAAAGGGAAGGGAAAAGAAATAGAACTGGTTTATCTCTTCTACTCTTTATCTGTTCCAAGAAAAAGGTGTCAGGTGTAGAGAAGTGTACAGGTATAAGTTTATTTAATCACAACTGTTATGACATTTTTGTTAGATCAGTTGTTCTCAATTTTGGTTTTGGAATGGTAGAAAATTGTTTTGTTTTATGTATTCTCAAACTTTAACATTTTCTTAATTGATCAAATTTTGAGTAATTATTAAAATTATATTTTATTTTCCCTTAAATTAACTTCTGTTTTGTGATTCATAAGAATTAATTAAATTTATTAAGTTTCTGTTCTCATTTTCTCAAGTTGTTCTTAAAAATTGGTATTTTTCTAATTTATTTAATTTTTATTTAATTATTAAAATTTTGATTTATTTTCCTCTTAATTAACTTCCATTTTTGCAATTTCATAAAAATTCATCAAATTTATTAAGTTTTAGTTCAAATTTTAACTAATTATCTTGCTTAATTTGATGTATTTTACCATGTTTTTATTAACTTCGATTCTTGTTTGTGGGTTTGTTTGTGTGTTTGTCAGGGACAAATCTTGCAATCGATTTTTAACTAACTTCCCGACTAGCTAGATATTTGAAATTTTCAGAACAGCTCACAACACGGTGACAATACATTTTTCTAATAATTTTAGTCAACTACTTCAAGTCCCGCTGCCTTCGGCAGCGCTTATATGATTCGGCTGAAAATTTATTTAACTAACTTCCCGACTAGCTAGACATTTTAAACTTTCAGAATAGTTCAGAACAGGGTGAAAATGTATTTTCTTAAAACCTTTAGCCAACTGTCTCCGGTTCCTGCTGCCTTCGGCAGCGTTATCAGTACACAGCTTGCAATCGATTTTTCACTAACTTTCCGACTAGCTAGACATTTGAAATTTTCAGGACAGCTGACAACACAGTGACAATACATTTTTCTAATCATTTTAGTCAGCTATTTCAAGTCCCGCTGCCTTCGGCAGCGCTTATATGATTCGACAGAAAATTTATTTAACCAACTTCCTGACTAGCTAGACATTTGAAACTTTCAGAATAGTTCAGAACACGGTGAAAATGCATTTCCTTAAAACCTTTAGCCAACTGTTTCGGGTTCCTGCTGCCTTCGGCAGCGTTATCAGTACAAAGCTTGCAATCGATTTTTCACTAACTTTCCGACTAGCTAGACATTTGAAACTTTTAGGACAGCTCACAACACGGTGACAATACATTTTTCTAATAATTTTAGTCAACTATTTCAGGTCCCGTTGCCTTCGGCAGCGCTTATATAATTCGACAGAACATTTATTTAACTAACTTCCCGACTAGCTAGACATTTAAAATTTTCAGAATAGTTGAGAACACGGTGAAAATGCATTTTTTAATACTTTTAGACAACTGTTTCGGGTTCCTGCTGCCTTCGGCAGCGTTATCAGTACTAAGCTTGCAATCGATTTTTCACTAACTTTCCGACTATCTGGACATTTGAAACTTTCAGGACAGTTCATAACACGGTGACAATACATTTTTCTAATAATTTTAGTCAACTACTTCAGGTCCCACTGCCTTCGGCAGCGCTTATATTATTCGACAGAAAATTTATTTAACTAACTTCCCGATTAGCTAGACATTTGAAACTTTCAGAATATATCAGAACACGGTGAAAATGCATTTTTTAAAAATACCTTTAGCCAACTGTTTCGGGTTCCTGTGGCCTTCGGCAGCGTTACCAGTACAAAGCTTGCAATCGATTTTTCACTAACTTCCCAACTATATTTGAAACTTTCAGGATAGCTCAGAACACGGAGGCAATACATTTTGTTTTAATACTTTTAGTCAACTGCTTCAGGTCCCTACTGCCTTCGGCAGCGTTCATATGATTCAACAGAAAATTTATTTAACTAACTTCTCGAGTAGCTAGACATTTGAAACTTTCAGAACAGTTCAGAATACGGTGAAAATGCTTTTAAAAAATATTTTTATTCAATTGCTTCGGGACCCTGCTGCCTTCGGCATCGTTTCCAATACAAAGCTTGCAATCAACTTTTAACTAATTTCCCGGCTATATAGCCATTTGAAACTTTTATAATAGCTCAAAAGACGATAGCAAGGAATTTTTTTAATACTTTTATCCAATTGCTGGGGTTCCGGCTGCCTTCAGTAGCGTTTATATGATTCAACAGAAAATTAAAAAACATGGTTTATAAAATTTTTTTTATCTGATAATTATTTAATATCTTTTTTATTTCTAAGCGAAATGCTTTAATATTTGGTGTTTTTTTATGCATTTTGCTGCAAGGATTCCAAATCTGTTTTTATTTTTACAATCTGAATATTAGATCAAAAGTTATTTCATTTTAAAGTTTTTGTGTCACAATGTTTCCTTTCCTCTCAAATCTCCCATTTCTCCCACCTACTCAGTGATTGGTTGTTTTACAACACCTGCTTTAAGTTGATTGGTCCATTCAAGATTCCTTGTAAGAAGATTTGTTTCCCCTCAGTATTATTTATTAAGTTTAGATAGCTTAGATATACTTAGATAACAGATAGCTTATTAATTGATGAGCTGAATGATTTTAGGACAAGACAGTTGAAATTTAAGTCTGCTGTAAATAGTGTGTGTGTTTTAGGAGCACCTGATTTCCAAATTTAAAAATGAATCGTGGTGGAAGGCCAATTGATCCTGTTTGGCAGCATTTCCATAAAGTTGAAAGAGATCAAAAGGTATGTGCAAAATGCAAATACTGTGGAAATGTACGTTCCAATCATATTGAAAGGATGAAAAATCATTTATCTCAGTGTTTGAAAAACAGAGACTCAGATCCTGACATTAATTATATGTCTGGATCAGAAGTAGTACCTGAAACCCAAGCCAAAAAATTCAAATTAGATTCTTTCGTTGTAAAAACAAGTGGTTCTTCAGCTCAAAAATTGGATTTGTTAGTGGCAATTTTTTTTTATGCCAACAATATTCCATTCAGTGTTGTGGAACATACAACTTTCCAAGACTTAGTCTCTGCATTGCGACCAGGCTATCGTGTTCCTAGTAGAAAAGCTTTAGCTGGTACACTTCTTGATGAGGTTGTTGCTGAAGTAGAAGAAGAAACAAAGAAAAGTCTTGAAGGAAAAAATGTTACATTAATTGAAGATGGATGGAGTAACATCCATAATGACCCAGTCATTGCATCCAGTTTGCATGTCTCAGGTAAAACTGTCTTTCTTGATGCTGTTGACAGTGGCACAAATGTAAAAAATGCTGAATATCATAAGGAAATCATTGAAAATGCAATCAAGAAAGCCAAAATCAAATTTGGTTGTGATGTAAAAGCTCTTGTGACCGATAATGCAAAAGTGATGGAAAAAACAAGAAAATTACTTCAATTGGAAGAGAGTACCAAAGATCTTTTTTTTTATGGTTGCTCATCTCACTGGCTAAATTTATTAGGCCAAGATCTTACACCAGATGCCATTATAAAACCTGTAATAAAAGTTCAAAAGTACTTTCGGAATCATCACTTACCTGCAGGATGGCTTCAGGAGTATCCAGAATCTATAAAGCCTCAATTACAATGCGATACAAGATGGAACAGCCAGCTTGTATGCATCAATATGTTTTTGAGAAACAGACCATTTCATCAAAAAATAGTTGAAGATCACGAAGATAAAATTGAAAAAGATATTGCTAATCTGATCAACAATTATAATCTTTATAAGCAATGTAAAGATATCTTGATGCAACTTAAACCGATTAGTGTTTGTCTAGACGTTCTTCAACGGGATAGTGCAACTTTAGCTGATGCGTGTTCAGCTTGGCTTGGTCTCATGAAGGAAGCATCTCTGCAGCCACACATTAAAACTGTGGAAAAAAGAATGTTGCAATCTTTAGAACCTTTTCATTTCTTAGCATATCTTCTTCATCCCAAATATCAAGGAGATGGATTAAACAGTGTACAAATTGAGTCTGCTCGTTTATGGGCAACAGAAAAATTTCCTAATTGTCTTCCTTTCTTAATTGCATTTGAAGCATGTGATTTACCATTTCCTGCATCGTATTTTAGTGAAAGTGGTAGACTAACTAATCCAGTGACTTGGTAGAAAGGAATTCTTAATGGAATTACAGAAAAGGATAGTCCATTTTTTGAATTTGTAAAAATGGTGATTGTTCTTCATTCTTGTCCAGCCAGTTCCGCCTCCATTGAAAGAATGTTTTCAAACTTTGGACATATACATTCCAAAATAAGAAATAGATTAGGTTTGGAAAAATGCTCAAAATTAGTGATGTGTTACCGTATGTTACGTGGTTCTTTTGAACCAGAATATTAATAATATAAATAAATAAGTAAATGTATGCTGCAATTATTAAAAGTACAAATTTCAAAATTTGTATGTTTTGAAGTTTCCATAATTTGAATTAAACACAAAACAAGACTCATTTCATCATTTGGAAAGGTAAGCAATTATTTCTTTTTTAGTGATATGGTGAATTATTCATTTGTCCTTAATTTCAAGAGATACTCCTTAAGTAAGATAAATTTATACCAGTAAGAAATGATTATTAGTCAAGACAAAAATTTGTATAAAAAGATTAAATTATTTATATTTTAATCTTTTTATACCAGTACTTCATTCTTTTCCCATTTATACAATAAATTTTATTCTTATTTTACATTATATTGTTCTGAATTTGCTCCAAATATAAAAATAAATTAATGCTGCATATTTGTTTATTAAAAATAAATAAATAAGCTTGTTAACCAAATATGCAAAAAATCCACACCAGAAAGAAATTACGCGTAAAAAATTGAAAATTAAGTCATAAACAAAGAAAAGTATATAAATTAATAGAATTGAATTTAATATAATTCAATGTATACTAAAATTAAGGAACATTATAATTAAACAAAAACAATGCTGGAGCTTTCTATTATTAACAGCCTTCTTTTTTTACTTTTAGCGTATTTAAAATGTATTGGGGGTTTTTGACGGTTTAAACCGGTTAAAACCTGGTTTAAACCTATGTCACGTCAAAAACTAGTTTTTGACGGCTAAAACCCAACCCTGGCCAATACAACACAATATTTAGCTATTGTGGGTGTAAAGTAAGAGAATATCACCAGAAAAACATAGCAGGGTGTATAGGTTTCCTATAATTTCATGGGAAATATTTTGCCCTATGGACCATAAAAGTAAATAAACGAAGAGTTAGGTTTATTATATCGGTATTTTATTTATTGCTTTCAGGGTTGCCACAAAAGAAATATAACAAAAATAGTTGCTTTAGTAGCCTAAAGACATTAAAATAGTTGCCTAAATAGTAGCCTAGTGACTAAAATACTAGCTTAAACATCACATGCTAACGATCATTAAAGGATAAAAACCATACGCATTTTCTTACTATTCAATATAAATATACCAATTTAAAAAAAAAAAAAACTTTTAAAATCACATAAAACAATTTATTTTCCCTTAGAAATAGAATATACTACTCAGGGCCCGAATACGTAAGAATGCATTTAATACTTTAGCAAGTTAATTTGCTCATTAAATTTTTAATAATAAATTATCCATGCATATTTTCACTCGTATAAAATATCAATATTATTAAGGTTATTCTTTTTTTCTGTAATATAGTACAGAAATGAAATACAATAAGAGATCAATTTAAAATTAGATTAAAAGAATAAATAAATAAAATAAAACTTCCTTTGATTTTAAACATCTACCCTTATTTTTCTAAACAAAGTTTTCAATTGATAAAAGTTAACTTTTAAAGAAGACCGACAATTTATTAATTTTAAATGATTACTGAAAAAAAAAAATATTAGGAATATGGTATAGTATATTTATATGAAAAGAGATGGTGCCACAAAAACTCTTAAAATATTATCCTGTGTAGAAGGAAAATTTTCGGTGAAATGAAAATGCATACAGCAAAAGCCGATAAATATTCGTGGATTGCTTTATTTTTAATAGTATACTTCCTTGGAAAATATGAATCAATGAATTAATCATGTGAATTGTTTTTATTATTGAGCTTTAATCAGGCATCTGCCATAGACATGTGAAATATCATTGTCGTCTGCTCGAGTTCTATCATCGATGTTCATATTGCACTGCATGAACGGGAAGGAATATTCTCGTTCCGAATTGGTTCGTAATTTTCTCGCGCATGCCCAGATCGGGCGATTTTAGTCTTAAAAAAATACCCGTGTTTTAATATTATAGATATTTTGAGTATAAAATATATCATTCATAATAACATAATTTACAAAATTAAATATAAATTATCCATTAATATCAAATTTTTTTTAATTTCTGAAGTGTTTTTACGGTTAAGTTATAAAGAAATTTTTAAAAATTAAATATTTGTTTTTTAAATATTCTAAAATTCTGTTTATTTAACTGTATTTTAATAATTATTTCGTATGGCTTTACAAAATTTTTCCATCAATAGATTTTCACAAAGTATTTTTTAATTAATGTTTATCTCTCTACATTACTTAACTGATGCACTGTTAGTTTTCAGAAATTTTTAAAAATTTGATTTTTATTAATTTATATTTTACATTCCTCGAGCCCCATAGTTTTTTTTATATTGACAAATAACTCTTTTCTTGCTTTTATTTTTATATATATAATTTTTTATTTTGTTTTAATAAGATAATTATAAAATTTTTCATGGAAATTCTTCAGGATTTTGTTTTGTAGAGCAGTTTCAGCCCCTTCAATATTTCTGAAAATTCTTTGTTAATGTTCTAATAATGTATATAATATTTGTGTTATATTTATATAATGTTCATTGTAAGTTAGATAAAAGTGCAATTTCATATAAGGATTTTGAAAAAACTCTTTTTGGGTCAGGCAAAATTAAGCCAATTCTGATGTTGCATAGTATAGCTCTGCTTAGCCAAGGACTAAAGTCTGGTGATGTGATTCGGAGGTAGGAAGAAAGCAAATCCATTCTATAAAATAAAGAATAAGGTAAGAAGGTAATGAATAATAAGGTAAGAGGGTAATGAAAGACTGGAGGTCTTTCATTATTTGTTTCATGAGAGGGTGACTTTTCTCACCCTTCCATACATTTGGCAGCATGCTGAGGTCAGTCTTCTGAATCTGGCCAAGCAGTACATAATTAGCAATTGTTGCTGTTGGAAATTTCATGCATTCTTTAGATTCATGAAATTAGCTAATTTGTTGTGTATGAAAATAAACGTTTGCACAAAAATCTTTGTACATTTCTCTATCATTGTGCATTTGGTAAGGATTTATTTTGCAGAAAAGATTGCGCAAATTAAATTGTCATCTCTCAAGTCTAACACATTTTTCTTGTTATCATGATACATTATCACCTGAATGATCACATCCTAAACATGTTTCAAAAATATCTTATTCTCAATGCAATATTAAATGCTGAAGAAAAATAATTCCACATAAATTGCTAATATTTATTTTACACACAAAATACACAATCATCTTTTTAGAATAAAAATATTAACACAATTTTCAAAGAAACTTTTCATGCTTTGTTGTTAAAAAATCAGCTTTCATAGAAAAAAAAAATAAGGCAAAAATCTTAGACATTTTTGAGGCACATGATTTCAAAATATTGTTGCTGGAAATGAAGCAGATTTGATGTCTCTCGTCCTTGGCGGGAAAAAGTTATGTGTGATATTTAATTCATTTCAAAAATCATAGTTCTTTCAATAATGCATATTAAGAGAGTCATGTAATCAATAACATGAAGCAGCATTTCATACAATATATAATATGAAAATATACATCTGGCATCTATACTTTTGCACTACCTTTTGGATTGCCAAATACAAAAATAATCAAGGACGACAGATATCCAATCTATGCTCATAATTTCTAAACATTATATACAGCTTGAATTACCCCATAAAAATAAACCTAACTTTATTAAAAGGAGGGCATATTTTTGTTTTATTTCATGTATAATAAACTGTACCACAGCAAATAACTCTTTCAAAAATAATAGTAGAAAACATTACTTAGAATATCACAGAATGTTAGAAACATTAAAAGCTGATACATTTAGCGTGAATTTAAAAGCTATGTATAAGCTCACTTGTGATTTTATAAGGCGAAAAGTTGGTGCTTTGAAACATTACACCTATTCTAAAAAGAAATTGTTTTCTGGTGTTCCATAATAATTTGAACTATTTACATAATATTTTATACTGGAGGCGGGACTTAAGTTTCACTAACTTTAGCCATCAATTCATCACAAATGCTACTTAATTTACCATTTTCAATTTTGACATGCTTTACATCACTTTCTAAGCTGGAAATTTTTAATTCTGCCTTTTTCAGCTGTGCCTTTAATACTGCAACTTGAGCTTCCCCAGCTTTTTTTGCATTTGCAACTTCAACATTAGCTTTGTCTAGCATTTCTTGAGTCCTAGACTGCAAAGCTTTATACATTTCTTCTTTTTCGTGAAGTTGTAAGTTTGTATTTTCTAACTGCTGTTTGAGGCTTTTTTCATTTTCTGTGTAGACTTTCAACATATTTTTACACTGTTCATACCTCTTATGAAAATCAGAAAATGTAGTTTCAACACTCTGTATATCTTCAACAGAAGTTTTAAGATCTTCTTTTAATTTATCATTTTCTTTTTCTACAACTTCAAGTTTTCCTTTCAATAGTTCATATTTGTCAGAGAATTCATACAGAAGTTGTACAACTTCTTTTAATGCAAGATGGAGAGAACTTGAAAGTCTCTGTTGTTGGTCCACTTTAGCTTCCAATTCTTGTTGCCTTTTTAAGAAACACTCCTGTGATTCCTGCTGTTTCTTCAAGACTGATTCCTGTATTGTGAGTTCTTGAATTTTGAGAGCCTGCTGGAATTCTTCCTCAGTATACATTTTTGGTTCATTTACAGTACGAGATTCCATATCCTTATTAATTAGAGGAGAGTCAAAAGATATCAATGTACTTCCAAGCGACGGGCGAGGACTTGCTTGAGGTATATGTTTATTAACAACATTAGGAAGTGAATCATTTTCATGAATATCATGAGGTATATTGGTTTCAAGTCCCTCAGATGGTACCTCAATTAAGATACCAGTAGTGTTCTGAAGCTCACCAATTTCTACTTCATTTTGCACATTACCAGATAAGAAGGCACTTTCTTGATTATTATGTTCAGGTTCAATTTCATCTTCAGTTATTTCTTGCAGTTGATTAGGCACATTTGACTGTGCAAAAAACTTTGCATGCAAAGGATCAAACTTCTGATATAAAGATGACCTTGCTATTGAGGATTCCGAAGTTACATTCGAAGAACCTGCCTTTTCAAGGAAAACCAAAGAAGATGGGTCTTTAAAAAATTGAACTGCATCTTGAAATTCTTCGTCCTTAAATTCGGTATCATCATCATTCTTTTCACTAAAATCAGTTACGACACCATAGTTTTCACTTAGATTTTCCTCAACACCGTCAAATTCTATAAGTTTTATAGACTCCAGTACGTTATTTTCTGAATCATGAATGCCAGAATCTGCTTTTTGATTACAAGCAAACTCTTCTGTGTTAATATGAGTTACACCAAAGTTATTAAGAGATACTTCAGAACAAATTTCTGAAGCTTTAATACAATTTGCAGAGGTTTCAGAAGAATTAGAAGTTTCCATAAAAGCTGAGTCACTTTCACGACAAATGGATGATGCAGTATCAACCAAAAGCTCCTCATTGGAAAAAGAACAATTTTGTGTGTTAGGCATATTTTCATTTATATCTAAACCACCACCTTCAAACCGAAGTGGAGATCCTTTAGATTCTGCCATTTGTAATTTGCGATATTTATATTAATTTATAGCTCACTAAAATAAATAACTCATGAGCATGCCTAAAAAGGATTGCTAACGTACAAGCAAAAAGCGAAGCAAGCATAGAGCGCGCTTTGAACTTATCTATTCAAAACAATTGAGTTTAGTTGTTTATGGTATGGTGTTTATTCATAAACATAATTCAGGTGAAACGTCATCGGACATAATGGAACGTAACCATAGATCGCAAGTTGTTATATTTGCGATGTTTATGAAGACCATGGATATAGTAATTTATAAAGATCTATCATCCCCACTGAGCTGAAGAATGATGTTATACAATTGAGCGGACCTCAAGACATACTATTGTAAAAACTATTTCATATTCAAAAATTGGACCGCAAAACATATTACATTCTCCAACATGTATGGATAAGAAAAAGTTAAAAAAAAAAAAAAAAAATGCTCATTAAAAA
The DNA here is from genome assembly GCA_963930645.1 of Salticus scenicus. Classification (NCBI taxonomy): domain Eukaryota; kingdom Metazoa; phylum Arthropoda; class Arachnida; order Araneae; family Salticidae; genus Salticus; species Salticus scenicus. Next base: position 5,983,393 of record OZ005650.1, on the reverse strand, counting down.
GAAATGACAAAAAAACTTGACTCTCTGTTAAGGTCACGAGTTTAAATAAACTAAATCATTTCCTTGAAGAAAAAACAAACTACTAATTTCATTTTACTTTTTTTTTTTTTTTTTGTTTACCAAGAAAAATTACTTTGCAAATTTTTGTAAGAAATGTGCAAGTAAATTTGGATTTATGAACAATTTTTTTTTAACCTTCAAATCTTTTTTTTTTCTGTTTTCAATATGTTTTTGTTAAATATACTGAATGCGTGTGCGTGAGCGGGGGGGTGCCCGGGCAGCTCCCCCCCCTCCCCTCTGGCTACGCGGCACGCGCATGTATAACCAGTTTTAATTTTAATTCATTAAAGAGCACAATAGAAATGGACGACCCGACAAATGCTGCGTGCCGTGCATGGATTGACCTTGGCTCTAATGATAGCAGACGAATTCTTCAAAAACCGGCATGCTCAAATACAATGTAAAGGAACCATTTGCTCCAGTTGTTATTCAGCTCAGTGTAGTATACGCGCTTTGAGCTCAACTCAGGAAGAACTACTTGGAAAAGTTCGATTTGGTTATTTGGCAATGTTCTTATGTTTGTTGTTTCTCTGTTCTTTGGATTCGAAAGCGGACCGGCTTCTCTATTTGATTGATTGTTATAAAACTAATTAGGGGCTTCACAGATTTCCTTTATGGATTCTATAAGCAATGTGTCTGTCAGTGTTGTACCGTGGCGTAATGCGTAAGTGTAATTCTTCTCCTTTTCTAAATGATTTATTACAATTTAGACTGTCATTCGAAGATCATGTTATGGCTTTCTCTATTTGTTTTTTTACTTAATATGTGCTTGCTTTTTTTTTTTTTTTTTTACTTAATACGTGCTTGCTTTTGCTTTTTAACTTTAAGTAATTATCTGTCATAGTTCAATAAATATCAGTCAAAAATCTCATAAAGGCCATCTCTTTTTAAGGGCCATCTTCTATAAAGGTCATTCAAAAATGACCTAATAGGACTTAATACTGATTTATCCCGATTCAGTGGTTATGTACAAATGCATATCTGTCTTTAGGGTCAGGTAACATTGTTTAACTATTGATGTAAATTGTAACTCCTTTAATTCCTCCCTGTTATTCAAGGCCGTAGTCAGAAAAAATTTTTGGAGAGAGTACAAACTTTAGCACCTAATGATGAGTGTTAAGAGTGTTTAATTCAAAATTTCCAACAAATATGCAGAATTTCAGGGAGTGTTTGACATCTCCCCCCTCCCACAAGCTACGATCTTGATCTTATTGATTTATTTGTGAAATTCTAGCAGATATTTCTCATGAGTATGTCAGTAGAGAAAAAAAGTATTTAACTTAAAAATTTATTTTTATATTTTATTTTTCCATTCAAAGCATTTTAGTGAAAAAATATTTATGGCGCATGCGCAGGCGTTTTTTACCCACAATTTAAACACTAATCATAATTTTGAGAATTTCTATAGATATAATTTCAAGTTGGCTGAATACCTAAGTTTCTGCCAAGCGCCGTTGAATTCCGTCCAGCCGTTCTCGAGTGATGCCCGGACAAACGTGTTTTAGTCTTTTACCCCCTAGGGGGGAACGGGGGGGAATTTCTGAAAAATTGATAGATATAATTTTAAGTTGGGTAAAGACCTAAATTCCTGCCAAGCGCCGTTGAATTCCGTCCAGCTTTTCTCAAGTGATGCCCGGACAAAAAAAGCGGCATTCGGACACGATAACACACACACACACACAGGCAAAATTTTCTGAAGTCATTTTCCGCTTTCATGGGGTGTAAAACGTGAAGATATCGCAAAATTTTTCGATTCTGACAAATTTACAGACAAAACTCTGATTTTATTAATATAGATTAGTTACTTGTTAAAAAAAAAAAAAAAATTAGAATCAAAGTTAATAGCTTCATTTTTCAATGAAAGATCACTGAGAAACATGAAGAAGACCCAGTTCTTTAAATACACTCTAGAGGTCAAGACTTACAATTTTTGTAAGTGGCCACTGAACATGATTAACTCAGTGGCCACTTGCGAGTCGACGTTATACCTGATATTCACACACATAATTAAAAACTATATATCTATATACATATAAAAGCATAAAACACAGATGATATGGTCGGAAAATTAAGAAATAGTGGCCTTTATTGTATTATTTTAATAATTTAAAAAAAAAAAAAATTATGCACTTCCACAGATTTAAAAAAAAAAAACTTTAAATATTGTTTGAAAATAAATATTTTTTTTTTTTTTAACTTTCATACTTTTCGAGCTTAAAATTTTTAATATCTGAAATGAAAGCAGGTGGGAGAAAGACAAAATTGGCTGAGAAATCAAATCATTGAAAAATGATTCGACTTTTGAGAGAAGATTTGATCTCGTTTGAATTTCCTTTGAGTGTTTATGATTTTATTCTTATTAGTATTTTAAGAGTGAGTTTTATAAACATATAGGGTAGTTATAGTAGCATATAATGCAACTTTTAAATGCTATTAATAACTATAGTATTAGAAAGAAGATTTTAAAGTTTTAGTAATGAGGAAAAATATATGGACTTTAGTAGTTAAGTATTAATTTCATTTTGATATAGAAAACATCAGGCTATAATGATGATACACTAACAAAATAATGTTTTTTCTCATGCTCAATTTGTGTTTTGCAAGAATATTTACTTTGTCTTATTGAAAGAGAAATACAAAAATTTGATTCATTTAATAAATTTCACCTAGTTTGACATCTCCATACGGAAAATAGATGTGATTAGCATTAGAAGAAAACAAAATTATTTTGAGTCTGGGGAAAAAGGGGGGGGGGGTAGAGGTCAAGACTTAAAATTTTTAGAAGTGGCCAGTGGCCACTAGACTTGATGAACTCAGTGGCCACTCATGAGTCATCGTCGTTATACATCGGATTCATACACATAATATATATACATGATATTAAACGGCAAAACTGGGAAAATTCATTAGTGGCCAGTGGCCGGTACTGTCAGTTTCATTAGTAGCCACTTTTTTAAGTTAGTGGCCACTTTTCACATGATAAGACTATTTCTTTCAGTCTGCAAAAAGCATTGTTACCATTTTGCGGTATAATCACCACAAGAAAAATATGAAAATAAGAAATACATATAATAATAAAATTAACACAGGGACACTGAAATTGTAATTTGTAATTACGCTCTTTTTAAAAATCCTAAATTAAAATCTGCTAAGGGCTGTAATAATAACAGCAAAAGTTTTCATCTTTCAGATAATTCAGTAGTACTTTTTTTTTTTAATTTATTTAAGTGAAATAAGCCATTATCATTCACAGTTCATATTGATATTTTCTAGTAAATGAATCAGCTGATTCATCATCATCACAACCTTTTACATGGTCATGTTGTAAATACAGTTAGCAGTTTTATTATTGTTTCTTATTTCTAAAAACACACCTTTTTAAATGATTTTATTTCAATAGAGTTAAAATATTTCCTCTTAAAAAGTATAGATATGGAAACTTAGCTGCTTCATTAAAAATAATTTACTTAGCTGCCAAATTTGTAGCTTTAAAAATAGGGATATTTCTACTTTAAAATGGGAAGGAAAAAGGAAGATTTCTACTCAAAAGAAAGCAAATAGTACAAAAATTTTTGAAAAATACACATTTAAGCCAAATCAAATTTTGATACACACATTTGTTAAATATCTTAAATGGGTTAAATATACACTGAATACTATGGAGAAAATAATGGAAAAAGATTGTGCTTTGCAGGACATTTGATCATTAACTGCTAGTTGAAATGGAGTGCACATTTGTGTGTGTGTGTGTGTGGGGGGGGGGGTGATACATCCATATACTTCTTTATAGGTTCTAGAATCTAATCAAGAAAGTTTAAAATGAATATTTACATCTATGTTATGGATGGAGAAAGATTGTAAATCACAAGGCTTCAGTGGAGCATGTGATTGCCAATCGTTGGAGGGTAGGAGGGGGGATTACAGGAATTATGAGTAAGACATATTAAACAATTCTACTTCTTTACAGATTCTAGAATCTAATAAAGTAAGTTTAAAATAGATATTTATATTTTTGCAGCAAATGGAGAATGATTAGAAATTATAAAGCTTTCTATAAGCTGTGTAATCGCAGATCATTAGGGGAAGGGAAAGGGGGGGGCACAAAATTATATGGGTGAGATATATTAAACAATTCTACTTCTTTATAGGTTGTAGAATGTAACAAAGCAAGTTTAAAATGAACATTGACATTTATGCCATGGATGGAAAAAGATTGAAAATCACAAGGCTTCGATTGCCTATCGTCGCTCGATTTTTAGAATCTTTTAATGATCACAAAAAGTGGCGACTTTAGTGGCGACCGATGCATAACTTTTAATCGCCATTTTTTTTTTTTTTTTTTAGTCGCCACGTGGCCGGTGGCGACCGTTAATTTTGCCCTTTACATGATATATATGTGTATGTGTGCATAAGAGCATAAAAACACAAATGATATGGTCGGAAAATTAAATTAAGAAATAATGCTCTTTATTGTATTTTAATAATAATACAATAATAGTCACTATTATTAAATGACTATCGTATTATTAGTCATTTAATAATACAATAAACCTGTATATATAATATAGTAAAATAAAATAAAAATAAATTGGTATTACTTGAAAAAGAAATTACGCACTTCTCTAGTTTAAATTTTTCAATATCTGAAATGAAAAGAGGTAGGAGGAAGACAAAATAGATTGAGTAATTGAATCTTCGGCTGGCTTGTGTTCACTATTTCAATAAACTCAAAGAAGACACACTGATACTTGTAACAGTTTTACTCATAAAATAACAACTAACAATTTACAGAAATAAAAGAGCTCAATTGAATTAAATAGGTGCTATAACTGTGCACAGAAAACGTAAACATCTTTCATAGCGAGCGAGCAAACTGAACAGCATTTTCTCTCTGAACTCAAGTCTTTCAGCGATGGTTACAAACAGTACTTTGTTGCGCCATCTACTGACACAATCCACAACCAGTAAAATGTTCACCAAACTAATTCAGCTGTTCGCCTCAGTACCCCCTCCCCAGTGAACAAAGACAGGCAAACTTCAACTGGGTACGAATCTGTCTGGAAATCGGACCTGTCTTTTAGAACGTCTAGGTACCAGTTTCTCGGAGGTACGAGCACTACTGTTTTCATCTAGTTGAACTTCTGTTGGAGAATCAAACACAATAAATGCTGGTTTAAGTCTATCGATATTAACGACTTGAATTTTCCCATCTATTAAAACATGGAAATATTTTTCCTTTCTTGACACTACAGGGTATGGTCCATTATACGGTGGTTGTAATGATCCTCTAACTCGATCATATCTCACAAATACATGTGAACACTGTTTTAAATGCTTATGTACAAAAACTGGATTATTTTGATGTGCAGATGTAGGTTTTGGTTTGAGCAACCTCATAAATCTCTTAATTTCTCAACATATATACGTGGGTCTTTTATGTCTACCGTAGGATCGTAAAAATCACCAGGAAGTCTTAAGTTACTTCCATACAGTAATTCAGCAGGAGTCGCTTGAATATCCTCTTTCAATGCACATCTAAAACCCAAGAGAATTGTTGGGAGGATCTCAGTCCAACTACGAGTTCCATGGGCCATAATCGCTGCTTTTAGTGGTCTATGAAAATTTTCAACTAAACCATTTGCTTTTGGATTGTATGGCGAAGTTCTCCATTTTTCTATACCAAATAACTGAGCAAACTGTTTAAATAAGTCAGATTCAAACTGTCTCCCTTGATCTGTCGTAATTCTTAATGGTGTACCATATCGGGCAATCCATTCTCTGTAAAGAGTTCGTGCAACTGTTTCAGCTGTAATGTCTTTTAGCGGATAAGCCTCCGGCCAACGGGTAACCCTATCTATTACAGTTAAACAATAAGATTTACCATGTGACTCCGGTAAGGGACCTACAATATCACAATGAATGTGTTGGAAACGCGCAGTAGGGATATCAAATTTCTTCAATGAAGATTTAGTATGTTTATTAATTTTTGATCGCTGGCAATCAATACATTGACGTGCCCACTCACGACAATCTTTATTCATAAAAGGCCAAACAAATCTATCTCTAATGAGATTGACTGTAGTTTGCATACCAGGGTGTGAAAGGCAATGTAAATTCTGGAAAATTTTCTTACGAAATTTTAATGTGACATATGGACGAGCTTTTCCAGTACTAATATCACAGTAAAGCTGTGAATTTGTATTTGGCAATGTAATTAATTTTAATTTAAGTACTGACTCTGGTTCTGAAATTAATTTATTTAATTCCTCATCCGATTTTTGATCCTTACTCAATTCATCAAAATCTAAATTTCCAGGAATAGCAATTTCATTTATACGCGACAAAGCATCTGCAGCACCGTTTAACTCCCCTTTTATATATTTAATATCCGTAGTAAATTCTGATATAAAGGAAAGCCAACGTGCCTGCTTATTTGTATGTGTGTCACGTACTTTATGAAAGGCTTCAATAATTGGTTTATGATCCGTAATTATTTCGCAGTTTCGTGCTTCTAGCATGTGTCTGAAAAATTTTACTGACTCATACATTGCTAAGAGTTCACGATCAAAACTAGAATACTTAGCCTGAGAAGGCGATAACCGTCTGGAAAAAAATCCAACTGGTTTACAATCTGACCCTTCTAATATACTAAGTGTTGCACCAATAGCAATATTACTTGCATCACTATGCAATACAAGCCTTCCATTTGTACTCGGAAATGACAACAAAGCAGCATTCGAAAGAGCTTGCTTTGATTTTTCAAAAGAATCGATTAATTCCTGAGTCCATTCAATTTTTGTACGATTATTTTTTCCCTTCACTCCTTTTAATAAATCTGTTAAATTAGCCAAAATATCCGCAGCGTGTTTTATGAATTTTCTATAAAAATTTATTAATCCTAAATATTTTCGTAACTCTAGCAAATTTTCAGGTCTAGGGTACTCCAAAATGGCTTTAACTTTCCTGTCAAGGGGTTTAATACCCGACGCGGAGATTTCATGACCTAAAAATTCAATAGTATTTTGACCATATATACTCTTTGATTTATTTATATTTAAACCAAATTTATTTAGTCTTTCAAAGACCATTTTTACGTGGTTGATATGCTCCGTTTCGTTTTCTGAAAATATCAGTACATCATCTATATAAGACACAACAAAGTCCAAATCCCCCAGGACCCCATTCATAAATCGCTGATATGTCATTGGAGCGCATTTTAAACCAAATGGGAGATATAAAAATTTGAAATTTCCAATTGGTGTCGTTACACAAGTTTTTGGAATATCCTCTTCATTCACTGGTATATGATAATATGCCCTAACAATATCAATCTTTGAAAATATTGTCTTATTATGAAGGACATTAGTTATATCATGAATATGTGGGATAGGATATCTATCTGAAATAGTTATTGAATTTAAACGTCTGTAATCTCCACATATCCTATACGTACCATTTGATTTTGGAACGACATGTATGGGTGAGGACCAAGGAGACTTAGAAGGTCGACAAATTCCCTGTTCTACCAAAACTTGGAATTCCTTTTTTACAATTTCTAATAATTTTGGATGTAATCGTCTAGGTCTGGAAAACACCGGAGCTTCCTTTGTTTCAATATGATGTTTAGTATTATGCAATACAGGACCTTTAAAATTTGGTACCGGGCTCGCCAAATTTGGAAATGACTCTAAAAGTTTATGATAAGGGGAATTTCCCGAAATTAATTTTATAGAGGGGGATTCAATACCACTCAATTTTCCTCTTATTTGTAAGGTAGTATTCGAATCAATTAAAGTTTGATTTTTCAAATCTATAAGAATTCCGTAATTGTTTAAAAAATCTGCACCAATAATAGGTGTATTTACTCTAGCTATCACAAAGGACCACCGGAACATTCGACGCAATCCCAAATTAATATCCAATGTTTTACTACCATATGTAGGTATCCTAGAATCATTTGCGGCATACAAAAAATCTTCAGGAGCATTATATTTACAATTTATTGGTGCCGGTATACAAGAAATATCACTTCCAGAATCAATTAAAAAATTACAGTTTGTAGCTTTATCATAAACAAAAAGTCTACATTTTTTTACTTGGGCTGCTACACCTGAACCAAACTTTAAACCAGATGCAGCAGCCAAAACTAGTTTTTTTCTTCTTTTGAATTATACTGACATGGTTTCCGACACCTTCTAGCATTTTCCCCAAATTTTGAATGATAAAAACATAAATTGGAATCATTACTATCAAAATTTCCATCTCCAACATTACGACTTTTACTGCGGTAATATGCACGGTTTAAATCACGACTTCTCGATCTTGATGCCTATTTACTTTCGAAAATAAAGTTGAAATCTGAGTTTTTAACTCCACAATTTCTTTTCGAATTTCTTTAACCTCGCTTTCCAAAGTTTTCCCCTCAACAACCGCGCAAACACTAGGGATTTCCTTAATTTCAGCAATCTTATCAGCTAATTTTGCCAATTCCGATAAATCCGCTGAAGAGGCAGATAATATTGCTTGAAAATTTACAGGTAATCGTTCCATCCAAATTGTTTTTAAAAAATCCTCGGTTACGGATTTCCCTCCTAATTCTTTCATTTGCCGAAGTAAAGTTGAAGGTTTTTTATCTCCTAGTGTTAATTCAGACAATAATTTACGCAGCTGCTGAGATTGAGAATCTGAAAACTCCGAAATTAACCTTTGTTTTAAAGTTTCATAACGATTTTCGGAGGGGGGGGTTTAATATCAAATCAGAAACTGAAATAAGCGAATCTGCATCAATTGAACCTATAACCGTGTTATATTTTGTCAAATCATTTGTAATCTGCGATGTCGCGAAGTTCGCTTCAACTTGAACAAACCACACTTTAATATTATTCTTCCAAATAGGGGGAATCCTACAAGAAACTCTTTCAACATTTATCCCCTTCTCACCAGAGTCCATGGCAATCTTATGAAAATTTTATACACTACTATTTAAAAATTCATAAGTTCAAAATTCAAAGTCAAAATGAATTTAAATTCATACGAAAGAAGATTCCTAACGCTAACTTAAAATAGGAAATCTTTTACTCTATTATAGCCATATCGTAATACACTATATAATATATACCATTTAAAACAGCATTAAAAAAAATATATATACATATCAATCTAGTTAAAATAGCTTATAAGAGCAGAAATATATATATTCGTTATTTATTTAATGCATTTTTAATTTCAAACAGTAAAAAAAAATCAATTAATTTAAAGTATATTCATTCAAAGTTAAACCACTTAGCTCAAAGGCCGGAGGTATCGCCATATTACGCTGTTTCGTCAGAGGTCATCACTACGAAAACCATCACGTCCGGGTCACCACTTCGGCTGGCTTGTGTTCACTATTTCAATAAACTCAAAGAAGACACACTGATACTTGTAACAGTTTTACTCATAAAATAACAACTAACAATTTACAGAAATAAAAGAGCTCAATTGAATTAAATAGGTGCTATAACTGTGCACAGAAAACGTAAACATCTTTCATAGCGAGCGAGCAAACTGAACAGCATTTTCTCTCTGAACTCAAGTCTTTCAGCGATGGTTACAAACAGTACTTTGTTGCGCCATCTACTGACACAATCCACAACCAGTAATATGTTCACCAAACTAATTCAGCTGTTCGCCTCAGAATCATTGAAAAGTGATTCGGTTTTTGAGGGAAGATATGACCTCGTTTAAACTTCCACTGAATGCTTATGATTTTATTCTTGTTAGTGTTTTAAGAGTGAGTTCTATAAGCATGTAGTTATAATAGCATGTAATCCAGCTTTTTAAAAATGTTATTAATAACTATAGTACTTAGAAAGAAGACTTTAAAATTCAAAGTTTTAGTAATGAGGGAAAATATATGGACTTTCATAGATAAATATTAAAACATGCATTTTGCTACGGGAAAACAGCAGGGTATAATGATATGATATGATCTGACAATGTGATTTCTCATACACAATTTGTGTTTTACAAGAATATTTATTTTATCTCCCATTGTAAAAGAAATACAAAAATTTGATTCATTTAATAAATTTCATCTAGTCTGTAGAGGTCAAGACTTAAAATTTTTAGAAGTGGCCAGTGGCCACTGGACATGAGGAACTCGTGGCCACTCATGAGTCGTCGTCGTTATACATGGTTTGTCCCAAAAGTAATGCGCCTCATTTTCTTCTGCCGCAACTATCTGTCGCACAGGGTTGCCGCTTGCACGGAAGGTTGGGTGGAGTCTTGGGAACACAGCGCCAGTCGGCTCCGAGCTCCTGCAGAGTGTCAGTGCCTGTTTCAGTGAACCCTTGTGTGAGTGCTCGGTCGAAATCAAGATGGAACAAACTCTCGAGCAGAATTGTTGCAGTGCTGTGAGGACGATCCGACTGTTTTGGACAATGTGGTAAGTGATGACAAATCTTTTACCTTCTTGTACGACCCAGAAACAAAATGACAGAGCGCAGACTGGCATACGACGTCGTCACCACGCCCAAAAAAGGCAAGAATGAGCAAATCGCAGGGCAAAGCGATGCTCATTGGTTTTTTTTTTTTTTTTTTTTTTTCGAATCCAAGGGAGTGGTCCATTTTGAATTTGTTCACCTGGCCGACCAGTCAACGCCAGATTTTACGTTGAAGTGCTGAAAAGGCTAAAGCAAAGGGTCAACCAAGTCAGGCGCGAGATTAAGAATACCTGGAAGCTGACTAGACAATGGTCCCAGCGTCTCAACGCTCCTCCAGTCGCCTTACAGTCCTGATTTGTCCCCGTCCGACTTCTCTTCATTCCCAAAGATTAAAAAAATCCTCATAGGACATAATTTGGGGACCCTGGAGAACATCAAGATGGCTACGACGAGGTTACTAAAGGACATCTCTGTGATGGACAGCCAGGATGCATATAAAGCATGGAAATCACGTTGGAACAAGTGTGTTGAAGCAGGAGAGATGTATCTCGAAGAATATTGAGTAAGTGTACGAATGGAATCGGTTCAATAAATTTCTTAAAATAAAAATGGGCGCATTACTTTTGGGACAGACCATGTACATCGGATTCATACACATCATATATAAGTGTGTGTGCATAAAAGCATATAAACACAAATGATATGGTCGGAAAGATAAATTAAGAAACAGTGATCTTTGTTGTATTATTAGTCATTTAATAATACAATAAACGTGCATATATAATATATGTGTGTATTTCTGCCAATAAAAAAATAAAGAAAAAGAAGGGGAAATAAATGAAGGGGGAGGGCAAAAAATAATTACATCAGCAAGCAAGAAATATTTAACAATTCTATTTCTTTAGATGTTCAAGAATCTCATAAAGGAAGTTTGAAATTAATATTGACATTTATGTCAATATGGATGGAGAAAGATTGGGAATCGGGAGTTTCCGTAGAACATTTGGGTTTTCTTTTTAAAACGAACGATATCTGCGACTTTTTTAAATACGGAAGATTTCATCATCTGTCCAGAAGAAAGGAAGATACATTGAAAAAACGGAAATCTTCCGGGAAAACCGGAAAAGTTGACAAGTATACTAATATATGCATTTTGCTGTGGAAAACAGCAGGCTATAATAATGATATGATCTGACAAAGTGATTTCTCATACACAATTTGTGTTTTACAAGAATATTTATTTTACGTCCCATTGCAAAAGAAATACAAAAATTTTATTCATTTAATAAATTTCACCTAGTCTGGCACTTCCATCTGCAAATGGAAAATAATTATGATCAGAATTAGTGGAAAACAAAATTATTTTGAGTCTGAGGAGGGGGTGGGGAGGCAAAGAATCTGTACTAGCCTATTATCAGAGGTTTAATTTTATTAACTGGCATTTGATTGTTAAAATTAGAAATTTGCTGAAAATTTTCTGTAAGCATGATTGGTTGGATGGACATTATTAGCATCACTTTCAATAAATTGATTGCCTAAACAGTTATATATAGCTTTTATCTACTTTAAACATTTTCAGGATTATTTCATTAACACAAAAAAATTCTTTAATATAACTGCAGTTACTTTTATATCCACATAAAATCTTATAAAAATTTCTTACCATCAGAAAAACAAATTTTTCAAACATATATAGAATAAATTTTTTATGTATGTACATTAATCATACATTAATATATATATATAGTATTTAATTATCAGTTTTAAACACATATGAAATCAACTGAGCATTAATTTTCTTAAACTGATTTAGAAAAAATTTCCGTACCTAAAAATCTGTTCTTCTTCCCCCCCCTCCCCCCTGTTTACATATTTGGTATAGATATGAAATATAAATATATAATTTAATTGAGAAAAAATAAATATACTCATCAAGTTATTGAGCACTTCTGTCGCCTCATTGTTTCTAGATTGATCATTTATTACTATCTAGAAATGGGGAAAGGAGGGGGGGGGGATTAAAAAATAATTACATTAATAAAAAATATTAAATTCTCAATTCTACTTCTAGAATCTAATAAAGCAAGTTTAAAATGAATATTGCCATTTATATTATGGATGAAGAAAGATTGAGAAACAACTACAGAACATTTGATCGGCGATTGCTAGATGGAAATAAGAAAAGGGGGAGAGAGGCAAAAAATAATTACACAAACAAGAAATATTTTACAATTCTATTTCTTTCTAGGCTCTAGAATCTCATAAAGCAAGTTTTAAATGAATATTGACATTTATGTTATGGATGGAGAAAGATTGGAAATCGGAAGGCATGGTCATCATTGAAATCCCATTAAAAACAATCGCCGATCGTTAATGGGATTTCTTTTATTTTTTAAACGAACGATATCCGCGATTTTTTTTTTAACGGAAGAAATATTTTCGCGAATTCGCGGGAAAATGGCGATCATACCAATTTTTTTGATCGCCACTTTTTCAAATTAAGTCTCCACGTGGCGAGTGGCGACCGTGAGTCTTGACCTCTAGGGGGGGGGCAACAAATCTTTTTTGACATATTATCGGAGATTTAATTATACTAGCAGGCTTTGCCCGCTTCGCTGGCCACTAAATTTAAAGGAAACTCTTTTCTATATAGCTTTATAAAAATAAAATAAATTAAATTACTGAAATTGTTCAAAAGTTCGCTCCAGGTCCCTGCTGCATTCGGCAGCGATTTGGTCATCCACTGCAACTCGGTCGCTTGTCCCTATTACCTGCGACAATAGTTTGCCAATGAGCTTCCATTTAGGTGCTTATTATATATATAACAGTTTCGAAATAGATAGTATCGAAAAAATTGGAGTTTCCCTTTTATATTTGAATCCCAGTTACATGTGAACAACACTATACGTGTTGTTCACATGTAACTCGGACTGGACTCAAATGTAACTGGGTTTAGACAACATAATATTTGCTTTTACGTTATTCATTAAATAAATAGGTAAACATTATCGTGTTGCACAACTTTATTATGTTGCTCCACTGGCGGCTTTTGAATTTTTGTCGCCATATTAGCGATGGATTTTTTTTTTTTTTTTTTTGTATGAAAAGGGAAAGACTATTTTGCTAATAATTTTACCAGACTCTTTTTTGTTTATACATAAGAATCCTTTATATTCTGCTTATATTTTTAATGGTTTTTAGGTTTAAAATAGTGCTTGTTGAAATAAATTTCCTATCTTTAAAACTGCATTTGTTCTGTAAATTTTGTGTAAAAATAAATCATTTATGTTTTTATATATTCGATGCGCTCTTAGATTAAAATGGCTGTTGCTATATTAAATTTCTTGTCTAAAAACGTTCGGTATACTTCAACACCAAAATTTAAAAAATCGCCCAGCAGGATCTGTTAATGAAGCTGATAAAATAAAAATATGGTTCATAGAGTTTAAATAATCTATTTAAAAAAACTTTTAAAACCCAAATTATTAATGTATCATATCACATACATAGATATAGTAATAATATATAGATTGATCATTGGGGAGAAAAAAGTGATTCCTTTTCACTCGGGAAAAGACGGCGATTCTACCAAAATATGGCAGTCTTTCCCCGAGTGAATACACACGGGAATACACACGAATGTTTTAGTAAATAAAATTCATGAATAATTTATTTACTAAAGGTGAATGAAAAGCTCCAGATATAGTTTCAAATTCATTCTTCTTTTTTTCCTTTTTTCCTTCAATACCACTTAATGGCTGATTCCAAAGCTTTTTTTTCGGCATCAAAAATCTTTGCACGATAATATGGGGATGATAGATCTATATATATTATTATATCTATGATCACATAATTCTTTTCGAAGATAGAATAAAACTTAATTTGAAAAATAATAATAATAACTTTTGTTTATTAACCAAAATAATTGATGAAATTTGAAATGCAAGTTGGTCTTGTGGGGTACAGGCTGTATATTATATTTTTGTGTTCGTGAGAGAAAATTTAAAAGAATTTGAAAACTGCAATTTTTAATCCCACTTAAAAATCTTGTGACTTAATGTGAAGCAGATTTTTCATTTTTTTTTTCTCCTAACGGTTTCCATACAATCTTCTGCTGTTGCCACCTAAAATTCATACTTTAGTTAATTTTAAAAAATCTAAGAGTCCGATTGATAAGCTGTTTAATGCATCGGATTTCCAAAAATTTTCACTTTCATTTGCTATCTTATTTGTAACGATGCGACTGATATTTCTAATTTATTTTCTTATCTTTCTGATTTATTTTCCTCATTTTAAATAAATTTACGTTATTTTTATTTATTTATTTTTATTTATTTTTTAATTATTATTATTTTGTCGAAAAAAAAATTGGCAACAATTAAATTATGGATAAAATTTTAAAATTTAAATGACTTATTATTTTCACATTTTAATTAATAGAGTATTTCCTCGTGACGTCTGGTGGTTGGCAAAAAAGCGCGCTCGACTTTCCCGCGCCCCGCCCACCATTGATTTTCCGTTGGTAGTAATCAAGTAATCGCCATCGCTATGCTTTTCCCAAGCCTTTTTGCCAACCACTCATAAAAGTTGAGATGTTTGTTTACAAACAAGGAACTGCCCTATTAAGAAAAAACTAATCATCCGATTGATAAGCTGTTTAATGCATCAGATTTACAAAAATTTTCCCTTTCATTTGCTATCTTATTTGTAACGATGCGACTAATATTTCTAATTTATTTTCTAATCTTTCTTATTTATTTTCCTCATTTTAAATAAATGTACGTTTTTTTTTTTTTTTTTAATTATTATTATTTTGTCGAAAAAAAATATTGGCAACAATTAAATTATGGATAAAATGTTAAAATTTAAATGGCTTTTTTATCAGAAATTAGAAGGTTATTATTTTTACATTTTAATTAATTAAGAAAAAACTAATCAAAAATTCGAAAATCTGACTTCGATGTGCACAATGACCCTTCGGGGGGCACCTTTGTGTTAAATCTCGTGACTGTCCGAGCTACCGTTTTCGAGATCAGTGAAATATACACATATTGCTCACTTAATAGTATAAGATTAACAGACATGCGATTGCTAAAATTAGAAATTAGCTGAAAATTTTTTGGTTAATTGATTGAACATTGATAATGCCACTTTTAATAAATTAACTATCTAACTACCTAAAGAGTTATATATATACAGTAGAACTTGGATAATTCGAAGTTGAAGGGACCAGAGAAAAATTCGAAATATCCAAAAATTCGAATTAATTACATATACTATTTTGTCAACAAGAATAGATAAATTAAAAAAATTAAAACTCTACGATCAACTATTTAACACATAAACTTTATATCTAAAAATACTGCTACATTTTTTTCTCCCAGTAAATTAATATTTTTTACGAGCTTAATTATTCCGCACTTTTTAAAAAATAGTCAGATATTTTTCATTTTTTCTTAAGTACAGTCTTTGTGTCATAGCATACGACTTATACCTATCAACTGATACAAAAATAGAATCTTCTACATTAGACACAACTTCCAATTCAATAAAACCTCGATGTTCATGTATGTGCACCATATCTTCTGATGCACTAGGTAGGGGCTTCTCTTGTATTTCCTTATCCTTCTTTTGAAAGACTGTTAAAATAAATAATGCACTTATCTGAGAAAAATCTCGGGAACAAATTTTACTGTAATGTTTGAAGGTAATTGTATGAAAAATTCGAATTATCCAAAATAGAATTCGAATTACTCACGATTTTTTAACATTATTTTAATACAAAATTCAAGGGACCGAGTAAGAAATTCGAATTATTCAAGTTTCACTGTATTTATAGCTTTCTATCTACATTAAAAATTTCAAGATTTTTTTCATTAGCACAAAACAATTCTTTAATATTATTGCAATAAGTTTTATATGCATATAAAACCTTATTAAAATTTTATGTCAACAAGAAAAAAAAAAAAAAAAAAAAAAAATCAAACAAATATAAAATATGATATTTATTATGTACATTAATCATACATATTTAAAAAAGCTACAGTAGTTAATTATCAGTTTCTAATATGCATAAAAACAACTGAGTATTAATTTTCTTAAATTAATTCAGAAAAAATTTTCCTACCTGAAAAATTTAGTCTACATTTTTTTCCTTGTTTAAACATTTGGAATAGATATTAAATAAGTGATTCCATACCAACTCACCTAAAAAAATAAAAGTTGGTTGCATGACCGACTCAGATTTTCTTTAAATTAGGTACACAGATTGATGATATAGATGCATGAAAAAGTCCAAATTTTTAGTTACCTGCTCCACTTATTTATAGATATACAGGTCCTTGAAGTTTACCCGCCCCCTCAAAATACCAAGAAATTCATGTTATTTAATTTTTTTTTTCTTAAAAATTGTGCTCATGTAATATGAAAGTGTTAGGTATCTATGGAAACTAGTTATACCAGGCATTCAGAAAAAAAATACTACAATGTTTATAATGAAAATCGTTAAGGTACAGTACTCTTAGAAGTTACAACTACAAAAATTTGATTTTCCCGATTTTGCTAAAATTGAGACATCAATTCCAAAAAAGGGAAAATAAAACTAAAGGTTTACTCACTTTCTGGTAGAGTACAGGTGTTCACCATAAATTACTACACAATAAATTACTTGGGTTTCTCACTCCTTCTTGGAAATATTTAAGCTTAAAGACAAACCATAGGGCAAAAACATGCAATTTCGGCCATCTTGGCAGCCATTTTTCTCATAAAGGGTGAGCACTAGAAACTTTTTTATTTTTTTTAAATAAACTACTGATGTGTTAGCTATTTACAGGAAAAGAGTTTACTTTTGGTTATTATTTGAATAAAGAGATATCTTGCTGATTGTATATGCATGTTTTTCTCTAATACCATATGCTTGTGTTTCCCCTCTCACAGACTTAACATTAATAAAAAAAGATGTAAAAAAACAAAACTTATTGAATATTATATAAATATTGATTTAATACATATATCGGACTTTATTTACCCTCTGAATGTTACTTAGTTACTTTTAGAAATAGTGTTATTAGGTGAATGAAGCGTTGAATAAGGGAGTAGCATTCTGATTTTATTATATTCTGGTATTAAAACAAAACTAATGTGTACTCTATTTTTGTGATATCTTAAAGAAAGATGTCGGAAACCTTTTAATTAAAAAAAATTCAAGTTAGTATTTAGTGAAGAAATAAAATATTTACAAAACAGAAACACCTCATTTTATGTAATCTCAAAGAAGCGTACACACTTTTTAAACAGGAATATCCCAATCACAAGATTGAATTATCTAAATTTGCTGTTTTGCGACCAAAGTGGTGTGTGTTAGTTGGTAGTACAGGAACTCATTCTGTCTATGTCTGTATGATTCACCAAAATGACAGGCTAATGATGGCATCTCTAAAACAATCTATCAGTGATTTTTTTTTTTTTTTTGTATCATTATGTGTGTGACATTAGCAATGAAGCATGCAAGTTAGGATTTTGTTCACAGTGTCCACTCCAAATTGCATTTGAAGAATCTTTAGATATGTTAATGGATGATTATGATGAAGAATCTGAAGTGATGTTTCGACGGTGGATAACTACAGTCCATTCAACACTCATTAAATTACTTTGTCTGCACCTGATTTTAAACCGGAACTTTTATTGAAAATGAAGTCCTTGGAAAAACACCATTACATTGCAAAATCTCAATCAGAGTACTTAAAATCAAGAAAAACAGAACTAAAACCAGATGAGTGCATTTTATTACTTGATTTTTTTGAAAATTTTACTTTTATTGTATACAGGATGCAATACAGGGATATCACTGGCAAAACACGCTCCATCCTTTTTTAGCGTGTGTTCGGCCAAATGATAACCTAAAAGTTATTTCTATGTGTATTATCAGTGACTGTTTGACACATGATACGGTGGCAGTAGTTTCTTTTCAAAGGCCTGTAATTCCATATTTAACATCATAATATCCAGACATACAGAAAATAACTTATTCAGTAGTGGTAGCTCAGCGCAGTACAAAAACAAGAAAAACTTTTTAAATTTATGCCAACATAAAAATGATTTCAAACTAAATGCTGAGTGACATTTTTTTGCCACCTCCCATGGCAAAAGCCCCTGTGATGCCACTGGAGGCACAGTTAAAAGGTCTGCTTATAGAACCAGCTTGCAACGTCCTTACAAGGATAGGATCAGATAATTTCTCTACATGATTTGTTTCATTATTGCACAGGTAATTTTAAAAATATTAAGTTTTTCTTTGCATCTGAAGAATATGCAGCAGAAACAAGAGCATTGCTTTCTGAAAGACTAACTTTCACTGTAAGAATTGAGAGTATCAGGGATTATCATAAATTTATTCCTATTAGTAAGTCTGTGCTTTTAGTTTCCATTGTATCTACAAACATATCGAATCAGATTGAAGTATCTGCAGTAGGTAAGCAACATGTAAAAAATTTAGTCTTAATAACATTTCTAAAGGTTTTTATGTTGCTTGCATGTATGATAAGAAATGGTGGTTAGGAGTTGTCTTAGAAAACTGTTTTGAAAAAGGGGATGTTCAAATACAATTTATACATCCTCATGGCCCCTGCCAAAATTTCTACTGGCCAGAGAAACCAGATACATGCTGGATTTCATACAAGCATCTGTTAGATATAATACCAATGCCATCAGCAGCAGCAGCCACAGGATGCATGTTTTTAATATCAAATGATACTGGGAAAAGTACAGGAACTTATGCTTGCAGTTGAATAAAATTCTGTACACATCAATTTTTAATGTATTGCTGTATTTCAAATATATTTGCTTATGAAATAAATATTTATAGCTCCTTTATTTTCATTGATTTTTCAAGAAATTATTTAGTACTTTATAATTACGAATGGACAACATTCAGTTTTGGAAAAATTCTATTTCTTGTTTTCATCAAATATCTAATTTTGCTATAAAATTTAGAAATTATTTTTTAAATTATTATTAAATAATTTAATATATTAAATTTCTTGTATAGATAGTGCAGCTATTAATACATGCATTACTATTTTTCTTTTTTATTGATGTTAAGTCTATGAGAGGGGGAACACAAGCATATGGTATTAGAGAAAAACATGCATATACTATCAGCAGGATATCTCTTTATGCAAATAATAACCAAAAGTATACTCTTTTCCTGTGAATAGCTAACGCATCAGTAGCTTATTTAAAAAAAATAAAAAAGTTTCTAGTGCTCCCCTTTTAGGAGAAAAATGGCTGTCAAGATGGCCGAAATTGCATGTTTTTGCCCTATGGTTTGTCTTTAAGCTTAAATATTTCCAAGAAGGAGTGAGAAACCCAAGTAATTTATTGTGTAGTAATTTATGGTGAATACCTGTACTCGACCAGAAAGTGAGTAAACCTTTGGTTTTATTTTCCTTTTTTTGGAATTGATGTCTCAATTTTAGCAAAATCGGGAAAATCAAATTTTTATAGTTGCAACTTCTAAGAGTACTGTACCTTAATGATTTTCATTATAAACATTGTAGTATTTTTTTTTTCTGAATGCCTGGGATAACTAGTTTCCATAGATACCTAACACTTTCATATTGCATGAGTACAATTTTTAAGAAAAAAAAATTAAATAACATAAATTTTTTGGTATTTTGAAGGAACGGGCAAACTTTGAGGACCTGTATATCTATAAATAAGTGGAGCAAGTAGTTAAAAATTTGGACTTTTTCATGCCTCTATATCATCAATCTGTGTACCAAATTTAAAGAAAATCCGAGTCGGTCATGCAACCCTCATTGTGTGAGTTGGTATGGAATCACTCAAATATAAATATTTAATTTAATTGAGAAAAAATAAGTAGATTTATCAAGTTCAGTAATGAAGTTTAAAAATAATTACATATGGTGAGAAATATTGAGCACTTCTATCTCTTTATTGTTTCTAGAATTAATCACTATCTGGCGATGTGTGTGTGGGGGGGGGGAGTAAAAATTAATTACATGGGTAGGAAATATTAAACTCTTTCAGTTCTTCTTCTAGAATCTAACAAACCAAGTTTAAATGAATATTGACATTTATGTTGTGGATGGAGAAAGACTGGGAAACAAAACAGGGTTGGCAGGTTTTTGACACATGACACTTTTTGACGGTTTAAACCATGGTTAAAACCGTCATGTCAAAAACTACCTTGTCAAAAACCTATATTTATAATTTAATTGTCATAAACAAAACTTAGTTTAACAAAATATAGTTTATAAAGATTTTTTGAAAAGTAAATAGATTGATGTTCTTTGAAAAACACATTGTTACATTTTGATTAATACAAAAAACAAACTTTAGACTTTTTAAAATTTTATTATGAATTATTTCTATGTTCCTTCAAAATATGCTGTGATACTTATTATGAAATTTATTTATAATTATGCTTAATATAGTATATGTTAAACTAAGTTATGTGATACTTTAAAAATATAGCTGTTTTTAATAAGATATTATTAATAAGTATGTTTTAAAAAGTAAACATATTAATGTTTTTGGAGAAACATAACATTTTGATTAATATACAAACAAAAGTTTAGGCTTCTAAAATTCATGATTTATAAAACATTGACAGATCATTTTGATTGATAAATCATTTTATTTGCAATATAACATTGTATATTTTTATTTTTTTAGTATTGTGCTTTTAGTATTATGTATTTAATCCTTAAAATAAAAATGCATTGCCTAATATTTTGTATTTAAATATTTTATAGAAAAATATAACTTTTTTTTTTTTTTTTTTTTTTAATGACTGCTGATATTGCAAGTTCATAAGAAAAAGCAATAATTCTGAATATTAAGCAAGCTTGAATTGCGTCTGAAATTCTTATAATTACCGTGAGACAAGAAAAATATGAATGCTTTCTGGACATGTATAAATTGCAATACATTTAATATTTACTTGTACAGATTCTTAAAAAAATTATTAGTCTAAGCTGTAGGGCCCACCAGCGGCCAAGCGGTTCTACGCTCAAAGCTGGTAGACGTGAGGTGCTAGGTTCAATCCCAGTGCATGCTCGTCGGCCTAGACGTTCAGAGTTTTTCATGGTTTTCTCTGAAATTTGCATAAATACGGGCTAGGACCCTTTAGAAAGACCCCCTACGGAGGGCACTCCTTCTTAAGCCTAAGACCCTAGAGCAGGGCCGGCTCGACCATATAGGCAAACTAGGCGATGGCCTAGGGCGCTCAAATCTAGAGGGCGGCACAATCCAGACAACAAGATCTATTTTATTTATTACTATCTAACGGCACTTTAGAATAGATAAAATGTAGTCTTGGAAACACAGTCCTCATGTTGTGAGAAAATTTTAAACACTTACAATTTTTGTCTAGAAAGGACTAAAAGGTACAAGTCTGCTGCTATGACTTGGAAACATTTACTGAGTTTTTCTTGGCATGTTTTCGATTGGACGTGTAAAAATGAAGTAAATGGATAATCCTCGAATTGACTTTTTTGGGCATCAAAGTCAATCTAATTTATCTGATGAGAAGCGCTTGAGAAAGAGTCACAAACAACTGGCTTGATTTTACCATAATAACGATCTATTTATTTCAAAAACTTACAGCGTCGAATTGAGTTTTGAAAACAGTCCGTCATTAAATCTGTCCATCTAATTGTTAACAGCTTTACTCTATATCTAAAAGTCACCGAGTCATTATTTAATGGGGCTGTACTTTATTGGAACTATAAAGTTTTGACTTTCCATTCAAGCGTCTAAATTGTACATCATGTTTCATCTCATGAATCATCCCTTGCACATCTTTTATGTTTCAGTCTTTCCTTTGTACATCTTTTCTTATTTTTAAATACTTTTTCCTTCTTTTATTTCTAGAGGGTAGGGTAGGAAAGTGAGTTTTACGTCGCACTAGTGCTACATATGGGCATTTGGAACCTTTAATTTCTAGAATCTTTGCTTGAATTGTCTTTTCAACTTTAATTTTCGTAAATTTTATTTTTTCCTCCAAAATTTCTCTCGCTCTTGCATTTTCTCTTGAATTACTTTAACTTTTGAATGAATCTCTTCTTACATGGCTTCTATTTTATCCTTAACTCCTCTTGTCAGGGTTTCAGCTATTTTCTCAATTCATGTTGTCTAGTTTTCATCTTCTTTTATCCATCCTTCATCTCTTCATGTCCGAATAGACGACATGACTCTCTGACGTCATTCAAAGTCCTGATGATTTTCTTTTATTTAACCTGTAGGATTCTTCCTTTAACCCACAAACAGTGGAATGTAGCCTATCATAGCACAGCTTTTTCCCACAAACATTGAAAGCTCCGCCTCGTTCTAGTTGTCCATTCTCGATGAACACAAGCCAGATCATGTATAAAAAATGTTAATTTCCTATTAGAAAATAAATGAAGAAATTTTTCGTCAGTACATAACAAAAGACGACGCGCCAATGATGAAAATGCGACCCAAACTCCACTACTAATGCACTACTAAAAACAAAAAATTTTTCTTGGAAACTGTAAAAGTGATTTCGGATTTGATGAACAGGAGGCATTTTCAGAAGAAATTAATATTGCGGTATCATTCCCATCGGAGTCAGAGCCAGCCCGATTACGAAAAATGAAAAAGAAGTTTAATTATGCAGTCAGCTGATAAATCAACAAGTGATGCTAAACATCATTTTAAGATTAATTTTTATATTTCTTTTCTTGATGCAGCAAGAAATTCGAATGATGAAAACAGACCAAAAGGATAAATCATGTTTTCTGATGCCTTTCTAACGATTGTGAGTCGTAAAAAGCAAACTTTCAAAGTGATTTTGAAATTATGTAGAAGATTAGGAGATTATCTGACTCAAAGAGACTCTAAGGATGTTGATGAAAGTACACTACAGGAAGTTTTGAATCTTTTTTGTGAAAACGAACTAGTACATTGCGTATTGAATTTAGTAACAGCAATAAAATTGTTGCTGACACTTCCTGTGTCTGTGGCCAGTGGAGAACCCAGCTTCATATATAATTGAAATTAATAAAAACTTACCAGCATTCTATAGTGACGCGAGTACGATTTGTAGGACTATCACCATTATCAACAGATCAAGATGAAGATAAAATAATTCATTTGAAGGATATTGTTTCTACTACTGCTAAAAGTAGCGCCGAAAAAACAATAATATGCAATATGTAATAAAAATAAATAGCTGATTATTTATTACAGTATTTGTATGTGTATAATTGTCTGTGTGTCTTACATTTTTAAAAAAATTGTTTTAATGGGGCGCCACGAAAATGTTTCGCCTAGGGCGCCAAATTTGCTCGGGCCGGCGTTGCCCTAGAGTAGTCAATCAGCCTTACTCCCAAAACACCAATAGTCCAAGCTATAAACAGGTACAAATATTTATACAATCAATAATAATAATAAATAGATAAAAATTTATTAAATGATAAAGTGTAATAAATACAGATTATAAATATAATTATTTTCAAATTCATATTAATTTACTGCCCACATATATTATGTTTTACTTAAAGAAAAAAAAAAAAAAATCCTGTATTCCTGTTAAAACCCGAATAAACTACTACGTCAGAAACGCCAAAAGAAAATTATTTGTGATGCATACAGCTGTTTCGGTAGCCTTAAGCGTACTGAAACAGCTGTATGCATCGCAAATAATTTTCTTTTGGCTTTTCTGACGTAGTAGTTTATTCGGGTTTTTAATATTCCAACGCCAAGTCTCCTGTTATTACCTGTATTCGTGTTTTTATGGCTTATGTGAAAATTCATAAGTAACATTGGAATTTTAGAATTTCATAAATATTAATATAAATAAACATACAAAATATGTCTATGCATACTTTGTATATATTTCTTAGGTTATAAGCCAGTTAATTTACCTAAATTTTTATAACTTATCTATGAATTGTTTTAAGATTTGTTAATTTATAAACAGCATAATATTTAGATATTCACTTGTATATGGCAAATATTACTAAATCCTATTTCTAACCTGATTCTAGCTCATTTATAGATTTTGAATTTTGACAATACAGGTTTTTGACAGTTTAAACCAGGTTTTAACCATTGTCATGTCAAAAACCACTTTTTTACGTCAAAAACCCAACCCTGAAACAAAATAATTCTGCAGAACATCTTATCGCTGATCACTAGTTGGAGATAAGAAAATGGGGGGGAGGGGAAAAAATAATTACATGAGCTAGAAATATTTAACAATTCTATTTCTTTATAGGTTCTAGAATCTCATTAAGTAAGTTTAAAATGAATATTGACATTTATGTTGTGGATGGAGAAAGATTATGAATTGGGTGACTTTCGTAGTGAATTTAATCGCCGATTGTTAATGGGGTTTCCTTTTTTTAAATGGACGATATCCGCGATTTTTTTTTAAAGCAGAAGAAGTTAATTTGCAAAATTTCGCAAGGGGGGAAATTCATAGATTTCCGCAAAATCGCATGTCTGATTGGCGATTATAGCAATTTTTTTGGAGCGCCACTTTTTCAAATTAAGTCGCCAAATGGCGAGTGGCAACCGCAAATCTTGACCTCTAATACACTCAATGTTTCGAAACATTGCATCGAGGGATAAGTTTTTAAATTGAAAAAACTAATCGTTTGCAAATCTTGCTAAACTTTTGAGCAGGAGTGTAAATAAATTTAATTATTTATTTAATTAATCTGATTATTTTTATTATAAGCAAAATTTCGTAAATTTCTAAGCTTGTCTCATAAATTATTAATACTTATACAGAGCACACATTTCAAAATTACCAATTATTATAGCTTCTTGATCATTCTCTTTAAGGAGAATATTCTCAGAAAGATTATTACCGAGAATTTTAGAACCCTGTTCATGACTTTATGTAAAGGTAACCTTTGCCATACAAATTCATAGTTAGGGAAAAAAATTTAGAAAATTCTACAATAGTTGAAGAATTAAGCCATGCTTTTTAAATTGAAGGTTTAAAATTACCATAATTTTCTGCAAGTAAGGTATGTCATTCCTGTATCAGAACTTTTATCTAATGAAAAAAAAATCTATATTTTTTCAATGAAACAGCTTACACAAATGTAACTTTATTTGCTAATTAAAATTTCTGGTGCAAAGTTAACTTATCTGACCTGCAGATTGATTATATGCAAAAATTACGGTAAGATAAAATTTGTAATAATAATAAAAAATTCTTTAATAATATGTTTCACTTTATAAAAAATGTTATAAGTATTGTTTGTTTAGTTATGATTTTTCCATTTTTTTTATTTTAGAGCTGAATTCAGGAAAGTTTATGAATATCTGTTTAGTGATGAACTGAAGAAAAAGAAATGGGCAGTTGATACAATATCTGTTTGGGAAACAAGGTAAGTCTAAGTACAATGTAATTTCAGCTCAAAATTTAAAGATTTTGAGTTTTAAAAAAAGGTATAAAACCACTTTTAAAACATGTTATAAAATTTCTTTATTAAAATCACACACAAAGCTTTTCGCTATTATTAACATAGCATCTTCCGGTGTTGTTAATTAACATACAGAGTAGACAGAATTATATACTGAAGAAGTTCAATATAGTCCCAGGAGCAGAATTATATCCTATGTTCTGCAACGAGACATTAAAATTTGCAGATGTTCTGCAGGTATTTTGTCCAAATTTGTCAAAGCACAGTAAAATGCAAAATAAGCATAAAAATAATACTTATTAGTAAAATATTTATTACACATTTATAATAAAACATGGTTTAAAATTTTTATAATCTAAAACTGAGGAATACACCCAGAATTTGCAATTTTTTCAATGGCTTTTGGCATTAATATTGTCACATTAATGTGGATATACTACTTACAAAATGTTTATAAATTTTGTCTATACATTGAAACAATGACTGTTTCCAGCAATTTTCTAGTGTGCTAACAGATTTACAGGTCAGTTGAACATATCTAGGTTTTATTAATTTTAGAATGTTAGCTGTATCAACATCATCCAGTTAGGGGATAGATGAAATGTTCTGCAAAAGCCTCAATTGTTCTGCGACGTGCGTCGCAGTTTTAAGCACTTTCTGCTCCTGGGAATATAGTTACAGTTAAAAAATAAGTTTGGTAAATATCATGAGTCATTTAAGATCACTTGGCGTCACACTAGGGTTACACAGCAAGTTCAGTAGAAAACGTTGACACACAAAGTTTTCAGCATACCGGAACTATCTTGTAGTGTAGTCTTTAAGAAAAAAGAAGGTCCAGTTCACTAAAAGTCGCACCAGAGCTACATGGCAATGGAATACTTGTAGCAGCACACATAAATTCACGAGCAGGAAGATTGTGCGACATTTAGTGAACTGGACCTTCTTTTTTCTTAAAGACTACACTACAAGATAGTTCCGGTATTGTTGGAAATATTCCAGCTCCCATTTTTCCAACTCCATTACTTTGGTAGATAACTTTGGGGTCATACTTAAGAATTTTATCTTTATTAATTGCTTAAGTTTTATTAAAATATTAATCAACTTAATTGCTAAAAAGTTTATTCATTACTTATTAAAAAGGTTTATTTTTATTAATTGCACAGGTAAAATAGTTTATATATCTGTTATTCACTTTAAAAAAATACTTACCTTTAAACGCCGTGGTTTGTTTTGTTTTTGGCGTTTTCCGTGAATGAATCATTTGATTCATTCACGCTTCCAGCGATATGCCGTTATTTTTGCAACGGCCTCAGTTAGCAGTTGCAGGTAGCGTTGTAGCATCGTGTAATCGTTCAACGGCGCATGCCGATTCACCGCGAATATGCAAATCTTCATAAAATGAAAACCTATAAATAGTATTGAACATCTGTATTTGCTCTCAGTGGCTGTCAAGCCCAGTCGCAATGTTTTTGTTGCAGACGCAGGTCGTCTTGCCGTTTTCCCGTTAAAATTTATAATTTCATTTATTTAAGTTTTTCTTTAATTTAAACTGTTAAAGAAACAGTTCGTTTTTTTTAGTATAATAATAGTAATGATGAATAATTAATAGTTGTATTAATAAAGAGTTTAAAAAAATGAATTTCAAATATCAAATTTTTCTGGATCAATTTAATGATTAGTTTAAAAATGCCTAGAGCTAAAAGAGCGATAGTTTTTTTTGGAAATGCTATTAATAAATTAAATTATGTTTTCCCTTCAAGTATATTTTGTGCTTATTAAGTGATCTGTGCTCATCATTAGCAGCATCCTACAATGTGATATGGTATTTTTCTGGAAGTGTTCATCTTTATTATGGTTTGTTCAAAATCTTCGAATCCTGTAATGTAAGTACTGTTTTGAATCTTTTTGATAAGCTGCAGATTTGGACACCACTTTGGATTTAAACACCATATGTGTCATGGTGTATGTTCATCTACCTAGATACTTTTTTGAAGCAGCAGATATTGTTAATATTTTGACTTGTGTGGTTTTTTGTATGAATCTTTCCATAATTTGCATTTAAAAGATTTATTCATATATATTTAATAATTTATTTTTTTTCTGTTTATATATATATATATATTTAAAGCTATAAATAAAATTGTAATTTATTTAAAACTTGTGTCTTTCCTGTGCCACTCACACACTTAGTTAGGATCAGGTATTTATCACGTTTTTCACTGTGTGTGTAACTCCTCTTTAATTTTTATGTTTGTATGTTGAACTTTTCAACATTTACAACATATTTAGGGTTATGGGCTTCAGAAACCGGTCCATACCATGTGTGAGTGGTCTTTAAATTTTGGCACAGATTTTCTAGCAGCTTTAATATCTAAATTTTTTTGAGGGGAGGTTTTTTCTTGCTAAACATGGCCTTGACCTTGAGTCCTTCAATTGAAAAACTTACTTATAAAAATTACTCAAGTTGGTCTCGTGAAGGTACTGAAAAACCTCCTAGTGATGAAGATTTAAAATTAAAAGAAAGTTTTGAAAATCGGTCACGTGTGGCTTTGACCACAATTTATTTAAATTTAGATTCAGAATTAAAATGCTTAATTGAAAATTGTGACAGTCCAAGCGATGCTTGGCAAGTTTTGAAATCTAACTTGGTCCCTGACAGTCGGGTTGAACATTTTTCATTATTTCATAAATTTTTGGACTGTTTTATTAAAAATAATGAATCTATACGTACTTACTCGGCGAGGCTCTCAGAGATTATTGAACAACTCCGAAATATGGGTAAGCCAGTAGCAGACATTTATGCCTGTTATCAAATTCTTCGTCGCTTACCAGATAGATTTCAGCCAGTTATACAATTTTTGCTTAGGCTAGATCATAAAAATTTTTCATTTAAGGAAGTTGTTTCTCATTTAATCGCTGAAGAGACCCGCCTAGAATTACGTGATCTTGAATTCAATAACTCTAAATCTAATATTGAAGTTCAGAATGTAACATGTCCCTCTAATTCTGGTAATAAATTTTTTAAGAAAAATGTTAAGTGTTTTAGATGTGGCCGAAATGGTCACTATAGTACAAATTGTTTTGCTGCATTACCTACTAGAACTTTTCCTAAACCTAAAAATGTGACTTCAAGAAATTTTAATGTTGGTAAAAGAAAACCTTTCAGAAGGGGAGCAGAAACTCGTCCACAAGTCAGTTTCACAAATTCAGTTTTTCCTCAAAATTTCTTTGTGGCTGAATCATTACTAAATTTTAATTTGGATGGCAGAAACAGCTGGGTCTTCGATTCAGCTGCTTCGCACCACTTTTGCAAAGTCAAAGAATATTTTTGGAATTTTCAAAAGGTTGATAATGAAAGCATGTCTGTTGCTGTGGACGGGGTCAGCTTCCCGATCGAAGGTAGAGGTATGGTAAAAATGCTGTTTAATAATGTTGTGTATCAGTTTAATAATGTATTGTATTCTAGTAAATTGAGGAAGAACCTCATGTCGGGACCATGTATAGATAGTATGGGAGGAAGTTATATTGGAAAAAGGGGGAAAATTTCAGTGTTTAATAAAGATGGTAATTTTGTTTTCAATGCTAAACTTAAAGAAGGTATATATTATGTTTTTCCTAGAATTTTAAAGAATCCTGAATTTGAAATTAATGGGGGGCTAGGAAATAAAAATTTAAATGTTTTTTCTCACATGCCTGTTGCTGCTGTGGTTGATCTCAATTCGGTAGATACTTGGCACTCTCGTTTCGCTCATGTTGATAAAGATCTTGTGGTCCATACCAGTAAGCAGAATTGTGTTCATGGATTGCCAAGATTAAAATATACTAAAAATTTTTGTGAGCCTTGCCGTCTTGGAAAACAGAGACGCAGGTCATTTAAACCTATTCAAGGTGGGCAATCTAGAGAACCACTTGAAAGACTGCATTTAGATGTTTGGGGACCAATTAGTATTTTAGGGCGAAACGGTGAGAGGTTTTTTTTGACAATTACAGATGAGTTTTCCAGAAAAATTGCTATCTACCCAATGGTAGAGAAATGATATATTTTTGAAACATGTAACTAGAGCTGAACTGTTCCTCAATAAAAGACTTAAAGCCATTCGTAGTGACAACGGTACAGAATTCTGCAATGCCAACTTTCAGGACTTTTGTGAAAAAAGGAGTGTTAAACACGAACTAACAAATGTGAACACGCCTGAGCAGAATGGTATTAGCGAAAGGGCTAATCAAACTATTTTAAACTGTGTGCGTGCCATATTAATTGAAAGCGGCATGCCTTTTAAGTTTTGGCCTGATGCCGTCATTTATTTTGGCTACACTTGGAACAGAGTCTGTCACCGGGGTCAATCTAAGACACCATTTGAACTATATCAGAATACTAAACCTTCAGTTAAACATTTGAGAGCTTTTGGTTCAGTGGCATATGTTGGTATACCAAAACAGCTAAGAAGTCATAAATTACAGCAAAAATCAAAAAAGGGATATTTGATTGGATATTCGTTAAAAACTAAAGGATTCCGTATATGGGTAGAGGAAGAAGACAAAATTTATGAAACTTTAAATGTAACTTTTGATCCAGAGGATCGTGTGTACAGAAGTGGAGCAGTGCTGGGCCCTTCTCCTGACCTTGAGGTATCAAGAAAGGAAAGAAATTGTGCGAGCTCTGACCCACCGCCCACGATTACGATAATGCCGGAAAGTGAGGCAGAGGAGGTGCGTCCACAAGTTCCGCCAAAGGTAACCAGTTGGAACGGGTGTCTAGTGAAGAGAAGGACTGGCACACGCACTGATGTGTACTACTATCCTGAAGAAACTAATTCTAGATTAAAGTCTATAAAAGAAATAGAAAAATATTGTAAAAGCCATAATATCCTTTTTGATGCAAATTTATTTAATTTTTCACCCAGTGATACTTATGAAGGGGTTATACCAAAACAGACTTCAGAATCTTCCTCGGAATCTTCAGAACATTCAGAGTCGAATTCACCTCAACCTTCAAGTTCTGCTGTTTTATGACTAGATGTCAACATTCCAAGAACCTTCAACCAAGCTCTAAAGTCTGCCCAATACCATGAATGGAAAAAATCTATGGATGAGGAAATTGGGGTTATGTCTGAAAGAAATGTCTGGCACCAAGTTAAACCACCGCCTGGTAAAACCATAATTGGTAACCGGTGGGTCTATACTATAAAACGTGATGAAAGTGGAAGAATTGCACGCTATAAATCATGTCTGGTTGCCCAGGGCTTCAAGCAAGTGAAAGGCGAGTCATATGATGAAACCTTCTCCCCAGTCGTCAATTTTTCTATCATCAGATTTTTTTTCAGTTTGTTGGTTTCAAATTTAGGCTGGTATAACATCCAGTGTGATGTGAAGGCAGCATATTTATATGCACCCCTTACTGAAGAAATTTACATGAAGCAACCTCCCGGATACATCGTAAAAGGGAAGGAAGAATTCGTATGTAAACTAGACCGTGCCCTCTATGGACTACACTAGAGTGGCAGGCTGTGGTTTTACGAATTGAATGGTGTGCTTCTTGAGATAGGTTTTTCTAAGTTTCAGTGGTGCAATTGTGCCTATAAATATGAAAATTATATTATTTTACTAGTCTATGTGGATGACATTGTGGTTTTTGGAAAAAGTAAAGAAAAACTAGATAAAATTATTAAAGTTTTAGAGTCTAAATTTGATTTAAAAATGTTGGGACAAACAAAGAATCTTTTAGGAGTAGAATTTAATTATAAACAAAACAGTGTAGAAATTAATCAAACTAACTACATTAAAGAAGTTTTTGAAAGATTTAAACAGTTTCATCCCCCAATTACTTCATTACCAATAGTTAAAGGTGTTAAATTTTCAAAGTTGGATTGTCCATCAAATAATACAGCTCAATTAGAAATGGCTAAGTTTCCCTATCGTAACGTTCTTGGTTGTCTGTCTTTTATTGCCAGCAGAAGTCGACCTGATATAACATATGCTGTGAACATTTTCAGTCAGTTCCAAGCAAATCCTGGATTGACGCATTGGACGGGTTTATTGAAATTATTAGGATATATTAAATATACAGAAAATTTAAAATTAAGTTTGAAATGTAATAAAATTGAACTCATTGCTTTTTCAGATGCAGATTTCGCATCCAACAGGGATGATTTTGTGTCTGTAGGTGGACAGATTGTTTTGTTAGGCCAGAGCCCAATTTCATGGCGTACCTTTAAACAACGTGGAGTTTCTCTATCTACAATGGAAAGCGAATTTATCGCCATGACAGAGTGTGTTAAAGAACTGATGTGGTTCAGCAATGTCATTGATGATTGTTTTGAATCCAATATAATTTATAAAAAGCCTTCTTTACCTATTCTTTATGCTGACAATCAGTCAGCAATTGATTTTTCTAAATCTCCAATTGAGAACAGCCGCAGCAAGCATATAAATGTAAAGTTGTTTTTTATTAGAGAATGGTTCTACGAGGGAAAATTTGACTTAAAGCATATTCCTTCTAAACTTAATTTAGCAGATCCATTCACTAAAGGTTTAACAAAATGTGATTTATATAAGTTTACCTCACAAATTTTTGTTGAGGATGAGCAATCAGATTAAATTAAGACATTAATCTTTGGTTAAAAAAAATATATATATATGTATAGTTTTTTTTAATTTTTTTTTTTTTTTTCCAAATAATGTTTAAAAGTTTTTTTAAGGAACTGGGAAT
The DNA here is from genome assembly GCA_963930645.1 of Salticus scenicus. Lineage (NCBI taxonomy): Eukaryota > Metazoa > Arthropoda > Arachnida > Araneae > Salticidae > Salticus > Salticus scenicus. The sequence continues at coordinate 5,950,772 of OZ005650.1, read as the reverse complement.
ATAAATAAATTATAATGTGTAAATGTATAAATAAGTAATATTGGTATTGAATTTGTATTGTATATATTAAATTTGTAGTATATTTATAGTAGAATATTTATGGTAAATTATAATATATTATTGTAGTATTAATGTTATAGTAATTGCATTTGTAGTGTTGTTTAAGTCATGCATCTTTCATCGGTATGAGTGATACTAGGCCTAGTATAAGTGTGTAATCATCTATCACTCATTAAATTTGTGTTTGTCTAAATATTATAGTAAATTTTTGAATTTGTATAATGTATAAATGTTCCCAGTATCTAATACGTTTTTTTAAATTTGTTTATTGCATTACATGAATATTGAATATGGAGATATATAAATGAATTAAATGAACTTTTAATGTATGTTTAAATGTTTGAATAATTTTTGATTACTATAAAAGGATTGAAATTTAAATTGGAGTTTAGAAATTTACTATTGCATGTATATATATATGTATTTAATGATCTTTAATTTATCTTAAAAAAAAAAAAAAAAGGGATTTAATTGTTTCATATGTTTTTTTTTACGGCTGTAGTAATGTCGTTGTGGGGGGCAATGTCAGAAATATTCCAGCTCCCATTTTTCCAACTCCATTACTTTGGTAGATAACTTTGGGGTCATACTTAAGAATTTAATCTTTATTAATTGCTTAAGTTTTATTAAAATATTAATCAACTTAATTGCTAAAAAGTTTATTCATTACTTATTAAAAAGGTTTATTTTTATTAATTGCACAGGTAAAATAGTTTATATATCTGTTATTCACTTTAAAAAAATACTTACCTTTAAACGCCGTGGTTTGTTTTGTTTTTGGCGTTTTCCGTGAATGAATCATTTGATTCATTCACGCTTCCGGCGATATGCCGTTATTTTTGCAATGGCCTCAGTTAGCAGTTGCAGGTAGCGTTGTAGCATCGTGTAATCGTTCAACGGCGCATGCCGATTCACCGCGAATATGCAAATCTTCATAAAATGAAAACCTATAAATAGTATTGAACATCTGTATTTGCTCTCAGTGGCTGTCAAGCCCAGTCGCAATGTTTTTGTTGCAGACGCAGGTCGTCTTGCCGTTTTCCCGTTAAAATTTATAATTTCATTTATTTAAGTTTTTCTTTAATTTAAACTGTTAAAGAAACAGTTCGTTTTTTTTAGTATAATAATAGTAATGATGAATAATTAATAGTTGTATTAATAAAGAGTTTAAAAAAATGAATTTCAAATATCAAATTTTTCTGGATCAATTTAATGATTAGTTTAAAAATGCCTAGAGCTAAAAGAGCGATAGTTTTTTTTGGAAATGCTATTAATAAATTAAATTATGTTTTCCCTTCAAGTATATTTTGTGCTTATTAAGTGATCTGTGCTCATCATTAGCAGCATCCTACAATGTGATATGGTATTTTTCTGGAAGTGTTCATCTTTATTATGGTTTGTTCAAAATCTTCGAATCCTGTAATGTAAGTACTGTTTTGAATCTTTTTGATAAGCTGCAGATTTTGGACACCACTTTGGATTTAAACACCATATGTGTCATGGTGTATGTTCATCTACCTAGATACTTTTTTGAAGCAGCAGATATTGTTAATATTTTGACTTGTGTGGTTTTTTGTATGAATCTTTCCATAATTTGCATTTAAAAGATTTATTCATATATATTTAATAATTTATTTTTTTTCTGTTTATATATATATATATTTAAAGCTATAAATAAAATTGTAATTTATTTAAAACTTGTGTCTTTCCTGTGCCACTCACACACTTAGTTAGGATCAGGTATTTATCACGTTTTTCACTGTGTGTGTAACTCCTCTTTAATTTTTATGTTTGTATGTTGAACTTTTCAACATTTACAACAGGCAGAGCCTGACTAAGGCAGGGGCATACGGGGCAGTTGCCCCGGGCCCCCACATAAGAGGCAGGCCCCCAAATCGAATAGAAAGTTTATTTTACGTTTCCTTCTTTAATGAAATTAAAAAAAAAATAAATAAATATCAGTATAGTGTAAAATACGTCAGTGTAAAATCCGGCTTAATTGAGCCATCGTAATTGCGAAAATTTAGCTGAATTCTGCCTTAATGTCAGCAAGGATATGAATTTTTCGCAGCTAGATGACAAAGTTAACAATCAGAAATAAAATGGATCTATAATGAGGTGAAAAATTTAAATACCTCCATAAAGTTCGGTTCTTCATTAAGGAGCCTTCAGAAACTGGCAACTTAGAAAGCTTCAAGTGCGGCTCCATTGATATTTCTTTGATGTGGTTTTATAGAGCCGATGCTCGCTCGAGTCGTCCCTCACAACCCCCCTAGTGCGATAATTGCATGAAAACTGGTCTCTTTTGTAAAAGAGCAATAAAAAGTAATGTCCTTCCTTGTAAATATGTGCAAAATTTCAAGGGTCACTTTCGGACAATAGATAATTTATGAGTTTTGAAGCTCTGTATGTTGCCAGTGTCTGAAGAGTCCTTTACGGAAGGAGTGAAGCAGAGGGGGCCCCCAAAGAAGTTTTTGCCCCGGGTCCCAATTAGGCTAAGTCGGGCCCTGACAACAGGTATGCTGAAAACTTTTTGTGTGTCAACGTTTTCTATTGAACTTGCTGTGTAACCCTAGTGTGACGCCAAGTCATCTTAAATGACTTATGATAAATATGCAATGCATAAAAAGGACAAATTAACTTTTTAAAAACTTTAAAATACCTTTGACAATCCTTTTACTTGAGCAGCTTTTATGATATATTTCGACTTGCATAAAATTCGCAGTCATCCTGAGATGTTTGTTTTGCTGCTCTACTGATCTTCGTCTTCATCCTCTTCCACATCATCCTCCTCGTCTCCTACGTCATTCTGTCGTCGATATTTATTTATTACATGTTGCCAATCTTTAGCTATAATGCTATGCTCTCTCTCATTTACTGGAGTGTTAGAGGTTAATATTTCCAAGGCTTCTCGTTTTAGTGCGTAGTTATGTGAGTTATAAGGCGCTATTTTGATGGTTTTTAAGGTGTCAGGTATTATAGGGTTAGTTTTGTGCGTACGTGATAAAGCGGTGGAGCATCTATTATATTTAAGATCGCTAATGTGTTCTATTTCCCTGTCTTTAATTTTTCTTTTCGTCATTCCGATATATGAAGCAGGTTTATTATTATTTTCTATATCAAATGTAATTTTGTATATCCCTGGGGTTTCTTTAGGATCAATAATGTCTTTTTCGTTCCGAATTCGTTGTATAATGTTTCTATTGGGTTTGATGGGTATATGTATATTATGTTTAGATCCTTCGTTTTTAATTTTGTTCGCTATGCCCTTACAGAATGGTATGGAAGTGGTGAATTTAGGTTTAATCTTTTGGGCGTCATTAATTTTATTGAGAGTTTTTAAGCGTTTTTTATAAAGTTTTTGTACTAGAGAGTTACTATATCCTGCACGTTTAGCAATGTTTTTTATGAATTTTATTTCGGTGTTAAGTAGATTTTTATTTGAGCAGATTAGAATGGCGCGATCTATGTATGAGCGTATGGCGGCGGTTTTGTATTGGAAAGGGGTCTTACATTTATTATGAATAATTTCGTTGTTGTTTGTTGGTTTTCTATAAACAGTAGTATTAAAGGTATTATCGTGATTTTTAATAATTTTAACATCTAGAAAGTTTATGCTATTGTTGGTTTCAATATCGAGGGTAAATTTAATATTTTGATCTAGGTTATTTAAGTCGTTTAGGAGGGTATGTAGGTCGATGTTATTGGGGATGACAGCGAAAACGTCATCCACGTAACGTAGCCGTATTTTACAATTTTTTATTATTTCGTGGGCGGAATTTTCAAAATGTCTGAGTTTAATTTTAGCAATGATGCCTGATATAGGGGAGCCCATTGGCACGCCCTTCGTTTGTCTATAGATATTACTATTGAAAGTGAAAAATGAGTTGTTTAATAAGAGGTTATTAGCAGAAATTAAAGTTTCGCTTATTTTATTGTTGCCATAGTTGTTAATTATTTGGTTTTGTATTATATCAGTAATTTCATTTAGGTTTATTGATGGGTACAAGTCTTTTACATCGAAGCTAACGAGTGTATCTTCATATTTGATATTTATATTTTGGATGGATTTTATGAAGGCTTCTGTTGAGTTTAGACTGTGAGTTGAGGGGGGAAGTAGGGTTTCATAGACGTTTTTCATATAAACTTCAAGATTGTTTGTAGGGCCTTCTAATTTATTTACTATAGGTCTAAGTGAGGGAGAGGTTTTATGATCTTTATACTTTCCAAAGATACGGGGGATAATAGGAGCGTAGTTGTTAAGTTTTGGTGGGTTGTCTTCAGGCCAAGATCCAGTTTTAATCAGAGATTTAGTTTTATCCATTAGTTTTTTGAGTGGGTCTTTATCAATTTGGTTTACTTCAAGTTTATTAATAGTATCGGTCATCATTTTATTTTAATCGTTTCTATCAAGTATAGTTATTTTTCCGGTTTTATCAGTCATTAGGATTGTAATATCGCAATTCTTTTTTAATTCGTTTAGGCATTTTATATCTTCTTTATTGCTATGAGTATTAACATTATGTTTTTCAATTAATTTAACAGCGGTATTTCTGATGTGAGAGCGTTTAAGGGGGGGGGGATAAGATCTAAGGCAGTTTCGATGTGCGCTATGGTGTCTAGATGGTTGAAAGTATCATTGAGAATGAATTTTGAACCCATTTTTAAGAGTGCATCTTGATGAGTGTTTAATTTGTAATTCGAAAGGTTTAGGTAAGGGTAAGTATGTAGGTTTTTTTTCTAAGAGTATGTTAGGTTTTTCACGTTTTAACCATAGTTTAAGTTTTTTATTATGACGATTTTGCAGTTTATAGTTATCAATATTTATAAAATGATTGATTTTCTCGATATAGGCCCTAAAACATTGTGTGTCCGTTGAATGCTCTAACTTAGTGGAGCGATCTTTATTTTGTTCCCTTAATTTATGAATAAATCCAGTTTTTTGTCTAATATATTTCTTTAAGATTGAGAATTCGAAATGTCGGACCATGCCCTTAAAATAATGTTTAATGAATTTATTCTGCGTTTTTAGGAATTTAGGAATGATTTTATAATATAGGCAATCCTCCAAAAATGTGCGATGAGCAATCTCCCGGTTTAATTTTTTGGCATTTTTCTTAAGTTCGCGATAAATGTCGTAAGGATTCATTGTAAAGAGAAAATATTTTATTTATGATAATTTTTATCAACTAGAAGACGATAGAGCACTAGTAAGATTTCAAATAATTAACAATTAATTATTTTATGAAACCACACAATCAATCATTTTACTTAAATTATAAAAATAAAAATAATATTTTATTCCCATAGAAAAAATCCATGTAGGCATTTATTACCAATATTTTTATTCGACATAGTATCTTCATAATGAGAACTTATTTCATAGCAATTACAAATGCAGTAGCATAAGACACTGAACTTGAGACTTTGACTTTGTAGCTACAATAATGGTGTGAAATAAAGAAAAGAAAATCTTACTCACGGTATGAACATGTAACATCATTTTGGAAAATGATAATTTAATAGGAAAAATTATATTATAACTGAAGCAATGTATTAAGAGAAATAAATTTTCACTCATAGTTTCTAAAAAAAATAAAAAAATAATAAGGATTAAGGAAAAAAAAAAGATTATATCCTAAAAATTTCTTACTTAGGCTAAACAAATATCACTTGAATCAAGAAAATTTTTTCACACTTTACCCATTAACAATATTCACATTTTCATTACCATCTTAATATTTTCACTTATTCCTCTATCTTTTTTATACTGAGTGGGTACAGCTGTATAAACAATTTCATTCCATTAAAACCAATAACCTTGATATTTAACAGAAGTGATTTAAATCATGTGGATGTAGTGATTTAAATCACTACAACCCTGGGACTAAGTGAAAAATTATGAAATTAATACAGATACCTTATCATGATAAAAACATATGATAAAACTTAAGTTATAATTTTAAAAGCCTACTTATTTACTCCTTGGTCCATTTGACCGAGCACCAAAGAACATCTGTCATGATCTGCTTCTGTCTTCTTCCTTTTTCCTCGAGCATGGTGCTCCATCTATCATCCAAATGCTCATTGGCTTGTTGATCATTACAAGTATGCTCGTTCGTTGGCCATAATTTCTATTGTTTTGCGCATTATAGCATATTTATGGTTATTATAATTCGCTAGTTTTTTAACAACTTGAAAATCTATGTTTATATTTTGTTCATGATTCGTTTTAGTTAATGCAGTTGTTATTTTATCGTATTTAATATCATTCTTATACTCATTGATTCAATTAATGATTTTCCTTTTGATCATACTGATATAGTATCCTAAGTCGTTATTTTCTTAATTATATTTTATATCATAGATGCCTGCAGTTTGTAGGGGATCGATTGGATCTTCATCTTTACGGATTCTTTGAAAAATATTTTTATTGGGCTTTATGGGCTTATAAAATATTTTCTGTAAATGGTGTTTGCTTTCTATGGGTATGTGATAGTTGACATTTTTGATTTTGTTGAAATTTGCACCAGATGGTTCTCTAGTATCATGGGAAAAAATGAATTTGTATTAAAAAAAAAAAAAAAAAAGTGAATTATTATTATTATTATTATTATTTTATTTTATTTTATTTATTTATTTTTTTTTTTTTGGGGGGGGGGGGGGAGGGTTGAAGGACAGTTTTAAGTACGTAAGCTAATTTTGTGGCACTTTGTTGAAGTTAGCCAAAAAGTCAGCCTTAAAAGGAAGGTTCTGTGAGCAATTTTCTGAAATTCTAAGCTACTCTCAGAATTTCAAATAATTTTTTGTAATTTTGCCAAAAAGTTGAATGGAAAATTACAGACTAATAACTAAAAAAAAAAAAAAAATCATGGCTGACTGCTATGAAGTTCTTGCTGTAGCTTCATCATTCTTACTGATCTTTTGCCACTATTAACATTCTACTATAAATAAATACTTGAAAATGATGAAGTACATCTATAAAAGTTCATGAAAATCCATCACTTATCATGCTAAAACATGAAAATCGCTGCCAGACTGTTTTGTAGGGAAGAAAGTTCAGTGTAGAGTCCTGCATCGGGTCGGGTAACCCGATTTTACCAGACCAGGCCCGCGGGTCTGTTTCGGGTCAGGTTGACTAAATTTTTTCTCATGCAGGTGAGGTTGAATTATTTTTTGTGTAGGTCGGGTTGACTGAATCTTTTTTACTGTGGGTCAGGTTCAATTTTCAATGAGACGGGTCGACTTGAGAACATCTTTCAAAAAAAAATTTACCTTAATGCGCAAATTTTTTTTTGCTATATATACCCATAACAAAAATGTGCTTATCCAAATTATTACAGTAAAATAAACATGCATATCGCACTGAAACAATTAACAAAAACCACCAAATACTATTAATATTATTTAGAATGGAAGCTGTGAAAAGCAGGCTCCCTCTTCGACAATAATCATATGTGTGATTCATTTATTTGGATTATTCACATCCTTTTGAAATAGACTGTGAACTTAAACTGATAATTAATAATTTTTTCTCTTGCAGATGTTTTTAAGACGTTACTGAAATATATGTAGATATAGATGAGAACGACGTTTCTCATAGACGATTTTCATAGACGTCTGCAGAACTGTATTATTTTTATATTTTTGTGAGTGTGAGATAAGTGTTTAAATTGAAACTCATTTTTAAACACTTGGATTACACATCACACATACAGTCGACAGCAAAATTATTGAAGTGCTAGAATAATAGGTATTTAAGAAATGTGCTCCTAATACTGTTTTGTTGAGTCAAGATCTTATCTTTATGTTGTATGTAAAAGAAATAAGTGGATGATAAAAATTAGTGATCAAACTAAAAAAATGTGAGTGTGGGGTTTAATAATTTTGCTGGTGACTGAAAATAGTTAAAAATTATTATTAATGTATTTTTTATATTTTTAAATTTTTAACTTACTGTATTAGTAATAACATTTTAAATTCTTTTTAAAATGATTTTCCAATTTATTTTATAATTTAAAAATGTATGGTATGATTTTCATATGAATTATTAATTTTCATTTATGCTCGGGTAAAAGAATATGGGTTTCAGGTCGGGTTCGCAGGGTTGGTTTTTTACTGGTAAAAAGTAGTTTTTACCAAGACATGTTAAAAAGTTGGTTTTTACCGGTAAAAACTGGGAAATACCTATTTACCCCTTTAAATTTACTAATAAGTACAAGTTTATGATTTATAATTAGTATACACATATATATGTCTACATTATTACTATTAGGTATTATTGGTTAATATATTAATGATTTATAATATGAATTTTTGTTGTAGGAAATGTAATGTTTTCCAGAAAAAAGGGAAAACAAGTTTACATTATTGAAAATTAGGAAATTGATAACTATATTAATTTCAGAATAGGAGGCAATGTATGAATTTGATATTACGTACTTAATAAATTATGCTATATAATAACTTTTATTTTATAAACATTATTATACATAATATCAACTTTATTAACAGGATATGTATATGTATTCATTCCATTGAATCCTAAAAATTTAATTTAGAAGTAAAAAAAAAAAAAAATGATTTGTTTGTAATATGTGTACACACACACACACAAATAAATTTTCCACCATTTTTTTTTTCCCATTCCCCAAATGGATAGTACATTTCTTTTTCATGTACATATTAAAAAAAATATAATAGTTTCTGAATGTTTCAATTTCATTTTAATTTCTTAAAAAAAAAAAAAAAAAAAAAATGTTAAATTGAATTTTAGAATGTTTCTTTTTTCATAAATTAGTTTCAACATGCTTATTCCCAATTTTGTCCCTGAAATATTTATCAAACAATTCTCTTTTAATTTATAAATGTTAACACTTTTAGAAACTTTCATTGATGTTATAACTTTCTTCCTTTAACAGTCATGTTTAACAATGCTATTCTTACGTTAATACGTAATATGAATAGTACTTTCATTGATGTTATAACTTTCTTCCTTTAACAGTCATGTTTAACAATGCTATTCTTACGTTAATACGTAATATGAATAGTATGCTATAAAAATATATTATATACATGTTTATAATACTACCTAAATTGATCTTTTAAAGTGAATGTTTGCAAAAAATAATAAAAACCGTAGGATTTTTTCTTTTGAAGGTGTAAAACTATGGGAAAAACAGGTTTTTACCCCAGATGGTAAAAACCATGGGAAGAACTGTTTTTTCTCCAGACGGTAAAACCCATGGGAAAAACTGGTTTTTCTCCAGACGGTAAAACCCATCACATGGTAAAAGCCTGCCAACCCTGCGGGGTTCGGGTATAAAGAAATTGGGTGCGGGTCGTCAAAATTAAAAATTCACTTGTAACCCAACCTGTGCAGAACTCTAGTTCAGTGTGGCTAAAAAAAAAAAAAAAAGTCTTGAGGTGCATAAATAGAAATTTTTTGTAGTTGTAGAAATAACTTTTGAAAGTTTTAGAGATGTGTACGTATATTTTGTACATTTTAATATAGGTGTCACCCTTCACTTCCAACGGCTATTGAAGCCAGTTACGTGCTTGCTGGGGCAGTTGTTCAAGATACTCTATGGAATAATATGTTATCTCTTAATGAACATTGTGATTTACAAGCAATTTATGGCCATGCTATCACAAGGTAAATTGATTTATCTGTATATACATATACAAATCTAAAAAAAAATACTGTTATATATATATAATCTATATTATATATATATATATAATTTTTTTTAAAATTATCTTTATTATAAATTATGAGATTTTTTTTCCTTTTCTTCCATCTACTACTTATTGATTTCAAATTCTTATTGCATTTACTTTAATTCACACAGTGTGCAAGCATTTTTACTTATCTATCTCACCAGGGGCCGGTTCGAGAGAGCAAAAAGTTATTTGTGTATGTTAAATCTTTTGATTCTATTTCAATCCTTTCTGCTGAACTAGTTTTAGTCAAGCTCCACCCGTGATCAAAAGCTTTTATTCTTGAAGCTGGTAGACGAGAGGTTGCTGGGTTTGAATCCAGGTTTTGCTCGTCATACTTGTTCTGAGTTTTTTACGGTTTTCTCAAAAACAAGTGTAAATATGGGCAAGAATCCCCTATAAAGACAAAGAGAGTACCAGTCTCCTCCCCCCAAAGAGAGTACTCCATACAGGCCTATAGTTGATTAAGGGTAGATTCCCTTACGCAGACAATTGGCCTTAATTTCTACATCCACTAATTTTAGTGAAATTTTAGACATGAGTTCATAGTCAATGACATTAAAATTACAAAAGTACTTTCAAAGCCCTATATTATCAGAAACTGGTTCGAGGCTGGGTAAAAATCTGCCTACCTTGTTCAAATCTTGCGATTACTATCTTAATACTCTTTTTTCTGAATCAGTTTTTAGTACAATTTGAATTAAAATTGTTTTTAAAATTGAATTAATTTTTCATGATTTTAGATAGCTATACCGCCTGTTGTTATTGATTGGAAAGCATCATGTTATTTGATGAAGAAGTTTTAAATCAAGTTTATATTGATAATAATACAGTAATAGAAAAACTTTGTGACCACATGCAATGCAAAACTGTCATATCTTTAATTTTATGAAAAATAAACAATGGCATAATAATAATACAATAAATCATTGTAAATCTTGATATAATTTTAAAAATGATCATTTGTAATTATTCATAAAACATTTGAATGTTTTGATGTACAGTGGAGCACCTTTTTATACGTTTCTCATTTGTACGTTTTTCTCATTTATACGTTTTTTGAGTTCGGTCCCAAATCACTCCATTGAATTCTAATGTTAAAATATTTCGTTTATACGACACAAATAAATTCTTAATTTCACTTATACGTTTTTTTTTCTTTTCCTCCTTGTAGAATCCCAAGTTTGAGTTTCATTCCAGAATTTAAAAAAAAAAAAAAAGATGAATGCTCTTTATGTTTTATTCTTATTTTTTCTTTTTCTTAGAACTATAGAACAAAGTGCGACTTACATCAGTAGTCTGGGGGGAAGGGGGGTTAAGCTGCCTTCAAACTCTGGCAACGATGTAGAGCTTCAAAAGTAATAAATTATCCATTGTCCGAAAGTGACCCTTGAAATTTTGCACATATTTACAATGAAGGGCATTATTTTTTATTGCTCTTTTACAAAAGAGACCCCGTTCTCACGCAATTATCGCACTACGAGGTTTGTGAGCAACGAATCCAGCGAGCGTCGACTCTCAAAAACTACATCAAAGAAATATCAATAGAGCCGCACTTGCAGCTTTGCAAGTTGCCATAGTTTGAATTTGAAGGCAGCAGAGAAATTTTCAGAGATAAGCAATTTGCGACTGGGTTGAATGGTTGGTATACAAGTAGCCAGTGACTACATGAAGACCTTCCACTTTCTCTTTTAATTGATTCCAGGAATGGGGTATGAAAGGAAAAAAAGCCCACAACTTTATAGGCATTTTGTAAACTTGAAGATTTATTACTCACTTCCGTTGGGCGACTTGGAAGATTTTCTTATCGTGTTTATTTGACATTACGGTTGGAGAAACAATTTTTCTTCTTTCCTTGTTTTTAATCGTTTGCAAAAATGTCATCTTCATTTAGAGAACAAAAGGCTAAGGTTAAAATCGAAATCTTGAAAAAAATTTCTGAATTTCTATATTTTAAATTATCATTTAATTTTTATTGAACTTTTTAAAAATATTTTAAATATAATTAAAAATATATCTTATTCGAATAAATGTAAAGGAAATCATGAAAACTGATTAGACTTTTATTATTAATATGATACTTTATTGTGTATTAATGTTAAAACGAATTTTCAGTTGTACGTTTTTTTCAGTTGTACGTTTCTTAGGAACGGTCCCTTGAAAAACGTATAAACGGTGCTCCACTGTATATTGAAGTAATATTCAAGGTTTTTTTTTTAAATAACATAAAAGTATGACATAATTAATAATAATTTTAATAACATAATTACATGCCAATTTATTGTTGCATTACTTTCCTAGTAGCAGAAGCAGTGCAGTACGGCAGTGAGCACTGCAGATTAATTTAACATCTTCAAAAGAAATGCTAGGCTAAATACAAATATAATTTACATTGGATCTGAAAATTACAGTATGTCTCGTATATTCTCTTTTTTTATTTTCTTTGTAGATGCAAATTTTGCTTATTTTTTGAATTGCTAGTACTTCTTGTGATATCAGACTGGGTCTGGCTTTCCTCTATCACATACTGTGTGGCTCTCATAAGAACAGCTCTGGGTATGGTTGTAAGAAAGGAAGGGGCAACTTATCAGAGGGAGAACAAGTTTTAAGTGTGGGATGAAGGTTGTCATATTTGGCGTAGTTATCAAAGTTCTTTTCTCCCTTTTTCCCCTTTTTAAAAATCTTGTATATGAATTCAGGAAGCATTTTAGCAGTTTTATACAATATACACTAATAACAGCATTTCCACACAGAAAGATTAGTTAGAAAAAAATAAAAAATAAATAAATAAATAAAAGAATTAGAAATTTTTATTCAGTTAGTTTCTCTTGAAACTGAAATCTTTAAATTGTGTTTTCTCAATTTGCATTTTTATTTATGAATTCATGAACTTCAAAATTATTAAACTTCTACAAATAATTAATAATGAACTTTATTTTATTTATTTATTTATATATTTAAGATATTTATTGTATGTTTAAAAGAACCTACCTAAATAAATAGAGATGGGTTTTGAAATTTATTGATAAGTTTTTGAGAAAAAAATAAAGTGCAAAACTGAGAGGCGGGGGGGGGGGGGGGGGGGGGGAGGAGGATCCTGATTTTTTTTTTTTTTTTTTTTTTTTTTTTTTTAAACATATATATATATTAAGTTATTTCAAAATTCATCCCTTATTCTTTTGGGTAGATTCTATTAAATAACCCCCTTCCCCCAAATAATAATAATAATTAATAACTTTTTTCTTAAATAGCTGCAGAAATTTAATCATTTTGAAGAGCATGAATTCATGAAAAAATGCAAATTGAGAAAACGCAATTTAAAGATTTCAAATCTTTAAAAAGACATATGGAAATCCATAAGAAATTTTGAATGAATATATATTTTACAGAACACACCTAATATAGTTTAATTTATAAATATTAAATGGAAACATAAGCTTTTATATGAAACATATTTTAGTGGTGCTGTCAAAGGTGCGAAATCCCCTTAATATAGATATGAAAACAAGAATAATACTGACTTCAATACAATTCCATTGAAAAAGTAAACCATATTGTATATTAACAAAAAAAAAAAAAAAAAAGAGCTTATACAGAATATAATTAAAAGTGTCTTTAACAAACAAACATTAACAAAATTGAATCGTATAAGAAGGTTTAAATTCTTTTGTGGGTAGTCTTTTGTGACGAGAAATTCCAGTGTTGGCGCGAAAAGAAAATACCGGTCATCCCTAAAATTAAGTCGACTGGTCGGTTACCCAGGCAACTGGACAGTGACTAAACCAGTTCCAGGGTCGTTCTTGTCTCAGTCGTACATTACAAATTTAGCTTTGCTGCAGATAGGTACAGAAAATTCTGCTACTGGGATTGCCTTATTTATGGGCCTGCTTCACTTACCGTCGCCAGAAGTCCAAGCCAATATTATTCTATAGAAAATTTGTTTAATTATAACTCATTAACTAATACATATTTTTAAATTCTGTTTTCACATTTAGAAAATTCACAACTGTTAAATGACAGGCGTCTTTTAAAAATGGAATTTTTTTTTTTTAAATGTTTTATTTTGAAGCTGTAAAATACGAATTTTCAATGTGTAAAATTTTTCATTTTACAGTTTTATATAAAAAAAAAAAATCTTAAAAAAAAAAAAAAAAAAAAAAAAAAAACGTTCGTCAATTTAGTCGTCGTGAATTTTCTGAATGTGGAAAGAGAATTCAAAAATTTGTAGTAGTTAATGAAGTTATAAGTAAACAAAATTTCCCTTACAATAACATTGGCTTGGACTTCCGGCGATGGTAAGTGAAGCAGGTCGTTAATGTTTTGTGTCTTCTTTTCACATAAATTACTTTTAAAAGATGTTTTGTAAATAATTTTGCACAGAGCTCCTACATATCAAAAGTGATATTTCATTCCATAGTATTGAAATAAGGAATCCATTTATTGTTCTTTGCTGCTTCCCACACGGTCTAAAAACAAATAATATGAAAAAAAATAATAAATGGCAAGTGTACTTGCATATGAAGTTATTTATTTATTTTTTTTAATTGCAGATTTGTTAGTTTGTCAGTAGAAGTACATAAAGATAAAGGTTGTGCTTCTTACTCAACATCTGAAGTTGCTAAATCGGTAAAATTTATTGTTGATTTTATTTCAAAATTTTGTATAAATTCTGATGTCAATCTCTAGAAAAATGTATGAATATTTTCTAAAATCAGAATTGAATTATCTTGTAAGACACATTCTAAATGGAAAATTTATCTGTTTTATTGTACAAAAATATTAAATCACCTTAAAAGTGTCCATTTCTGAATCCAATCTCTCTCTCTCTTTTTTTATTTTGAAATGCCTCATCTCACTCTATATATAACTGGCTAAGAGATTTTTGAGTCTGTTTGTCTGTGTGTTGACACAAGTTGCCATCAGCTTTTCATACTTTAGCTAATTTTGAAAAATCTAATTGTCCGATCGATAAGTTAATTAAACCAACAGATTCAGAAAAAATGTCCCTTTAATCTGGTACCTTATTTGTAACGAAATTTTGATTAGATTTTTTAAAATTAATTAAAATGTGAAAATAATAACCTGGTAAAAGCTTTAAAAATGGACATTTAAAGTTTTAATTGTTGCCAAAAAAAAAAAAAAAAAATCCTTTTTTTTTTTTTCCAACATAAAATTAAATATGCTTTCACGTGGGAAAAAGAAAATTAAATATTAAATTTGCTCTTGCACATGAAAATATGAAAATGGAGTAAAAAAAATAAAAAATTATAGGGTAAGTGCACCAGTGATTGACACCTTTTAGAGCAATCTCTAATGTTTTTAATGTTCTAGTCATCAGAAAATATTTTTTAGAAATCTTAAGTTAGTACATATGGCATGAAAGACATTCATTCAGAACCACATATATGTTAAAAATATATATTTGATAACAATCATTATTATTATTATTATTATTATTATTATTATTTTTAGGAATTTTTATTTGACACCCACTCAGTGTTCCAGTAATTGACCCTGCCAGTTTTTCATTTTATCAGTAATTGGCACCCTATGTTCCAGTGTTTGACACTGCTAGTTATTCATTTTACCAGTTATTAGCACCCTGTGCTCCAGTGTTTGTCATAAAATGTTAAAATTTCTATATGTAAAATATTTGATTTTATTATTTTTCTTATTTATTAATTATTTTGGTATGATATTAATTACTGGAGCATGCCAATCACTGGAGCACCTACCCTACGTCAATTTTAGATTTTTTCCCCCTTTTGTTTAACTATGTTTTTGGCATGGATGCTAATTCAGTATTGTATTAAAGAGCTTTACTTATTGATAATCCTGGGTAATTTTTAAAATTTTGATGCTGAAATAGATCGGACATTTTTCGCCAAGGACTCCACTTTCGTAAAAGCCACTTTAAGCCAAGTAGAGCATAAAAAAAATCTAAATAAATTATAAAATATTGAAAAACAGAAAAGAAAGAAAAGGAAAGAAAAACGAAAAGAAAGAAACAAAAAAATATATATATAAATTATGTATTTTTGTCTAAAATGACGATAAAAATTCAAAAGTCGCCAAGGGGAGCCACATTAAGGCTGTACCATGATCAGGTTTACATATTTTATTATTTATTTTTCTATATACCAACTACTATTATAACCACAAAAATTAATTGTCTCATGCGATAGACGTAGCCGATCATAGCACATTGTAATATTATATTAGGTGTGAAATTGTTGTCATTTTATGGTTGATCGAATAAATCAAATAAATATAGAAAATAACGGGAAAGAAAATATTATGTACACCATGTATAATGTTCGTATGTAACTGGGATTCAAATATAAAATGGCTACTTCAATTTTTTCGATACTGTCCGTTTCAAAACTGTCATCTGATAAGCATCCAAATGGAAGCCCACTGGTAAGCTATTGTCACAGGCAATAGGGATAGACACCCGAGAGTCTGCGAATGAGTGGTCGCTACCAAAGGCAGCGGGGAAACAAAGGGGTCTTTAAAGCAAATTTCATGATTTCTTTAAATTTTACAAATTCTAATGAGCAAGAAAGGTGTTGTAAGTTTCAAAATGAGGATAAGGCGCCACAGTCGCCACCGAGATGGACTTTGCTAAAGTCAGAAATTTGATCGCCACCGAGATGGACTTTGCTAAAGTCAGAAATTTGAAAGATCATAACATGGTGAGCGAACAGGCTGTTTCAGATATTGAAAGTGGAAGAGGGCGCCGCAGGCTACTGAGCGGGAATTTACTGCAATTAAATTTTTCAATAAAGCTATTTTCACTATATGGCAATAAGCTCTTGTAAGATCTGAAACAGGAAAAAGGCGCAGCAGGCGCCACAGAGCGGGGGTTTCATAAAGTCGGATTTTTCAAGGATCGCGAATCAGCTGGTCACCGAAGGCAGCTAGTAATAAATATAAGTTTTTATCAGCTGTATTTCCGAATTCTTTTATTTAGGAATATATTTTTCCTTTATTTATTTGCATGTTTATTATTATTGTTATTTATTGTTTAAGGAACTAGTTAAATTAACATATCATTTTTGTGTATTGTTTGTGTTCTATCTATCTATCTATCGATATATAGGAGAATTGTATTCATCATTCAAATAAAATTATATAAAGAAAAATGAAAATCGATTCAAAATCTGATTAATTGACTGATTAATTGATTAATGAACTACGATTAACCCAGTTAAATTTGTTAATAGACTCCCCCCCCTAATTACTGGATAAGTTTTACAATTTGTAAAATTATATAGACTAGTTAATACCCGTCAAAATTTGACGGATGATGTGCGACTAAAATCTCTTCACTGCATAAAGCAGTGCTGCCAACTCTCCTGTTTTTTAACCCTATCTCCCGTTTTTACGTTTTAATGTGTATTTCTCCCGTTTTTCTAATATTTTCGAAAAATCGAACTAAAAACGCTAATTTTTGACAATTCGTAGGTGCCATCTTTTCAGATTTACGAAGGCCTTCTAATTCACAATCTTTCTGCACCCACAACATAAATGTCGATATTCATTTAAAACTTACTTTATGAGTTTCATTTATTTTTAAAGAAAAGCATACTAATTGTTAAATTAAATTATACCTTACATAAGCTTTTTATATATATATTTTTTTTTTGGCTGATTAATTTCAGTCACAATCGTGACCATCCTCAGAGCCAAGACAAGCGTCGACGTCCTTCTGTTTATATTCTGGCGGAAGGCTGTGGTTGTTACTTCGCTTCACTTCGGATTCTTGCAAGATGTGTTGCCATGCAGCAGGGATGATGGAATGTTCTCTATCGTTTACAGTGTTGGGGTTAGTAATAATTTCGAGGGCCTCCCGTTTTAGAGCGTAATTATGGTTATTGTAAGGTGCTATTTTTTGGATGTTAATGGAGTTAATGTTTATGGGGTTATTGTTGTGGGTAGTGGAGAAAGCGGTAGAGGTTTTTCCTAATTTAAGGTCTGCACGGTGTTCTTTTTCTCTATCGGCGATTTTTTGTTTGGTCATCCCAATGTAGCAGGCTTTATTACCATTGATATGTTCAAAGTTGATTTTATAAATTCCGGAGGTGGAGTGTTGTGGAATGGGGTCTTTTTCGTTTTGGATATGTTGAAAAATGTTTTTGTCTGGTTTTATTGGAATGTTTAGGTTATTATTTTTAGCTTCATTTTTTATTTTAATGCTGGCGCCGTTACAAAATCGCCACTAAAGCAAACTACTCTAAAAATCTTATAAATAAATTATACAAAAAACGCCTAAAATCTTTAAACAAAATCAATAATGCCCAAAAAACTAAACCTAATTTCACCACTGCAATCCCATTTTGTAACGGCGCCAGCATTAAAATAAAAAATGAAGCTAAAAATAATAACCTAAACATTCCAATAAAACCAGACAAAAACATTTTTCAACATATCCGAAACGAAAAAGACCCCATTCCACAACACTCCACCTCCGGAATTTATAAAATCAACTTTGAACATATCAATGGTAATAAAGCCTGCTACATTGGGATGACCAAACGAGAAATCGCCGATAGAGAAAAAGAACACCGTGCAGACCTTAAATTAGGAAAAACCTCTACCGCTTTCTCCACTACCCACAACAATAACCCCATAAACATTAACTCCATTAACATCCAAAAAATAGCACCTTACAATAACCATAATTACGCTCTAAAACGGGAGGCCCTCGAAATTATTACTAACCCCAACTCTGTAAACGATAGAGAACATTCCATCATCCCTGCTGCATGGCAACACATCTTGCAAGAATCCGAAGTGAAGCGAAGTAACAACCACAGCATTCCGCCAGAATATAAACAGAAGGACGTCGACGCTTGTCTTGGCTCTGAGGATGGTCACGATTGTGACTGAAATTAATCAGCCAAAAATTATGAAAAGCTTATGTAAGGTATAATTTAATTTAACAATTACTTTATGAGATTTTAGAATCTCTAAAGAAACAGAATCCTTCAATATTTCTTGCTTATGTAATTATTTTTAACTCCCCCTCCCCCCATATTTTCTTATCTCCAACTAGTGATCAGTGATCAAATGCTCTTTTGAACTCTTTTGTTTCTCATTCTTTCTCCATCTACAAGCCACAACAAAAATGTCAATATTCATTTTAAACTTGCTTTATTAGATTCTAGAGCCTATAAAGAAGTAGAAAGTTTAACAGTTTACACTCATGTAATTATCGTTTAACTCCCCCCCCCCCCCCCCCCCCCCAAAAAAAAAAAAAAAAAAAGAAAAAAAAAACCTTTTCCAATTAGCTTTCTCATTCTACAACAAAGGAATCAAACGTTTTCCCCCTGGTTTTAAAAAATTTAGGGTACTGCTAGTTTAAAAAAATAAAAGCTCTTTTTAGATTCTTGAGGGCGATTTGAATTTTTAAGGACACATTTGACATTTAAAATCCAAACACTTAATTTAAAAATTTAGTTATAAATATGCATACAAAAAGAAAAAAGTCTTTTTAAACTTTTCTGTACTTTTATTTGTTGTTAATGTGCTGATTGTCTTTTACAGCATTTATCTTACAGCATTTAGGTTATTTTCTACAAATGCAGTAATTGGGGGGGAGGGAGGGAGGAATAGATTGGGGCAAAGTGTTTCTTTTTTTTTTTCTTCCAAACAAAGATCAGGCGAGGTGCAGCACCCTCCTTAAATTATCTGGGGAAAACTCTGGATCAATGTTCATAAAAACATTGATCCAGTTGTTTTATTAGATTTTAGAACCAACTGAAGCGATATAGGGGTTCAAAATTCTTTACATATGTAGTTATTTTTAGACTTTGTTAATGAACTTGTTAACTATTTGTTTTTCCCCAATAAGTTTAAAATTTAAATCATCAAACAAAACTTATATTAGGTCTTTTCAGTTAAAAAAGTATCATGTATTGAATAAAATAATTTTGTTTTGTTTTTCTCCCCGAAACCGTAAATCTCCTTTTTTCTCCCTTGAAATTATGCAAAATCTCCCTTTTTCTCCCTTGAAATTATGTAAAATCTCCTGTTTTTTTTTTCCCACCAAGGTTGGCAGCTCTGCATAAAGTTAAAAACATCCTTGCTTTAATATTTTGCATTGCTCTTATTTGGTTTAAAACCCTTGCTTTAATCAATTATCTTTTGGTTGGAGGGAAGAGGGATAAATTTCATGAAATTTCAATATACAAAATTTAAGCATACTCGCCAACGCACTTCAGAATGTAGAAAAAGAGGGGGGGGAGGCTAAAACCCCCATAGAAACAGCATGGGACGAAAACCGAAAAAACTCACAATGTCAAGTGTGTTAAAAATAAAATGGCTCACACCGGAAGTAATAAAAGGGCAAAACTGACTAGAAAACGACATCGAGGAGCGGTGGGTAGGGCTGGGGCGTTAGACCTATCGTCCAGGATTAATACGTCTCGTCTATTATGTGTCTCGGCGGTAGTGGGGGCGGGCAGGAACCACCACACTTCAGAATGTAGAAAAAGAGTGGGAGGGGGGGGGGGTTAAAAACCCCATAGAAATAGCATAGGACGAAAACTAAAAAAACTCACAATGTCAAGTGTGTTTAAAAAAAAAAGGCTCACACCTGAAGTAATAAAAGGACAAAACTGACTAGAAAAAGACATCAAGGAGCGGGTGGGTAGGGCTGGGGCATTAGACCTATCGTCCAGAATTAATACGTCTCGGCGGTGGTGGGGGTGGGCGGGGGGAACCACCGCACTTCAGAATGTAGTAAAAAAAGGGGGGGGGGAGGCTAAAACCCCATAGAAATAGCCTGGGATGAATACCAAAAAAACTCACAATGTCAAGTGTATAAAAAAAAAAAAAAAAAAGGCTCACACCGGAAGTAATAAAAGGACAAAACTGACTAGAAAAAGACATCGAGGAGCGGGTGGGTAGGGCTGGTGTGTTAGAGCTATCGTCGAGGTTTAATACATCTCGCCTATTATATTTCTCAATAACATATCAATATTTCTGATAATACTTTCTTTGAAACCTTTGGACGGCCCCTGCCTGGGCTCGGCCAAGCTTAACGGGTTGGATGCTGTCTGCCGGAGCGAATAAATCTCTAGATCACCGAATGGTAGCTGCTGGGCAGCAATGTACCTAGAACGTGAAAGCTCAGGAATTGCAGGGTATCAACTTCTGCTCTGGATACATAGCTCGATTTGTACACCACACCCTCCCCCCCCCCAAAAAAAAAAGGTATTTTGACTACGTGAAGCCACTGGGGGATGATAGTTTTTTTTTTGGGGGGGGGGGGGGGCACATAGCGGAAATTTAGAAGTTTTTCTAGTGGCAAGGCCTTAATACACCTAATTGGGAGGGAAATTACTATGCACAGGGAGGACGAATGAAGAAGAGAAAGAGGGACCATCGCAATTTTGATCCACCACGGGGGGGATGGTACCCCGCATTGGTAGCCCGATGACTGCTAATTGTGATAATACTTATCAAAGCATCAAGCATGTAAATTGATCCCACAATAGAATTCCTCCCTGTTGTTGTACGTTTACTGTGAAATTTATTCGTTGCTTTTCATGCAAAATGAATGAATACAAAGATTTATTACCAGATTATAATTATATTAACTTACTATCAACGATAACAGGTCGCAGTTTTTTAATAAAAGACATACATGGAAGACAAAAATTTCATTCACTTGTAAAATATATTATTAATTCTAATTTGCCAAGACAATAAGTGCATTTTAAGTGTAAAATAATAGTTTTGATTTTGATTTTTCCTTCCTATATTTGTAAAACCACTTGGATATAATTCGAAATATTAATTCATTGTATTCTAAAAATAAACTGCAAATCGGAATATAGTTAAAATTTGTTTTTACTGGAATAGTATTATAACACTTTATTCTATCAAAATAGTATATGTCAACAAAAGTATAAAATAAATAAATAACTGAATAAGAATGAATTTTATACTCTAGCAAATTAATTTGCTCATTAAAATTTTAATAATAAACTACACAATGTAAATTTTTACTCGTATAAATTATCGATATTTTAATGTTATTCTTTTAAAATTATTTTTATTGCAATATGGTATCAAAATGAAGTATCGGAGATTATAATAATTAGAGTAAAAAAAATAAATGTACATAAATAAAATAAAATAAAACTTCCTTTGATTTTAAATGTCTATCTCCATCTTTTCTAAACAAAGTTTTCAACTGATAAAAGTTAACTTTTAAAGAACAATAAACTCTGAAAATTTGTTAATTTTAAAAGATTTTTTTTTTCTTCTTCTTTTAAGAAATAGAAAAAAATACAGATGGCGCCATATCCTGTGTAAAGAAATTTTAATCAAAAAAGCATACCATGATATGTAGCCGATAAGTATTCGTGAAATGTTTTGTTTGTAATATACTTCCTTGGGAAGTATGAATCAATGAATTAATCGCGTGAATTATTTTTATGATTGAGTTTTAAATAGCGTCTGCCATAGACATTCGAAATCTATAATATTAAAACACGAAGCCTTTTCTGTAAGACCAAAATCGTTACATATTAATGTCGTCTGCTCAAACATTATCATCGGCATTCGTATTGCACTGCATAAAGAGAAAGTAATATTCCCGTTCCGATTGGCTCAAAATTGTCTCGCACATGCCCAGATCGAACGATTTTGGTCTTACAGAAAAGGCTTTGTGTTTTAATATTATAGATAATGCAAAATTCTGTAATATGCACTGCTTCTGGTATCCTCTACTGTATAATGTTTTCTAGACTTGAATAAATTTGTGTTTTAAAGTTAATATGCATTTGTAAATATATTAATTTATTCCCTGTGTATAATATTTACGTGACCATATTTAGAAGGTAAGTTTAATAGTCTATGATATGATATGATCTATATAATGCAAAATTCTATACAACACAAAACCTCTGGTCCCAAGGTGTGTGTTATAAAGATCCTCTACTGTACTTAGAAAAAAAAATAATAATAATAATAATGGAAAAAAATAAACTAAGGCTGGATAGAGCAATCAACTTCTTTAGAAATATTTCAATAAACTTTTATATAATTAAAAGATAATTTCTATTCCTGAGGCAATAACTCACAATTTCTTTCTTTTTATTTTTAAATTGTTTCATTTGTTCTGTAGTAAAGCCGTTTGTTCTGTGACATATTCTCCTAATTTTGACGCATTCTGCTTTGAGGGGTTTTAGAATCTAATAAAGTTTAAAAACAACTTTGGCATTCATGTTGTGAATGGAGAAAGATTAGAAATCACAAAGCTTCTGCAGAGTGTTTGATCACCAGTCATTAGCGATAGGGAAGAAAGAAATTATATAAGTCAAAGATATTGAATAATTCTACTTCTTTTCAGATTTTGGAGTCTAATTATGTAAACTTTAAAAAGAACATTGATATTTATGTTGCGGATGGAGAAAGATTGAAAATCACAAGTTTTCTGTGAAATACTGGATCGCCAACTGTAAGTATTGGTGGGAGGTCACAAAAAATAAAATGAGTGAGATATATTCAACATTTCTAGCCATTTATAGTTTTAGAATCTAATAAAACAAGTTTAAAATGGACACTAACATTTATGCTTAAAGGTTAGAAATCACAATCTTTTCTACCAAAATCGGGAGACTTGGAATCTCTGCACAATATACTGTTTTGAAAATAATCTGCAGACTATTGAAAAAAAAAAAAACCCTGTGATATATATCTTGTGTCTTGCATTTTCTGCTATTAGGATTGAAAAAGTACAAGGGTATAATTTTATGGAAGTCTTTTCTAGAATTGCAACCTCCTTCTTCCTCTAATTTTATTTATTTTGAAGTATCTGATTTTATTTATTTTGAGTTTTTATGATTTAATGTATAAAAATATATTTCAGTCCATGTAATTTTAAAATGTATAATTTTAGATTGGTATTGAGCCGTTTATTGTCGATGTGAGAAATGAAGTGTGCCATTCAAGCAGGCCATCTTTGTCTGTGCTTCGATTAGCCGCACAGTCTGCTCTGAAATATCTGAAGGAATCCTACTGGGATAAAGAAGCTCCCCGAATGACTGATTTTGTCAGACAACCCCAGGATGCGAATGAACTTTCTCATTTATTTAAGCAGCTCATTGAGGCTCATCGTAAAGTATGTACCTTTTCTTTAATAATAATATAATTAATAAAGATAAATGCATCTTTTAAAAATACAATTCACATATATCCTAAAGTGACCAAAAAAAAAAAAAAAACTGTACGTTTTTTGTAATCAGAATTTAACTTAGTAGGATAGGGCTTATTTTAATTAATCGTTTCTTTCACATAAAAGCATGCAGTAACAGTGTTTCTTTCTTTAACATCAATAACTATATTCATTTCTTTGGCATAGCATTAGCATAGAAACCCCTTGGCAGCTTTTAATTTTTTTTTTTTTTTTTTGTCATTTTGGCGATGAATTAAAATGGCTATTGCATTTGTATGTGTAAAGATCTTAGTGAGAAACATTCAGGTTACTTCAGTGCCAAATTTCACATTTCCCCAAGGGGTTCTATGCTGAAGCTGTCCCATTTCTTCAGAACAAATTTTTGGCTTATAAATAATAGAATCTTTCAATATATAATTTTTATAATTTTACTAAATTTTTAATTATCAAATTTGTGTCACAAAGTTTGTTTACTTTCAGAAATTTTCATTTTTTTAAAAATTAAATTTAAGTCTTTTCTGGCCTTTTCCCTTAATTTTAGTTTATTAGAACTTGCCATCATTATTTTAGAAACTTTAATTTTACTTTCAGTAATATTTAAAATGTTGTTATAAATATTTTAAATAAATTTCTTAGTTAACTAATGACGTCATATCCTTCTAAAATCATAATAAATATGTATGCAAGTTAACTTTTCTCATATATATATATTTTTTCAATACTTATAAATAATAATTAGGGATGAAATGGATATCCAGTAAGTATCCGATATGCGTCCTATCCAGCTGAATTTTAAATATCCAGCGGGGTACCAGACAGGGTTGGCAAAAAACCAGGTTTTTCTGGGTTTTTTGGGCTTTTGTGGGGTTTTCTGGGCATTTGTGGGTTTTTGTTTGAATACATTTGCATTGCAATGTTAGATATATAGGTTATTTAGCATATTGTAATACACCTAATTATATTAAACTACTAATTAATTAATAATTAATCTAATATTTATCTTAGAAATAAAAATTGGTTTGATTTTAATATTAAAATAGTGTTAATTAGTAAGATTAAGCTATATTTTATTTTAACATATTCTTATTCAAAATAAATATTCTTAATGACAATAACTGATAAAATAAAAGAATTTAAATTCTTAAGTACAATACATATCATTTATTTATTTTTTTTTTAATTATAAAAATAAGTTGCACTGCTTTATCTTTTTTTTTTAATGTTTTTTAATAGTTAAAATGGTTATAGAAGAAAATTCTATTAGATTTATAATTATGTTGCTACTAAAATTAAAGTAAAATTATTATAAAGATTTAAAACTAAACAATTTAATTAGTTAAATATTGTTTCTGGACAACATTTATGTCCGCTGTTAAGCAAAAATATCGTTCCGTTTTACAGGAAATGGAAAATTGAACCAATTATAGAACATAAATTTGCTTTTATTATATTTATAACTGTGGTTACTTTTTCAATTCCTACTATTAGTTCACACTCTTCCTATATGGGTGATTGCCAATCTAAAGGGTAGAAAACGAAGACTAGTTTGAAAATATAAAAATTTTACCACAAAAATTTAAAAAAATTCCTCAATTCCTTCTTGACAACTATGAATCTAATTTACTTGATGAGCTATCTCGTTAGCTATTTTTTGGTTGGTAATTGGAGCAGACATCACTGACCACGGAGTGGACTCTTATAAATATCCAAACCTGAAAGTTATGTTGCAGCTGTATCTTTTCATCCATATTGTTTTACTTGTGTTTTAGAAAATAATCAACAAATATTTTTACTTTAATTCTTTTGAAAAATGAAAATAACAGGAAAATAATTGTTGGTTCCGCATATTTTTTCATTTTTCTTTCTTTCTTTTTTTTTTTTTTATATGATTGATTTAATATGTTGAAGACACTTGTATTTCCTTGCTATTTTTCCTGTTAAAACTTGGAAGATTTCTTTAAGCTTCTTCTTTGATTTTACGCCTTTAAAACTTTTTTTTATTGGCTCTTTTATAACCTCGCCAAAAATAATACATTTCTCAATTTCTTTTGAATTTGCTTCTGTGATAATTTTTTTCACTTTTCTCTTGGGTATTTCAGAATCAGTAGTATTATTTTTTGACTTCACATCCTTAGATCTTTGCACATGCTTTTTGTATTTTTCAAGCTTCCTAACCATTTTTTTGTTTTCTTCACGAAGCCTTTCACTGTTCTTTTTCGACCTTTTTCTTCCACTTTCTAATCTACTGGATGATGATACAGATGGTTTTGTTTTCAGAGATGGATTAATTTGTGGTAGTGTGATGTTTATGGCTGCTGAACGATTATTCTGTTTCTTCAATCTCTCCCTTTGATTTTTGTTTTGGTTCTTCCATTTTTTTCCTAACACTTCTTTAATCTGTTCAGGCATTTTAACTACAGTATTCTTCCTTTTGTGATATATTTATCTTTCTTTAGCTTTTCCTTCTTCATGTCTTGTGGGATCATTTATTATGCTCCTATTATACACAAAGATGTTTCACGCGACTTTCATTTCATCCAATTTTCGAAAGTTGTAAACCGAAAGAAGGTTACAATAGTTGAATCAAAAATTGTTCGAAAAACTGGTTTACACGGTGTACAGTACATGTCAAGGCACACATATTTATCTCTGTTTTAACGGGGACGACATGGGAGAGCGAATACGACAACGGTGAATAAATTCCCGCCGGCGCTGTCTTTTCTCGGCACATAAGGAGCTTTCTTCTCTCTGGTTTATCACAGTCTGACTTGCCAGAAAAAATTGTTCGTATTCCCAATTCCTATTACACTGGGCATTGACGTGATTTGAGCCAAATTTACAATTGTCTCAAAAATTATGTGAAAACTTGTTGTGTGTAATAGGAGCATTAGTCTTTCTCTTGCTCTCTGCATACTTTTTCATTTTTGTTCTTTACGTTTTTCTGTAGTTTGGCTGGGAAGTTTCTTTTTCTTGTTATTTTTCTTATTTTGATTTTCAACTCCACCTAATTTTCTTTTTGACTGAGTTTGAGCTAAGGTTTGTGCACATTTGTTTGTCCTGCATTAGGTTACATGTGAATTTCCATTTTTCTTGGACGGCATAATAAATTTCTGCAAAAAAATAAATATATATTTTAAGTATTGTTTTTATAAAAAAAAAAGTTATTCAATTAATAAAAATACAAAACAATTTTAGTTTTGCTGTAAAACAAAAAAAAAAAAATTTTTTTTCTCTTCTGAAACTAAATTTAATTATATTTTTGCAATTATTTTTCTAAAGTGTTATGTCACCTTTTCTACATTTTACCTTAAAAAAAAATATATATATATATATATATAAAAGACATATAGTATACATCATCCTTTTGCATTACTCTGCAAACAACACTCATAAAACTGTTCTTAAATTTATATTAATATGAATTCTGTTGTTACATTTAAACCATGAAGAGAAATGCTTAACAGTTCAGTAAAAAATAGCAAATACTGTTTTAAAGAAGTTGAAATGACATTTTTAGAAAATCACGAATAAAAAATATAAAAGTTAGGGGGGGGATATATTTCCATTGCACCTTAAGCAGTCAGTAGGCTAACAAAAAAAAAGGGATAAAATTTATTTATCAAATATATTTAAATTATTTTTCAAGTGTATCTATTTTTAAGATTAATTTTGAAAGTATCCACTCCGTGGAAAGAAGTGTCCACTCCGTGATCAAATAATGTCCACGGAGTAGACAGAATGTCTGATTTTGAATTTTAAGGAACAAAGCAACAATGTCAGGAACAATTTAACTTTAGTGTCGAATTAAGTCTTATAATCATTAATTGTAATAATAATAAGATTATAAATAATCCTTATAATTACCTGTATATTTCTGACCACGGAGTGGACTGATGAGATAGCCAAATAGGTTTCACAGATGAAATCTATTTTAACAGAACGAAATAAAGCATTGAGTTCAGCACATGTAGGTGAAAACAAAGATGGCTTCCCCCTCTTTCTTCTCAGTTACACACTGGTGACAGGCAGTGCCATCTACTGAACTTTATGGGAAATTAAATAGTTGTCCACGGAGTGGATGCATTTCATTAGGGACATTTGTTATAAATTAATTAAAAAAAACAAGATTCATTTTATAACTCTAAAAATTAATAAATATATTTTTAAGGATAATTATGTCCTGCTTAAATCAAAATATAATTAAAAAACATTAATGCTATGCTTGAAAATAATGCTATATTCTGCAGACTTCCCTTAGGGACAGTCCACGGAGTGGATATTCCAGGTTTTATCGATAGAGTATAAGAAAAACAAATAACATTAAAATCTTTTATAATAATATTGAACTAGAGAAAACCATAAGAAGTAGCCTAGCTGTAAATTTTTTTCTGACTGAAAATATTTTATATTTTTGAGGGCTAAGGGACATGGTTTCTACCCCTTGTGTTGGCAATGACCCATATATATCTTATACAAATCTTGCAATCGATTTTTAACTAACTTCCCGACTAGCTGGAAATTTGAAACTTTCAAGATTGCTCAGAACACGGTGACAACACAATACTTTGAAGTAGGATTTTCGAATTTTTTTAGTTTTCTTATAATTAATTAAAATATGAAAATAATAACATCCTATAGCGTTAATTAGCCATTAAAATATTAGCTATAAATTAATTGTTGCCAAAAGAAAATTACGAGTTCATTTTCTTTCGACATAAAAATAAATACATTTAATTAAATTGAACATTAAAAAATTATAAAAAGTTAAATTATGCATCTCACAAAAATTGACGTCATTATCACTTTAAAAATTTTATGCACATGGATAAGAGCTCTATGATTCATCAGAAAATTTAAAACATGGTATATAAAAAGTTTTTTTTTTTTTATCTTATAAATATTTTTATTTCATTTTGCACACACACTTCTTATTTCCTAATTCAAAATTATTTAAAAAACACTTTTTCGATAGTGTTCGTAAGCAAGAATTGACTTTAAAAAAATTTCTTTTATATTACTTGTAGTTTGTTTTCGTGACCCCCCCCCCCCTCCCTCCCCTTACTCTCAGTTAACAATCGGCTATGAAACAGATTGCAGAATCCTTGAGATTTCCATTCCCCCCCCATCAGCAACATAATTATGTTTAATATTATTTTCTAGAAAATAAAAACAAGAGTTTTTTATTAAAAGGTAAGGTGTTTTCTATACTTTATAGATGGGATTTGTAAATTATAAATAATTTTTAACAAAAACCCACTTATTTTTTAAAACCCAGCGGGTTTTTTTATCAGACCAGTTTCACTTGTAAAGTTAAAAAAAAAAAAAAAGTTGGCTTTGGAGCATTTAGCAAACAAATTTGGCCAAAAGTAATAGCTTTAGGGCTAAGAAATATGAAAACCCTATCTCAATTTAATATGGAGTTAGCTGGGTTTTTTTGGAATTATTTATAAAAGTTTCCCTAATTTTTCCCATCAGTGTAAAAAGAGGCATTGACTGCTGTTCCTGAACAAGTGATATTCATGCTCTGCAGTGCATATAACTCTGTTTTTACGATTTTTATATCATGAGTAAAAGCTTCATTAGATTGTTTCAAGAATGTGAGTCAAGATAGAGGGGACTAGACTAGACTAGACCCCTAACTAGAGGATCTCTACTAAGATCCACTCTATGTTCTTGATATGATTAGAGTTGCTGGAGTCATAGACTTTATTTAGCTTTGCTGACAGATGGGGATTAGCAACAACAACAACATGCAGGGCTCACAACTAGTCTATAAAGTCTATATATTTAACATCGAGTCTATAAAAGTCTATATTTTCAAAAATTAGTCTATAAAGTCTATATTTTTAAGAACTTCCATATTAAAAAATATTTTTCCAGCAGATACATATATAAAACTGAAGGAAATATTCATATAAAATTTTCAGGTGTCATTTTTATATCTCCCCTCTTTATATGACTTCACTTATAATTTCCATCCATATTATCAATTAAATTGCTATTGGTATTATTTTGGTAATTTGTAATGAATATATTGCTAATGTATATCTTTCTCTTATATTAAACAAGTCAATCACTGGACTTGTTTTATATATACAGGGTGTTTCAAAACTGATGGGCAAATATCTAAGGGGTGGTAGAAAACATTTAAACAAGCCATTTTCACCACACAATGCATGGGCGGAGAACAAGCGGTGACTGCCAGAGGGTACTGCAATGGAAAGTATATAGAGCGCTTTTTCTTAAGCATTTCTACTGTGGATTTCAGCAGGCATGGCGATATACAGTAATCAGGAAAAAGCAAACATGCATTTTATGTATGGTCTGGTGAATGGGAATGCTCTGGAAGCCGCAAGACTGTTGTGGTATTTTTCGGTCTGGCACATGTCTTCCCGGGAAACGCTGCCTGTACAGTCTTGTGGCTTCCAGAGCATTCTTATTCACCAGACCATACATAAAGTGCATATCTGCCTTTTCCTGATTGCTGTATATCGCCCTGCCTGCTGAAATCCATGGTAGAAATGACGATGCCTAAGAAAACACATCATCAATGCTCTTTATATTTTCCATTACAGCACCCTCTAGCGGTCACCGCTTGCTCTCTGCCCATGCATTGTATGGTGAAAATGGCTTGTTTAGATGTTTTCTACCACTCCTTAAATTTTTGCCCACGAGTTTTGAAACACCCTGTATATATAAAATTCACATTCACTGTTAACTTTTTATCGGCCAGTTGCAACAACAGCAGAAATTGTGTTGACTTGGAAATGAATATAACGATTTTGATGAAAGTTTGGGGTTATGTGTTTTTAGAGAACTAAATCGACTGGACATAACCTCATCTTTAGGGAAATTTGCACTCATTACTAACCCATTAGCTGCCGATTGAAAATTATGACGAAATTTAGGTTTACTAAGCAATAAATATTACAATTTTAATAAAAACCTAGGCTTAAGTGTTTTATGAGATGCCAAATCTATCAGACTTTACCTCATCTTCACCAAAATTAACCTTCAATGTTAACTCCTTTCTGTCCGTTGCAAAATATGGCAGAAACTTGGTTTTCTCAGAAACAAACAGTTTTAATAAATCATAGGAAGAAGTTTTTTTAAAAAAAAAACAACAACAACAAAAAAAAAAAACAAGAAACTTATCTGATATATCCTCGTCTCGAGGAAAGTTAGCGCTCATTGGCGTGTTAACCCTCACTTCACCATAGCAAAATATGACTGGAATTTGGTTTTCTTGGAAATTGCTTGAGAGATTTTGATAATTATTTAAGGTTTAGGTAGGTTTTTTTATGTGACAATTCAAACTGAATTTTTTTTATCTTCAGGAAAATTAATATTTACAGTTAGCCTTCACTCTGCCTGTTGCAAAATTACAACAGAAAGTTTTTAGAAAATGGCTTTAATGATTTTGATAAAAACTAGATTTAAGGGGTTTTTTTAGATGAGACATCCGTTTTATTTTTCCTCATCTTCGTAGTGTTGACCTTTGATTTTGCATAAGGCAAAATATGACAGAGATGTGGTTTTCTTAAAAATTTTTTGAAGGATTTTGATAAAAATTCAGATTTAGGGAATATTTGAGCTTACAGTAGCACAAAAATCTGACATTCCCTTTAGAACATTTCACACTTTTTTTTTTACTCAAATACTTTGAAAAATATTTAGAGTTGGTATATTTTTGAGATGACATTTCAAACTGAAATAACCTCTACTCCGTTTTATAGTTCACTGGTAACCCGCACACTACCTAGAAGAAATGTGGCATAAACTTTTTCTTGAAAATCATAGAACGATTTTGAAAAAAAAAAAAAAAAAAATTGACATTTTTTACAGATAAAAAACAGTCTCACTTACCTTATTTTTCATAAAAATTAGCTGTCACAACCCTAGAATAATGTATAGTAGAAATCTTATCTTCTGAGAAACTACTTGAATGATTTTGATAGGAAATTTTAGTCAGTGATTTCATAGGATGATTCGATTTTAACTTTCCTTATTTCCAGAAAAATTAGCTTTCAGTGGTAACTAACTCGCATTGTGCCCTGGGCAAACAAATAATGAATATAATTATCTTTAAACAAATCACTATATCTGCACATTGAATGATTTTTATAATGAGACTGAGCAAACTCGGTCATCCAGTTACTAAAATAAATAAAAAGGGAGAATGCAAGAGGGTGGTTGTGAGGTGGGCGTTTTCTCTCATCTTTTTTAATCTATTTTCAAAAATTAGTTGAGCATTTTATGTATGACAAATTTCGTTACATAAAAATCTTAATTTGTGTATCATCGTTAAAGTTATTTCGTCTATTAAGTTTAGTTATTAATATTTATTGAATGTTAGTCTATTAAGTCTATAAATTTCCAATTTTAGTCTATAAAGTTTATATATTTGAGGTAAAAACTTGTTGTGAGGCCTGAACATGTGAGTCAATCAAACAATGTGTATTCATTTTCTAGAACTTGCTCATTTATTTACAATCCACTTTTCCATACACAAAAAAGTTGTTTTTGTGACCATAAGTTTATACTATGCTTTTGGTATTGCTAGCACCACCTGTCAACTCATTTCTGCATAAGATTAAAAACCCTCCAGTTTATATAATTTTGCATTTTCATGTTTGCTTGCAATTATTTAAAGTTTTTGGTTTTGTACATTAGAAAAATTTTATACTTACTTTTAATTAAAGAATTTTAATACATAGTTTTTTTTCTTATCCGAGCAATAACAAAAATATAAAATAAGTAAAAATGTGCAATGAAAAAAATATAAATTTATTTTCAATTATTCCTTTCTTCTATATTAAACTTGGGATGCACTGAATACTGAATGCCGAATATTTGGCCAACCAAATACATTATATATGTTTAAATTCATCTTATTGTCTAACCACTGCCCGTTCTACAATATGTGTCTTTCGCTGTTTGTCAGTTTCTTGTCTTTTTATTAACTTTCTTTGAGCATGTTCCTGACTCTTTGTTTATACTGGTTCTTAAGTTTCTTCTTGTGTTCTATCCCGGGTCTAATTAACCTTTCTGTTGAGGGGAAGTACAAATCAATTTGGAGGCCCCCACTGACTGCTTGGTCTAAAGACTATTACAAACACCTCGAAAAATGTAGAAATTTTTCATTAAACTTTGTAGTTAGCTGGAATTGGGGAAAATGTACACAAATAAATTCCTTTAATATAAGCGCCAAAATGTAAACTGGCCGGTTTTCACTGCAATATATGAATTTTTTCAATTATAAATGCATGTGTAAAAGCTTTATTTACATATTTTCTATATAATCTAGAGCTGATAGCTGTGTAGTCAGGTCTACTATGGTTTTCTTTTAAATCAGACAATGTTTTCGGATAATAACTTTACAATTAGGGGACCTCATTTTGCTTAATTTGGAGCCTTTTCAAAATTTTCCAAAGCAAGCACATGCTTCTTGTACCTATTGGGTAATCAGGACTGATTCTACCTGCTGACCTTTGAACATCTGCAAGATACCTCGTCACTGTTCACCCATTTTTACTTCCATTACTCTACTACCATAGGTAATGGTATTTGGTCCAAAAATTTAATATCAAGCTTTCACCTTTACACGTTTTAAGGCCTCATGAGTTCAAAAAAGAAGTTTTTAGCAATTGGTCAGTGTGTGTGTATGTATGTGTGAAATCTTCTGAGTATCACATCTCCAAAACTAATAAAGATAAAACTACGAAACTTCAGAATTGAGACAGCTCTGGTGTATAGATGAATTTTCCAAATTTTGGTGAAAATTGGAAAACCGGAAGTGGGTCATCAGAAACCGGAAATGGGACCGTAAGTCCATATCTTAAAAATGGCTCTAACGATTTTCTTCAAAGTTGCAATATAAACACTCTATTAGATGACCTTTCAAATGATATCGTTGGTTAGTTCACCATTTCTCATGTATTACGTGGTTATTACAAGAACATCCTGATTAGGTAGTTCAGTTTTAGATCTCGAAAATTAATGTAATATATATATATATATATATATATATATTTTTTTTTTTTTAACTTGATATGTAAACTCTGTTTTATGTCTTTATATGTATATAGAGTTTCTCTTACTGGAAAGTTCCAAAAAATGCATATATCTCCAAAAATGCATATAATAGGTGTAATAGTAGGTAATGGAAGTTGTGTGGTTGTTTCACACCAGATTTTTTTTTATTTTATTTACAACTACTACTCATACCATTTTTTTTTAAGTTAAAGTTATTTTCAAATGTAATGCTTCAGAAAGTGTCTTCTATTAAGAAAGTAATAAAATTTCTTTTCTAAACGAGTCCGATTTTTTCTTCTTTATTTATTTTTTCTTTATTTTTATATATATATGTATTAAATCTAAAAATATAATATAGTGGGACAGATAATAGCTAAATCATTGTTCATTTTTACTAAGGAATAAGGAAGTATAGTAATCACTATTTGTGAAATAGATTTTATATCTCGCATTTCTCAAAAACAAATCATCATAGAATGTTGCAAATTTATATTTGTGTCTTTCATGATGTCTAGTTGTACACTTGCACTTTTGGTCTTAATACGATTTCCCGTTTTACAGATATCTGTGATTTTACGCGATTTTTCGGGACGCCTATATCTAAGCATGTGTATGTGTGTAGCTTGCATAGCTCAAAAATGATTGAACATAGAACATTGTGAATTTGTATATAGGTTTTTATGACATCCAGTTGTGCACCTCTCTTTTTGGTATTACTGCAACTTTCCGTTTTGGAGATATTTACGAAAATGATATTTACAATGACCAAAAATACAAAGGTTTTTGCCATTATATATGACAAACTATCATAGAGATTTCAAAACAAACTAATGATAGAGCCTGTAATGATATTATTATGAAAGTTGTTGATGTTTTTGCATGGAGTTAAGTTATTCTTGAAGACATAAGCAGCTTCTAGTCGACAAAATGATGAATACGGGATATTTAATTACTATTCAGCTCTTATATCTATATAAGATCTATAAGATATCTATCTATCATTACAGGCTCTATAGAGCCTGTAATGATATTGTTATGGACGTTCTTGACATTTTTGCATGTAAAAATTAATCCTTAAAGATATATGCAGATTCTAGTCAACCAATGCAATTCATTTGATGAATATTCAACCCATAGATATTGCCTGTAATGAACTTGTCTTTTCGACATTTTCGCATGTAGAAAGTAATTCTTAAGAGCATAAGCAGGTTCTGGTCGACGTATGCACTGGATTTAATGAACATTCAGTGCATTGATAGAGCCTGTAATGATATTATTAAGAATTCTTTTTTTTTTTTTTTTTTTTGTAGAAAGTAATTATTAGACATAAGCAAGTTCTAGTCGAGGAACGGAATTTATTTAATGAATATTCAGCCGGTAGATAGAGCCTGCAATGATATTGTTATGAAAGTTATCTCTATTTTTGCGTGTAGAAAGTAATGCCTTTAAGCATGTTCTGGTCAATGAATGCATTTTATTTAATGAATATTCAAGAAACAGTTGAATAATATTTTTTTTTTTTTTTTTTTTATGTGCTTTTAAAATCAATAATCAATGAATATTCTCAAAACAATCCAATGGAACAGTCATTTTTACTACAGAAATAAAATAAAAAATGTTAATCACACTACAGAGAAGAAGTTTTGCTATTTTAGGAACAACCAAAAATTTCAAAGTCTGAAAAAATTTTTAAATCATCGAGAGTATTGTCACAGTGGTTTATATAGAATTTTCAAAGTAATGATTCATTAGCTTCTGGATTCAAGATAATAATTCATTAGTTTCTGAGCTAGAAACTAATGAATTGTTCAATCATTAAAAAAAGTTCTAGAACTCGACTCCTATTGAAGTTAGTTTCCAAACTTTGGTAATCCTTAACTGCCTTGTTTTGCCCCATTTGAATGCTTAAGTAGATGCTGAGTCAACGTCCACCCTCGTAGAAATAAAAAACTACCATCTGTTTCCCTTTTTACTGGAATACCTTATAGAACGTAAAGATATAGGCAAATTTTAATCTACAATCATTGGGAATCACTTTTCTGTTTTTGTATAGTCTTGTTAGTCACTTATAGAATTTTTAAAGAATTTGGTTCTGCGCTATAAATTAATGAAAGTTTCTGAAAAATTCCAGAACTCTGTTCTTGTTGAAGGTAGAGCTTCCAAACGTTGGCAACCCTAAACTACAAATTTTTGCCAAATTCGGTCGCTAATATGCCAAATTCGATCCCAAACCACAAAAACGATGTGAAGACCAAAATGTGCTTTGGCTACAAACTTGGCAGCTTGGTGAGGTTAGCGATCCAATTTGGTGGCAAATATTGTTTCAGGATAGTCAGAATTAGTAAATCTTTTCTGAATTTTAACAGAATTAAGTGTTTTAGTAAATTATATCATTTCTCATCACTAATTTTTGCCAAAGAGAATAAAAGTAGGCCATATATACTCAAATGATTTTTTTTAAACTCAAGCTGTTTATTTGGCAATGCAAGATTCTGTAACAATATGCAGAACACTATTCCTGAAAAAAAAAAAAAAAAAAAAAAAACTACATTTGTCTCCGCAGTCTATATAATCCAATTATCGTGAATTTTGTGGCAGGAGTAGTGTGTTTTTTCCCCCTTGCTTGTTTTCAGGTATTTTCGTAGGCTAGAACCTGCCTGTTTATTTTCAATCAGTTACCTCACAAAAATGTATTTGTTTTTGTAATAATGTATATAGTTTCCAATGGGTGTATAAGTGTTATGCCTTGAAAAGCATAACACTATTTTATTCTTATGTTTCAAATAGTTTAACACTATTTTATTTAAAATTATAGGTTTTTCAGTTTTTTTAATTTAAAAAAGAAAAAAATTTGAAATTCATTTTGATACTCTGCAAATTTTAATTAAGATCGATCACGATTTAATTGTTTAAAATATTTCTGTTTTCACTCTGAAAATTAGCATTTTTCAAAAAATAAATAAATCCAGCAATTCTGGATTAAAAACGATATTTTAATCGATTATCCTTGAAGGAAAATTACAAAAAAAAAAAAAAAAAAAAAAAAAAAAAAATAAAACAGAAAAAAAAAAAAAAAAAAAAAAAAAAAAAAAATCTCAAATCAGATAAATCTAAAATTAATTTGTCAGTCATCAGTGTTTAGATTTTGCATTTAAAATTATTTTTCTAAGTTTTATTTCCATGTAATTTTGGTCTCATGAGATTGCTTTTTAAATTTCATTTAATTTGAGCGATAACTCATAAAAATAGCTTAAAATTTAATAGTTTTCATTTCCAAAAATCCTAAGTTCAAAAACAGCTTTTTTTATTCACCAAGTTCTTAAAATAACAAGTCAGACATGCTTTCTTAAAGCTTTCAAACTTTCCTGCGCTTTCAGAGGGAGAGATTCCTTCTAGAAGTTTCTGGATCTTTCCCCATGATGTAGATGGCATCACCTCTGACGTCGATAGCGTTCATTGGCTAGCTTCGAGAAGAGTGCAAAATTCCGATTGCTCTCAGTCAGAGCAGCGGGTGATTGCCGGAAGAGAGGTCGTGCGTGCCAGCAGAGGCCAGGGATTCTTTCCCGTGCCGAAGCTTGGTACAGGTGCCAGAAAAAGATTTCTGTTTGTCGCAAAAATGCAACGTTTAGTTTTTCCTTTTACAAATGTTCAGAGAATCTAATGTTATTAACGTTATGAAGCAAGAGCTGCAAAAGTCTGATGGATGGCGTATTATTTTTTTTTTAAACAACTCCTACACTGAAGTCAAGATCTAAGCCTATAATGTATTAAATTTTTCCAAGCATTTCTGCAGATGAATTCCAAAGTTAGTACCCAGTGACATTCCAAAATCGATGATGGAAATTTTCTCCAAATATTTCTCGACTAAAAAAATTACAAGAAGCTGCATATAAAATTCTAAAGTTAGTATCCAGTGATATTCTAGAATTGATCATGAATATTTTCTCCAAGTATTTCTCGACTAAAATAAATTACAAGAAGCTGCCTGAGCGATTTTTATCCTTGTAAAAGAGGCAGCTTCCTCTCAAGTCCGTTCGGCACATGAATGTTGCCTAAGTTTCAAATCAACGTATGAAGATCAGTTAGCTAAAGAAGGAGAAAAAGACATTGAATGGTTTCCTTTATGGCATGTTTGTGCTCGTCTTGAAGATTTATGCTGGAATAACGTTTGTGCAGTACTATAATCATCTTTTATATAAAGGATATCCTCTTATCGATTGCTAGGAAATCCTGGACTAAAAAAATCAAGTGACTTTAAAAACAATTTTTAATTGACTTTTGAACATGTCTTTTGAAAAATTTTTCAAAACATCGTAAATGTGGTGTCAAAATTCGGTGGCTTAAAAAATTGCTAGTTTAAATATGTGAAATTAGTTTGTTTATCAACTATTCAAGAAATTTATCTGTGTTATCATTTTGTAGCATGTGTTTTAAGTATCTTTAGTGCTATGGTACCACCAGCCACCCTCTTACTATTGGATTACTTCGTATTTAATAAATAAAAATTTCATCTCATCTAAGTGGTAAGTCATTTTCTCTTTTTTTGTGTTTTGCCTGTATTTTCATTCAAGAAATATTTATTTTAACTAAATAATTCCAGCTCGCACTTTTTTTTTTTTTTAAAGTACTCCACTAACATTTTTTAAAAACGATCACTTGAAGCCTTGATTTTAATTTTTTTTTTTTTTTTTTTCATTTTTCATTTTAGCTCTTAAGACAAACATTCGAAATTGTTATTAATTCAGAATTAATTTCTTTAACTTTAAAAAACCTCACCTTCCTTTATTTTTGATTAAACTTAACTTTTACAATAAGGAAGTTATGTGGTGCCCACATCAGATTTTCTTGTTTAATTGTTAATCAGTAATTTCAAAACAACCACTTTTTTTTATTATTATTATTAATTTGCTTACCACTTATAATATTTTATATGTGACATGTAACCCACTTATTAAAACAAACATTTTTGATTTATATAAAACTTCATTTGTGTTTTTAAATTAATTATAAATATATTTAATTATCGTATTTATCATGTAAATTTATTTTGTCTTACAAGTGTGTAAGGTTTTTAAAAATGTAAAAGAATAGGTGAACAGATCAGTAAAATCTCAAAATCTCTGGTCCTTTGGACGAGTGACTTAATTTTCTTGATTTCTAGCCCTGCTATTTTATCCAACATGTGTATGCTTTATTTAATATTCCCATGAGATCACTTTATATATATACACACACACATATATAAAAAATTAGTCACAATGAAAAAAAAAAAAAAAAAAGTTGTCACTAATTCAACTTTTTTTTTTGCTCTGACCATAATAATAATAATACTGAATATATATTAATGTTTTTTAGGAATACAAATCTGGAAAAGTCAAGAATGCTGATGGATCCAAACCAAAAAAATCTGACTACCATAATCTTGTTCAAGAGCTTAAGAGTCGTTTGGAGAAAGATAAGTAAGTTCAAATCGTAACAGGGGAAATGACTGTTGATGTGTATTACAAATGTTAGGTTAAAGTTCTGATTAAAAATACACCATTAAAGATTTACCAAATCTCTTTTAAATGGGAAGGGAGAAATAAAAAAAGTTATTTAAATGCAGACAATTTTTCCTTATTTGATGATAATATACTTATGGGAAACAAATTGGTTATTCAGTTGGTGTAAATTTTGCATATTTATGCAAGAGTAACCTGCTTGAAGATTATAGATTTCATCGTTTTGGGTTTCTTTCAACTCATAGCTATGAATTATTATTTTGAGGGAGAGGGGGATATAATATGTTTCTCTAGTTTATATCAAGCTCAAACCATATATAAAGTTTTGTTGAATCCATTCATTATTTTGTGAGATGCCGCAGCATCCACAAAATTTTGGTAACAAGCAATTTCTAAAAATTGTCAAATCACGTCAAGACATTGCAAAATCATGTATCAGTCCATCAAATTCTGGAAGTGAAAAAAGTTTTAAGATTCCAGTACTTTCTTAATAAAAACCTGTTTTTTTTTTGCCAACTCTAATGACACTATTTTCTCTTATCATGCATTTTAGTAAAAGGAATTTTTATAAAAATGTCCTACATTCACATTTAAACTCTGTTGTATTGGTGAAAGCTTCAAGTGTTGATAATTTTGCTGGACTTCGTAAATATAATATTTCCATCAAAGACAAAAAAAAAAAAAAAAAAAAATACTAGACTAATGTGTACATTATCTGTAAATCGTATTAAGCACAATTTGAAATATACTTTCAGCCATTTCCAACCATCTGTATTCTTGTTTGGGCTTGGAAACAAATGAGGAATGCTATTCATATTATGTTAAATAGGAAACATGCCTTTGGACATTGAAAAAATGTGTTAATTTTAGTCTCTAAAAACAGTCTACAGATATTAATTTGTACAACTGATAAATTCTGCCTGCTTAAACAGGGTGGCTATTAAGTATCCGGAAAAAGTATTTGATAATAAACAATTAGTGAAATGGCAAACAAATTTAAAGCTTCTATTTTTTCAACGAGTAATGTCTGACAATTATTTTTTACTATGAGTTTTTAAAATGGGGGTCATCGGCTTTGATGCAAGCTGCGGTCTTCTTCGAAAGTGAGGTGACAGTGCGGCACAAGTAGTTTGGATCTAAATCATCCCATATTTTGCTCAGGGCTTTCTTGAGTCTATCAAAATGCATGATTTTCTCTGTTCACAATTGTTCTTCTAAGAACCCACACAGTGAATAATTCATTGGATACAAATCAGAGCTGTTAGAAGAACACAGATTTTTGGTCAGATACCTTTTCACTTTGACATCGATTAAAGCAAATATTGATTTGACTCCATGGACCAATGCACAAACTTGGTGAAAGATCTTAGCCGGATGACTTTGCTTCTATGGAAGTGATACCCTTTGACAGAAGGTCAATATTTTAGACTTTTTATTAAGCAGAATATCATGCAATGAAAATGTTAAATTTTAGAGTTTAAATAAAATGATTTGACTTGTAGCTAAAAATGTTGACTCAACTAAAAACAAGAGAAAAGTTTTAAATTTAACAAAAAATTTATTCAGAAAAATAACAGTGTATATTTTACAACAATTAACTATATGTAGACTTAGTAATTATAGCAACTTAAAAAAAAACATAGTATAAGTTGATTTCATATTTACCTTTCAATATGATGAATACAATTCGTAAGTCTTGGTCATTAAATACAAATTTCTTGAAAATGTTGAACATAAACACTATTGTTCTTGTAAAAAAGTTTTAAGAAACCAAAAAAAAAAAATCATTCTGAATTTACATATATTACGATGACATACGAGGAAATTGTTGAAGAACAAAGACCCATTTCTAGGTCACTGAGTTGACTGTAAAAAGAGAAAAACAAAATTTAAATGATGATTTAATATATATTTGTAGAAGTAGAAAAACTGCATGTAACGGTAGAACAAGCAACAAACTTAGGAATTAAACAAACTTCAGGGTCGCCTTGTTGACCACTGAATTAGAAAGATGAAGCTTTAAATATGACCATTTGAAGAACTATCATACCTCACCTCAAGGTTGCCCCGTTGACCATTGAGAGAATAACTGACGTGAATGTTAACTTCTTATGGTCGCCAGGTTGACCAATGAGGTAAAAACGAAAATTCATCTAAATGATAAAAAGCAGTTTCTTTTCATCTCAGGAAAAAACTTATTACACGTGAGGCCAGCTCACCACCTACACACCAGGAACTCTTGCTGTTACTCAACTGATCATCTGTTGCTCAACTGCAAACTTCAATAGACATTGCGTCCTTTTATGCCTCTACAAGATGTCATATTTGCATAAACTTATCAAACATCAATGATGACGCTAACTTGTGGCAAAAGCTAAAACATCCTTGTAATTTTAAATGAAATATATATGATGTGATGGCAGCAACAAAAATATTAAACTTAGAAAAGCAGAAAATGGCAATGATAGAAATGTAAACAAAGATCGATATTTGCAGTTGAGTAGCGTGTAATAAACATGAAGAACTTCAAAAGAAGAAATAATGATTAAAGACCTAATAAAGTTAAGTTCCTTCAACTTAAATGTGAGTAAAAGACATTTAAATTAAATATATATATAAAAGAGATAAAGATATGTTTTGATTATTATGAGGACAAGTGATAATAGTTATCAGGAAGTACAGCTTTCTCTAAAATATCTTTTTGATAAACTTTTCTATTATTTTTTACGTTTTCTTCAAAAAAAAAAAAAAAAACTGTTGAGTCTTCCCATTATTGCTAATCTCAGCCCAAACCATCAGACATTTTAGAAATAAAGACCTTGCTGCATCTTTTTGTTTTCTGGTGTTCTTGAGAGCTAGATCCAAAAATTTACGATGATTTTGTGTGTTTTTAGCAACTTAAATAGTAAAAACTTTCTCATTGGACCACAAAATATGTTAGATGCGTCGCACTTTGAAAAAAAAAAATCACAAAACTTTTTCATTTTACTTTCCCTGATCTCTCAAAAACACCCCGTGAGTGAATGCAAAAGTTTTTAATAAATATTTAAAGGTAAAAGCATTACAACACCAAAAAAGTGATTATGATGAAGTAGGTACAGTAGAGAGCCAGAAATCTGCCGACCTAAAATCCACCGAAGTCTGAAATCCGCACCGCTTGTCAGATAAAAACAATAAAATTTACAATTAATATATTACAAACTGCAAATCAGAATTTAAAAAAATAATCTTGAATGTAGATTTTGTACTTGCATTTTATGATTATAAAAAAAAATAAAAAAAAAATCAATAACATGAAAGACTATTGGAACCAAGTTACTGGTAATGAAATTATTGACAGTATATTAAATTCATCAATGAGGTATACAATAATAAAATAATTTTTTTTTAATGTTATCTGATGAAGACATAACCATAGGAAAGAACTAACTTAAATTCT
Organism: Salticus scenicus; assembly: GCA_963930645.1. Lineage (NCBI taxonomy): Eukaryota > Metazoa > Arthropoda > Arachnida > Araneae > Salticidae > Salticus > Salticus scenicus. Next base: position 5,907,826 of record OZ005650.1, on the reverse strand, counting down.
TAAAACAATAAATTTGTGTTACAAAATAAGAATAGATGACTATTTACAATATACAGAAAAAAAATCTCAATGATGTATGTATGCATGTACAAGTGTAGTTTTAAAAACAAACTACATGTGAACAGATTTCATCAAAATTTGACAAATAAATTTCTTTTTTATTTATTATTTCTGTTATGTACATTGTTTTAATGTTCAGTATTATTCCTATGTACCTAATAATTTAATATTTAAGTAAAATTGTGTTATTATTCACTATAGTGTGTGTTTAGTTTGAATAATATTCTGCTTTTATTATTAAAAGTGATCATCATTTTTTAAGAGCCCTGAAATCTGCCAAATCCTGAAATTCGAACAACCTCTGGTCCCAAGCTGTGCGGATTTTTGACTCTCTACTGTAGTCCATTAATGCTCCTCACATTTTTTCCAGATACTTAGTAGCCACCTTGTATATTATAATAATATATTTGAATTTGTTTAAATGTCAGTATGCAGACCGTTTATCTGATTTCAGTAAAAAGTTTCAAATAATATCATCCAATGATACGAAATTAGAACATTAAATTTGGATTTTCAGCTAAGATCTGTTTTTGAGTTATTCCGATGGCAGACTCCCTCAAACAAATTGATATAAAGCAAGCTAATTTTCAGATTTAGGTAATCGTAAAATATACAATTAAAATAAATAAAATAAAAATAAAAAATTACCGTCTATTTCCAAATCTAAGCCGATCCATATAAAAGCTGAGAGTACGTTTTTCCCTGCAGAAAATTGCCCAAAATTGCAAACCCATGTATAAGCCAAATTGAAAAAATACTCTTTTAAAGTTCGAGTATATCGCCAAAACGGTGAAAATATTGCCAATCTATAAAACTTTCAGCATAATCTAAATGTAAATGAAAAGCATTTTTGTTTCGTTACACGGAGCATAGGCATGTTTTGAATTAAAATCAGCAAAGAAATCACCATGCTTAAAATGTCTTATAACTTACCTTAACAAACTATAATTAGTGCAAGGCCGTCATCCTATGGACAGGGTTAGAATAAACAAGTCTGGTGTCTTCAACTTTGCCTCGCTTTAATAGAAATCGTACAAATAGATCGTAAAATTATGAGACTTTCCATCTGTTGTATAATTTAGGAATCAAAAAGAAGTGTCATCCGATTGATGGTAAATTCGGCGACATGTTTAAATCTTTTATTTTAGAAAAAAATATGACTCAAAACTTTCTAAAAGATATAAAAAGTGATTTTTAAGAGTTCATTATTGTAAAATATCATGTTTTTGCCATTGCAAACAAAATGGAAATGTTTAATCAAGCCATATAAAAATCACTTTTTCATGCGGCGACATGTCATCTGATTGATGATTTTCGGATTTAAAAACTGTTACAAAAACATTACCTTATAGATTTTTTTTTATTTTTTCAAAAAATTAAATATATGGCAAATTTCTAGTTTTTAGTGGTAATTTTATACCTTTGAAGTGAAATAAAATATGAAAAAAATGCCAGTTATGTCACTTTGCCCGTTATAAAAATTTGACCCCTAGAAACATTTTAAACAGAGAGGATTTGATTGTATAAATAAAAAATATGATCGGGAGTCCTGTTTTTTCAAGTTTCTCTATACTATTTCCGAATCAGACAGAAAAGTTACTCCGTTCAGGCAATCTGCCGATGACGTCAGCTACCGGCAGGGTACTAGCTCTGAAGCATTATTGCTTTGCATGCAAAAACTAAGCCAGTTTTATTTTTTTAGAATGTGTAATATACACATTTTTTATTTATTTAGAGTAGAAAAATGTTTTTTATGGTTGATATGTCCCAAATGCTTGTATGTTTACTTTTGAATGCTGTAAATTTGATCTTGTGCGAAAAATGCTTCATCGTGAAAAAAAAAAAAAGAAATAAACACACGTGACTACATCGAGCTGCTCTAGAAATAAATTTAAAATTGCTAATTTAAGAGTTTTATATGTGATAACTATTTTAAAATAAGGTTTAATATCACTATTTTACTTCATAGATAGCTTTTAAGCTTAAAATATATGTATTCAATCATTGTTTCTAATGTGAACTCGTATATAAGCCCCCCACTCCCGGTACTTCAGCTTCTGAGAAATTTTCAAAAATTCTCGGCTTATACAAGGAAATATACGGTTATCACCAAATTATTCATTCTTTTGCTATACATGAATAAAAGAAAAGAAAAATGGCAGCTTATTTTTATGGTTTGTAAAATCAGAGGCAGCATGTAGAAAAGGTTTATTTCATAGACTATTTTTTCCTGCTTTTCTCTCATAATTTATTTATTATTATTATATTATTTTTCTTATTTATTTATTTATTTATTTTTAGGTGGGGGGGGTGAAGAAAGTGGGTAAATTCATAATCGTATTTTTAGTTGCCTCATGAGTTTTTAACGCAAAAAAGTTATTTAGTTAGATAGAAACAAAGAGCGGTGAATGCCAGATATTTTTGAATATTTTAAAAGCTGTATTTTTAGCTTTTATAAATATTTTGTATTATATAATTATGTTGTAAAATATTACCTCATATGTTTTTTTTCTGTAGACGATTTTTTATTAAGATTCTTGCCACTGAAGACATTTTTATTCCAACTGATGAAGATTTGAAGCGCTTATTACCCGAAGATGGTAAATAAATTTGTTCAATTAAATAGTATTGTGTACATTTGATAAAGCTTGCTTTTAATTAAATGAAATGAAAAATCTTCTTTTAAACAAAAATAATTATTAAAAATTGTTATGGGAAAGCAATTTCAATTCACAGAATTCCTTTTTTTTTTTTTTTTTCATTACTCTAGGGAGCTCTGCCCCTGTTCGCTTCATTCACCAACCCTCGTGGCAGCTTATCTAGCAGGCTTTTCCTGCTTCACTGGTTACTTTATTTAAATGAATTTGAAAATTCAATAATTCAAATGTTTAAATAAATATATTTCAATTGGCAACTATTTTCAGAATTCAAAACCATGGCCAGATCTTGCTGTATACAGCTGTTCAGTGGCGTATCCAGGATTTTTCCAAGGGGGGGGTTCGTCCTTCCGAATTTTTTATTAAGTTTAATTAACTTTAATTAGGTTTAATTAAGTTTAATTAAGCTTATTTAAGTTTAATTAGGTTTAATTAAGTTTAATTAAGTTTATTTTTAATTAAGTTTAATTAGGTTTAATTAGGTTTATTTTTAATTAAGTTTAATAATCTTTTAAAGTATCATAATTACTTGCCGAAAATAAGAGTAACAAAATGAAAAACAGTAAAACAAACTCACCAATTAGAATATCAAACTAAAAAATCTTTAATTAGCGACGAGTAACGTAGAGCCTGTACAAACTGCTACACAAAACATAAAATTCAATAGATAGTTACACAAAATATTTCATTGAATTTTTTTATTTACTGAGCGAAGTCTAATCGACGAGAAGTTTTCGCTAGTTCATTTAAAATGTCTTCTACTGTTGGGGTATTGTTTGGGTCACTCCTTCAAGGTCACTACTTCAACTTCTATGGTCACCCCTTCCCCATATGGTCGACCCCTCTTGTCTTTGAGTATGAACTCGTAAAGGTGAAATCCTTTCAGAGAATTGTTTTCAGGGGAAACATGTTTCGCACCGCGCAAATGAAGTGGTTTAGTTATTTTCAGGAGTTTTTATCGCCGAGTAATGAAAAAAAGTTAGTCATAATTTTAAACCACTTCGTAGAAAAAAATATTCTACGCTTTCCATACATTTTTTCCGCCTGAAATGTGAAAAAAAATGTAAGGAACAGCCTAATTTTTCTTATCATACATTTTGTCAAGGGGGGGGTTTAAACCCCCAAACCCCCCCCTTGCATACGCCACTGCAGCTGTTAACGAAATATAAATGACATTTAATTATTTGTGTTTGATTATATTTATTACAAACATGGTTAATTTAAAATTAACTAAATTTGCATTCACATTAGTTTGCAGATAACAAAATCAGGAAAAATGAAATGTATAAGATCATTGATTAATGAAAATTAATATTTAAATACAGTCGACTCTCTGAAATTCACAGATCTATATTCCACAATTCTCTATAATCCACAACTCTTTTTCTAATGTAAGCAATGAAAATCACAATTAACAGTTAACCTAATTTAAATTTCTTTTCTCAAAAAAAAAAAAAAAAGAAAGAAAGAAAGAAAATAATAATTATAAATGATTTTGGGCAAGGATTCAATCAAAAAGTGTAAAAGAAAAAAAAAAAAAAAAAAAAAAAAAACATTTTTATCAAATATTTTGCAAAATATGTATTTTTGATTAATTATATTTCTTAGAATTACAATTTAAAATATATATATATATTGCTGGATATCTGTTATTTGAAGTCTATAAATTCATAATTGTTTAATAATTAAATTTGAGCCTATGAAAATATATTTCCAATCAGAAAATTAATAGAATTTAAACCTGTTTATACGTGTTCCATTAGAGTCAGTTTCTAAACTGCTTTCAAGTGATGTCAATCACAAGAAGAATGAATATTCATTGTAACAGGAAATTGAGTAATAGCAGTGGTATACTAGGTAAGATATTTTGCTTGTGCTGATTTCACACAACGATGTGAACATCGGATCTAGTTAAGCGTTGGTCAAGATCACTGAACAGCTGTCAAAACAGTATTAAAAAAAGCTAAATAACCTGCAAATTATGTATATGTATGTACATATTTAATTTTCATATTTAATTGCTGATGAATCTGTATTTCTTCTTATTTTATTTTTTATTAATTTATATTGTATCATTTTTTTATTCTGTTATATGAAAAATCAAATTATTTATTGAATATAATTTGTATTTTAATTTTTACAATAACATTTCAAATTTATACTCTAATAAAAAGAGAAAAGTGTGTAAACAAAGCAATAATCTATAATCTGCAAAAGCCTTGGTCCCAACTATTGCGGATTTCAGAGAGTCGGCTGTAATAAATAAATCAAAATCAAAATTTTGTAGTCATTATGACATCAGTTTAATCAGAAATTTTTAATGATACAGGTTTAACTTTTAATTTTTTTTTTTTTTTAAATTCATGTGTAAGAAAATTTTTTACTTTATGTAAAATAATAATAATAATAATAATAATAATAATGAATAAGTAAATAAAATAAAAAGTTTTACACATTTTATTTTTTGTGTTATCTTTTTAAAATTATATTTCAATGGAAAATGTTAGGGGAAAATGCAAAAATCACATAATATATAAAACATAAAAATAAATAAAAATAAATAAATAAAAATAATTATAAAAATTTGTCAAAATCGAAAAATTTTTACATACTACACACCACAATTAGTTGAATCAAATTTTTATGAATAGTTTTAAAGTCTATAAAACTTTTATAACTGAAATGTTTTGACTTACGTTTGGAACCTCCTTTCCTCCCCAAGGGGTGGAGTGGGGCCAAATTTTCCATACGGGTATCTTTAAAAAGAGCTTGTCAGTACCTTGGGGTACTGATGAACGAAAAACGAATTAAAACGAATGGTTGAACCACTAATCTGTGGTAAATTTAAAACAAAATTATTGATATTTTTCTCTAAAAAATAAAAAAATCTTTTGCATAATATGTAATTGACTTTCTTTGGGCATTTAGTGTTATACTTGTGAGAGAAAAAAATCATCTTCAATCATAATAGAAAATAATTTTAATAAATTATTCGTACGAATATGTTCAGAAAAACATAAAAGAATGTTTAGTGATGGCCACAATATACTATTTAGTTATAAAATGCAGGGTATTAAACACTATGCATAATGCAAACGATTGTTAGAAAATTTAATATACTACATTAGACACAGCGTACTGCAATAAAAAAATATCAGATATTTAATAAAATATTAAAAATTAAAAAGGTCTTATTTAGAAACTTCACAGTGGCTTTCGTTGCAGATCCACGACTTTGTCAGAAGCAGCTTCACGTGATGTTATAAAATACGAAACTAAACTTCATCATCCTCTGGTCTTATTAGATGGTGCCACTTAAGTTCTGTACTCCTCAGAATCAGTTCATTTGTGTTACAACTGTGTCAATTTTTAAAAATTTCTATTGCTTCACAATGTAGGGCATAAAGATGATTTTCATAATTTTGCTGATTTATTTACATTATCAAATTCAATTTTAATTTGGTTGTTTTTTTAAACTTTTGTTAATGCAGTGGTTGTTCTGTTAGAACATAGAGTAAAAGAACATAAAGCACACATTAAATTGGTTAAAATAATCACCCCATTAACAAAAGTGTATAAAAACAATGAAATTAAAATTGCTTTGGATAATGTAAATAAATTAGCAAATTATGAAAATCATCTTTATGGCCCTACATTGCAAAGCAATGGAAATTCAAAAAAAAAAAAAAAAAAAAAAAAAAAAAAAAAAAACACAGTTGTAACATGAACAAACCGATTCAGAGCATAGACTGTAAGTGGCACCATCTAATAAGACTGAGGACAAAGATGATGAAATTTAGTTTCGTCGTTTTAATCGTTTAAAGGTGCTCTATGAAGCTTCCGAGTAAGGCCTTTTTACTTTCTTCTATATGTAATATAGAGAAAGTATTGGATTCGCGAAAATTTTCTACCTCCGTTTTTTGACGAATCTACACATTTTGGGATGTCCTGAACACGAATTGATAGTTTTTAAAAAATGTCTGTGTGTCTGTCTGTCTGTGGTTTCGTGTTTTCACCGTGTCTCACGAACCAATGAATGAAATTCAACCAAACTTGGTATATAGTTGGACCCTGGCGGGGCATTGTGCTGATTAGATTTGGGGATCGATAGCCAAGCAGGTGGCGCTGTGATCGCATTTTATGTAAATTTTTAACATTTCAGTATAGGACAAAATTTAGTATTTTTCACCGTATCTCACAAGCCAATGAATGAAATTCAACCAAACTTGGTATATAGTTGGAACCTGACAGGGCATGGTGCTGATTAGATTTGGGGATCAATCGTCCAGCAGGTGGCGCTGTGATCGCAAAATTTCGTGTTTTTCACCGTATCTCACGAACCAATGAATGAAATCGAACCAAACTTGGTATATAGTTGGACCCTGACATGGAATAGTGCTGATTAGATTTTGGGATCAATCGCCCAGCAGATGGCGCTGTGATCGCATTTTATGTAAACTTTTAACATGGCAGTATAGGACAAAATTTCGTATAAATGTGCATAATGAGCGTTATTTTAAACTTGTGATTGTAAAATTAATATGAATTATTGAAAATAGTAGTAGTTAACTACAAAAAAAAATTCTGTGAATGTGGGGGCACCGGTCCCCCCCCCCCCCCCCCCAATTTAACCAAACTTGGTATTTAGTTGGTCCCCGACATAAACTGGTGCTGATTACATTTGGGGATAAATAGCTCAACAGGTGGCGCTGTGATCGCATTTTCTCTAAATTTTTAACGTGGCAGTATAGGACAAAATTTCATACAAATGTACATAATGAGAGTTATTTTTAACTTGTGATTGTAAAATTACTATGAGTTATTGATAATAGTAATAGTTAACTAGGAAAAAATTTCTGTGCATGTGGGGGCATCGCTTCCCCCCCCCCCCCGTAGGGGGGAAGTACCTCCCGGGGGGGGGGGGGGGGGGTAAATTTTCAAGATGATTATCTTTCGAAAGATCTTGTCAATACCTTTAAAACGAATGGTTGAACTATAAATCTGTGATAATTTAAAACAAAGTTATCGATTTTTTTTACTTTTAACAAATTTAATATTGTTACTGATTGAATATGTATATAGGAAAATATAGAAGAAAGTCTTGTGGTGGCCACAACATACTAGTTAATTTTTAATATTGTTTAAGGAAGTTTCAATGCAAAATTAAAAACTAATTAAATATGAGCATTTTTACTAAATAATTTTTAACTATGCATGCACAAGCTTTAACTAGATTTTATTTGAGTAATTTAATAGTTAAAAGTATTAAGCTATTTATATGAAAACCCCAAACAAATACTGTGTAGATTTCAAAAGTCGTATGCGATAGAAAGGGCTAATATTAAGTTCCTTTCAAAAATAAAGGCTAAAGTATGTATTTTATTCACATTTTTGTTTGGATTCAGTCAATTATAGGGTTTGCTAACCGTAAATAAATATTGATAAAACCTCCTTATTAGAGATGTAAAATTTTTGGACATTTTGACACGGTGGAAAAAAAAAATATATATCTGAAAATAATGGGAAAAATTGAATTTTTATAGATAAAAATAGGGTTTCTTAGTAGTTATAATATCTTAGAAAACATAAAGTGTTAAACATTTAAAAATACATGCAATCCATATTATTTTTTCTTAACAGAAATATACAAAAAGATTTTACTATTAAAAAATGAGCCTTTCTGTTTTACAACTGCCAGTACCTTTCCTTGTGCAAAACACCAAAAACTAGTCAAATCATCATTCAACCATTAATTTTGCATAGGATATGTATTCCTATATGGAATGTTCTTCTCCCAGCACATTGATACAATGAATTTAGATTAGAATCAAACCGACAATATATATATATATATATAATATATATTTTTTCATTAATTTTGATAAGTTTATGGTTTTAAGTTAAGATTTGTTGTGTTACTTTATTGATTCGTTTGTTTTGCAGGCTGTTAATTTATAGGTCTGGTTTCTTTACATTAGTGTATTTCATCCACTGATAATTTTTTTTAAATCTTATTGGTCATTAGTGTTTCAGTGATCTTGTATCTGTTGCTTGGCTTCTACTATGCTTAATAGATCATCTTTATTTTATATATATATATATATATATATTGACCCGAACCTGATTTTTTTATGTCCAAAACAAAAAACCAAATGAAATTTAATGATTCATCTGAAAATAATGCAAAACTAAATTATAAAATAAAATAAATTTTCATCTATCCAGTGCTGTTTGAAATATCAGTCCTATCGTTACAAAAGTGGTACCAAATGAAAGGGGTGATTTTTCTGAAACCAGGGGTGCAAACAGTTTTTTGACACGACCATTAGATTTTTTTTTAAATTAACTAAAGTTTGAAATTTAGGTGGCAACACATTTCAATTCCTTTCAGTCATTTTAAAAAGTATGTGGCTTGTTACAAATTCAGTACCAAACGAAAAGGGTGATTTTTCTGAATCCAGGGTGGCAAACAGTTTTTCCACACAATAATTTGATTTTTTAGAATTAACTAAAGTATGAAATTTAGATAGCAACACTTCATTTTAAACGTTTCATATTTTTAGTGTGAATCAAGCTAATAGAAAAAGTCTTGAATTTAAAATTTTTTAAATATTTTATTAGTATATATAATATATAGTTTAGATTTTTTTTTTTTTTTTTTTAAGATTTCGAAATACTTCAAAAGGCACATCCCGAGAAAACTGTAGTACCAAATGATAAATTCAGAGATGATTTCCTAACTATTCCACGTTATCATGAAGATTTATGGTTTCCAATAATACTGATTTTAAATCAAGCTGATTCTGTGCCTTTGTTCATGGAAAGCTTGCTGAGAACTCAAGGAAAAAGAACAGATATTGGCCAGAAATTGCTTATTTATTGGATATGGGAAATACTCAACATTCATAATCAGAAACGAGGTAAGTATATCTTTGTAAAAAATATCTATCTCGTTACCTAAGGAACGTCTTGTTTTTTTTTTTTTTTTTTTTAATGTGAGGTTTTTTATTTATATCAGTCAAACATTATGTCTGGCATAGTTTCTTTCTTTTCTTTTCTTTTCTTTTCTTTTTTTTTTTTTTTAATATTAAATTTAAATACCATTTCATACAGAATACATGATATTCTAACTTCAAATGAATTAAAATTGTTTTCCATTTTCTTCCACTTTTCAAATGTGATAATAAGTTTAAAAAAATCTGGAGTGAGCGACTCCACTCGACTTTTCGAGCATTAAGTAATTAATGGTTGTATAAATAAAGTAAGAGAAGTCGTAAATAAACAAAAGAGGATATTATATTGTGTTTGAGCATTTCTCTGCTTTAATTTAACGTTATTGCCTTTCGAATGATTTGAGCCCATGGATCATAATGATAAATAAATTTTTTTTTTTATGTCCCTGTAAAAATTTATAAGTTCTAGACTCATCAAAATATGTACAGTTCATTCAATGGTGATGTATAATATGTATGAAATTTTTCAACTCATTTGGATGAGGCATTTAGACGTTATTGCACTTTAAATAATTTGAGTCCATAAATCACTTTGATAAAGAATTTTTTGTTGTATCCCTGCAAAAAAAAACTATAAATGCTAGATTTACGAAAATCTACGCAGTTGTGCAATTGTGACCTATAACACATGTATAAATTTTCAGCTTAATCAAATTAGGCATTTAGACAGTATCGCACTTTTAAAAATCCCTTTTCGGCAAGCTTAAAGGCAAAGGCCTTTACGTTAATGTTACAAAAGTAAAAAAATATTGCATATGCATTAACACATACTTAGCCAATGGCTTTGTTCTCACACATTGCATTATTTAAGTCGTTATTAGGGCTGGAGTATTTATCAATATATCCCCAAATATCAATATTTTTTTAATATCGCAATAACGATATTAAAGATCTAGCTCTGCTGATATATCCCTCTAACGATTTTCTTAGCACACACTGAGCGATCAATCGAAGCGCCGATAAATAATGTTCCCAACTAGCACCTATCACCAGTCACCACGCTCGGAATAAAGCGAACGCCGAATAGCTTATTCACCGTGTTTTCTAAAAAAACAAACAAACCGTTTGGCTAGCGGAAGTGACGCAACCCCTTGTGCGCGCCACAAACCTGCATCACCGCGCGCAAAGCAAAGCCCGAAAAAAAAAGAGACCTGAATAGCTTATACTAATGCAACCCCCTTTTACCCCTCCTATTACTCACTGACTAAAATTCCAACCCCAAACAATCCTTCCTCTCCAATCCTCTCTTTATCTTTATTCGTGTTATCTACCAAATCGAAAATATCACTCCAAAAAGTCAATGATATTCATCAGGAAAATTAAACTATCACAGTATATTGACTTCCCATAATATACCGACTTCTTACAGTATATTGACTTCTCATTCTACAATCATGCATTGCCCTGGCTCTAAACGATAATATGAAAGAATTTATACGACCGTTAGTTTAATTTCTTTGATAATATTGCACATCATCGCTCGTTGAAAACAATATCTTTTGTTTTAGCTCATTTCCTGCTATTGGTTCATTGATATTGGTTTATTTCAAAGTATCTGTATCTTCTGGCCAATAAGATGCGACATGTGTTTAACTCGCTTTGTGCTCAGTGATGCCAGATTGGGGATTTTGTCCCCATTTTGGGGATTTTTGAGGCTTTTGGACCAAATGTTTGTGGGGACTTTTTTGGGGAATTCTAAAATTTTTGGGGACAAATCTGGGGAGTTCAACTCTCTGTCAATGTTGGTAACGTAATGATTTATCCCTACGACTAGAAACTTTCAATATCTTTATTGGTATTTGGGGATTTTTTTTTTAATTGCCTTCTTTTGGGGAAAAATCTGAATTTTTATCACAGAAAAATCTGCTTGATATTTTTTTTTTTTTTTTTTGAAAAAATTTTTATTTCCCCTTTCTAGTAGAAATCAAATTGGGGATTTTTTCGAAAAAAACCTCCTGAATTGGGGAAATTTGAAGACCTGTTTGGGAAAATAATTTTCGACCATCTGGCATCACTGTTTAGGTTGTACATCAGTCCCTTTCTCCTTTCCCATGTTATCGAATGGGATTTTCGTTGCTTCGTTTTATAAAAATATCTCATTCAAAAATGAAGTTTTTCGAATTCTGTTTTTTGAATATTAATTACTCTTTGAACGGGTCGCCTTTTAGATTGGTGAACAATTTTTCGAAAAAATTAATTTAAATATTTTATTTCAATAAGTAAATTATAGACTCTAAGTGTGGATCTCTAAGTAAAATATTTAAATTTATTTTTTCAAAAAATTGTTCACTAAGCTAAAAGACGACCTGTTCAAAGAGTAATATTCAAAAAATCTGGAGTGACTCCACTCGACTTTCCGAACATTGAGTAATTAACAGTTTTGTAGATAAAGTAAAGAAAGAGTAGTTGTTAAACAAACAAAAGAGAGAAAACCATAATAGAGTGTTTGAGTATTTTTCTCCATCTATTACACGTTGTTTTATTTAACGCTACTGAACTTTGAGCCCATAGATCATAATGACAAAGAAATTTTCGTTGTGTCCCTGTAAAAACTTATAAATGCTACATTCACCAAAATGCTTATAGTTAGTGCAACAGTGATTTATAATACTCATATAAATTTTCAGCTCAATTCAATAAGGCGTTTAGATGCTATCGTAATTTTAAAAATTTAGTCCCATAGGCCATAATGATAAAGAATTTTTCTTTGTGTCCCTGTAAAAAAACTGTAAGTGCTAGATTCACCAAAATCTATACAGTTAGTTCAACAGTGATCTATAACATGTGTACAATTTTTTTGCTCGGATTAATAAGGCGTTTAGACACTATCACATTTTTAAAAATTTGGCCCCATAGGCATAATGATAAAGAATTTTTCTTTGTGTCCCTGTAAAAAAACTATAAGTGCTAGATTCTCCAAAATCTATACAGATTGAGTATTTGTGATCTATAATATGTGTATAAAATTTTTGCTCAATTGAATAAGGCGTTTAGATGCTATCGCACTTTTAAGATTTTGCTCCCATAGGCCATAATGATAAAGAATTTTTCTTTGTGTCCCTGTAAAAAAACTATAAGTGCTAGATTCACCAAAATCTATAGGGTTCGTACTATGGTGACTTACAATATGCGTACCAACTTTCAGGTTAATCGAACGAAGCGTTTAGACGCTAGTGTGTTCACCCACAGACATACACACATACACACATACATACATCATCGTAAAAATTGTGAAAACGGACTCAGGGGACCTCAAAATGTATAGAAACATCAAAATCTCGAATTCGGATTTTTGACATGATTACAATACTTTCCTCACTATAGTGTTCGGAAAGTAAAAACAGAATTTAAGCTAAAAGACGACCTGTTCAAAGAGTAATATTCAAAAAACAGAATTTAAGCTAAAAGACGACCTGTTCAAAGAGTAATATTCAAAAAACAGAATTCGAAAAAGTTCATTTTTTAATAAAATATTTTTATAAGACGACGCGACAAAAATCCCATTGGATAACATGGGAGGGAGACAGGGTGCTATCTGACTGATGTAAAATAAAGTTTTATCTTCAGTAATTTTACAGTGACAGTTTCTTTATAGAATTATATAATATTGGATAGTTTATTACTTTTTTTATGTAGCATTTATTTTTTCTCTTTCCTTTCCTTTTTTTTTTTTTTTTTTTTTAAAGCCGTACATGTAATTGCAAAATGAGTTACTTTAAGTAACAAAATGAAACTTTAACGTAATTTTGTTTAAATAATATAATTTTTATACTGACAATGTATACATATATATATATAATTCAATTTTCAATTATTGTGAAACTATTGCGAATGTGAATTGAACAAATATACATTTAAAAAATATTGTAATGATTTGGTAAGCAGATAAAAAAATAAAAATGACAAGTAACTGACATTTAGGATGCATATAAGAGTTTTAAGTAAAAAATATTACTCTCTACGACCAAAAAAGGTGTATCCAATGGCAATTCTTAACTATTTAGAATGATTTTCCTTTTTATTTAATACCTACATCGTAAGACAATTTTTCTTAAGCTTTATTTTTAGTAGAATTATGAATTTTGATATACTTGGTACAAATAAAACACAGATCGCATATTAGCTGTGTTAAAATATGATTTAAAAATAATTAAAGCTTAAAATGGGAAGAATAGAGGACAAACTATACAGAGGTATACTAAAAAGCAACAGTATAAGTTATAAGAAACACAAAATATTGATTCACTTTTTATGCATTTTTTTTTTTTTTTTATGATAAAGTTATGGTAGTAATATACCAGAAAATACATGGAAAACACTTTATATTTGTATACTTTAAAATTCGTGTGCATATGTCTTTAAAAAATAACAAATGTCTATTTTTTCCTATCTTGAAAGAAATATCGCAATATATCACTAATATCGATATTAACTTGGTGATATATCGCGATATTTAATTTCTGATATCGTCCAGCACTAGTCGTTATTCTGTTTTCAAGAAATTTAATGTTCAACTACAAAAGGGTTTTATTCCTTCTTAAAATTTTAGGCTAGATTTATTGGTCAGTAAATGTTTGAATTTTTTAAAATTCAAGCTCATAATCATTCAACAAATAGAAATCATGAAGATATACAATCCCAGCAATGGTGAATCCGGGAAGTGGCTATTGGGCTATAGTCAGTTGCTGCTTGTCCTTGTATTTGTGTCTGTGAAACTGCTATAATATGTTGTTTGATGGTTTTAAATGGACTCTAATATAAAAGTTTTTTTTGTCGAATTTCTTTAACCTGTTTTTAATGTTTTGAAGTTTTATACTAATTAGTGTTGTTTTGAAGCAAAAATAAATGATTACAGTTTGAAACGAGTCTGACTTAATGGCTGCTTATTATACAGAACTTTTTTATGGAGTGTTTAAAGAAATTAAGTTTTAGACTAATGAGGAAGAGAAAAGAGTTTAATCCACCCCTACAGGGTTGCTTTCGCGGTATTTTACGGTACGCAAATTTAGAATTGCACTCTCATCTATGAAAATTCAGCATGGCAATGAAAGGCATAATTATGAGTGCAATGGATGATGATCATCTCGGGGTGAGTGTGAAATTGTTGGAAGAGATCATATAACTGTTAAGGAGAAAATTTATTAGTGTTTCAAAGAAAGAGGAATTAGGGGAAGGGGGTGTAATGGGTATTTTGGGCTTGTCTTTTCTTTGCACGGAGGAAAGGAGAAAGTAAACTCTCATTAAGATTTCTAGACAAACATTTGGTACAGTTTTTTTTTTTTTTTTTTTCAGAAACTTTGTAAAAAAAAAAAAATTCTTCATTTGGCAACCTTTTATTTGTGTATTGAGTGAGTGCCCTGTGCTTCACACACCCTTTGGTCCGCCCCTGTACGGTGGCCTATATGTTGGATATGAAGAATTTCATATCCATAAACACTCTATAACAAAAATTAATTTTTGCCATACGTATTAACTTAATATTTCTAAAAATATTTTCTGATGACTAGAACATTAAAAACATCAGTGATGGCTTTGAAAGTGTCAATCACTGGTGCACTTACCCTATGTCTTTTGCTTCTGGCTTTCAAGGGAGTAGGATCACTATGAGCGATGCTGCCGACGCTATCAAGAAGATTCTGAAGAAGACTTGAGCTATAGGAAAAGGGTCCGCAAAAACTCCAGGAACAATAAGCAGTCGCAATAACTAAAGGAAAAATAAACTGTAGGCCGTGAAGAATAAGAATCAATTATTTCGCATCAAACATCTTTATTTAGGCAATATGGAAATCAAGAAAGTTTTTTAATAAAAATTATTTTCAACTGTCTATTATAAAGTTTAACAGACATACAGAGGGTTAGATGAGAGAGAGAGAGGGCTTCGCGATTACGTGTTCTTACGTCAAGATTGAAGAGCGAATTCTGTAGTTGACTCTATTGCAATTCAGATCAGACTGCTGAATTACGCCAAGAATTTTGAAAAAGTGCCAAATTTTATAGCCAAAGATATTCCATTGTTTCTAGATCAAATTAATATAAATATTTTGAATTTAGCAAAACCGTTACAGAACCAACGCCAATTATCTACGCCAAGTTTTATCGCCAGAAGACCGTTAAATAAGCGAGACATCAAGTCTGTGATTTATTGCATATCCTATCATTAAAAAATATAAATTACTCTTTATTGATATCATAACGGAAATGTATTGCTTAATTTAGCTTCAAATAAATAAACATACGCAATTTAAAAGAATGAAAATGTAATTATGTATCCAACGGTTTATAACATGGAAATAATATTTTTTATATTTTATTTATTAAATGATTTAGAAGAGCTTATAATTCTGAGAGATGTCATTTAAAAGGAATATGTTTTTGTTCTCAGAAGATTTATTAATAGCATAAGGGATAAAGTATTATTAGAATTAAGTTATTATAGACAAAAGCGAATAAATAAAAGTAATTTAGAATTTGTTTATCTATTTTTATTAGCCATTTAATTTATTGAAAATATAATAATTACTTATTGCCATTATTTAAAGTCATAATTAAAACTCATATGTGAAGGAACGACTTCACAATATCCAATGTAAAACTAAATATTTTTTCAATTCTTTTGGTGTGAAAATGTCTTTGATGTATGTTATATGCTTAAATAATATGGATTTTTTTTTTCAGATTGCTAAAAGCTCTTATTTAAAACTTGTGAGGTAGATTCCTTATAGGAAATCTACCTGTTGCAATGGTCCTCATGACACAACTTCTGGAAAATTTCTTCATATCTTCACCGATCATGATCCCTAGAACCCAAAACCACTCTCCGTTCAAAAGTTTATATATATATATATATATAGGTATATATATATATGTATAATGCTTTTTCCCATGTTAAGTTGTGAACACAATAACTGGAGTAATTTTTATTTAAATTTAACCAGCTCAGGATATGTTGTCAGGACAGTAAAAATCTCGGTTGAGTTCGTAGATGGGGTATTCAGCTCAAAGGGGTGGAAATGGTGGGGTGGTGGAAATTTTCATTTGCCCATAATTTCTTTAATATTGAAAATAGGAAAAAACTTCAAAATCAGGTGAATTACTGCCTTACCCTAAAGAACAATTTTTGTGTTTAAATTTTTTTGATAGCTTCAATTGCTTAAAAGTTACAAGTTAAAAAGTGATTTTTCGTCAGTTGTGATGAAGCCGACTTTTTCTATTGCTTTAATTGCTTAAATTTATAATCTGATGCTTATGACACGTGCAAATGATAATAAAAGAGATCACTATTAAAAAAAAACATGGTAACCACTTTAATTAATCATTTAAAAATATAAAATTCAAATAATACGTTAGTCTTAATAAAAATATCATTTGTGGTAATAGTTTAGAATGCTGTTTTAGGCAACAATTTAAAATTTACAATTGAAATTACAGCTTCCTTTGACTTTTTATCTTGTGTAAACGAAATATTGGTCTGTAAAGAGATGAGGTTTTCGCGTGGGAAGAAAATATAATGACGTCCAAGCTGCCATTCTCCATCGCCAAGCTTGCCAAATTTTGTCGTAAAATAACGAATTTCGTCGACAAGTCAAAAGTTTCGCCGTCAGCTATCAAATTTTGCCGCCAAATCACAAATTTCATCGCTAAGTCACAAATTTTGTCACCAAAATCTTGCCAAATCATACAATTTACTAAATTCGTAACAATGAACACTGAAATTTAGCGGGGCTAAAATGGTCCAATGTTAAATAGTTCCATGTTAATGTTATTATTGAAAGTTGAAATTGTAATTCCATACAACGTAAAGGACCTTTGCCTTTAAGCTTGCCGAAAAGGGATTTTTTTCTATTTAAAAAGCTCCTATTTTTTAACGATTCAATTCTTTAAGTATTTACAAATTTAAACCTAAAGTTTCTGTCTATTTATGATTATTAAATATCTTTTAATGTTACTTATATCTCTTTTTAACAATATATTTCAGCTCAAAAATCTTCAAGGCTTAAAAAGTTATTTCAATATAGAGGTATTGTGCCAAATTGGTTAAGAATGTTTTATGCAGCTGTCAGCAATCCTTGCAAGTACATGTTTTATATTTTGCCACAGTAAGTTGATATTTCTTTTGTGCTTACTAGAATCATAATTTTTTTTTAGTCAATCATGTATAAATTATGTTTTAGAAGAGACAATTTCAGTTTGTTTCCAGCTAGGGTAAAAAGTAGGATTGACAAAAACTCGAATTTTTCTAGAAAAAAATCTAACCAACTGCTTATGGAAACCAAGGTTCTTTTCTTCTTCACTTGTAGTGCAACAGTTATCATTGTTTGTATTGTCGTAAAGCTTCAAAATATAAAAATAACAGAGTTAAATGTCGTAACACCTGAAAATGTTAAAATGACCTCTGTTGCTTATTACCAGGGCTGTAGAATATAGGCATGTGCACGGAAAATTTTCCTATGTTGCAGAAAGTTTGCGAGGAAAATTTTCCTATCTTGTAAAAAGTTAGTTTTTTTTTTTTTTTTTTTTTTTTTTTTTAAAGAGGGTAAAACATTTTTAGGGGATGAGGAGAGAGAGATTACCTGTCTATAAATTTAGTAAACTCCCAATTGTTCGCGAAATTGAGTCACGCAGCAACCCATAGATAATCAAAGCCTGTGGTTAACTGTTAGGGAAACCAACATTATAAGCGTTTCTTTTCAGGTTGATTTGAGTTATTAATGAAATGTTTCTATTGTTAGATATTCTTGACTTAAACATCGCTATTGGAAAATATATAAGTTTTAAAATCTTTTAGAAAGTCTTTAAAGGTGTATTCACATATAAATTCCAGGAATACTATGATTAAATACTTATATATTATACGAAGTTGATATAATATATTTAAAATTATTGATACCTTAAACATCACTCCGTGCTTGGCAGAAAAGCTTTTTTCGAAAGGGGATCCCCTTCTTCAACGGTGCCGACTGCACTCCGTGGTTGGCGGTCTCTCAATAGTTGCTCATCTCTTTTATCGATGTATAGGTGACAACATATCTCGTTTATCTCCGCTGATTCGTAATTAATGACCGCGAATTAGCGGAGATAAACGAGATATGGCATCACCTATACATCATTAAAAGAGATGAGCAACTATTGAGAGACCGCCAACCACGGAGTGCAGTCGGCACCGTTGAAGAAAGGGATCCCCTTTCGAAAAAAGCTTTTCTGCCAAGCACGGAGTGATGTTTAAGGTATCAATAATTTTAAATATCCAGGAATACTTTTTTTAAAATGTCAATGTGCTTTTGATGATATTGTTTACATTTTACATTCGCCTGTTGCCTTACTCTTGGTAAATTACCGTAGTTAGCTAACCAACACGTAGATGACGGGGCAATTAGTAGTCGCTTGCATATGAAATGGAGGTTTTGAGATTGCATAGCATTAACTGTTAGGTACACTGCAAACCATGAACAGTGAGAGTATAAATAAATCGTCGTTTGTTTTGGAAGGTGGTGTTATCTGTTGCAGGATGTAGTTCACATGTTATTTTGATTTATGCCTTTAAATGAAAAATCAGCTATGATACGTTATATTAAAATGTGAATTTATAATTTTGTGGTTATTCCTGGATTTAATGACTTTTTATGGTTTGAGTTTTTCTGCTGGTGAATATTGAAGCTTATGAAAGTTTATCGTCGTTTTTCGGGCAGCTGTTCACATCCTATGAACAAGTATTTGTTTTATCTTTTATAGTTAGTTGTTGGCAAATTGATGTTGGTGAACAATGTTCACTAGTTTTGGACTTTTGTCTAAACTTTTGAGACAGTATTATATTTTTGTTTCCATTTCATTACTTGCAATATGCACAATTCCACTTTTCATTGTTATAAATATTGTTTATATGCACAGCACATTACATTCAAGCTGTGTTAGGAAAATTGATTAAATATTTTTCAAAGTCTGTATGAATTTCTTCATTGTCTAAACTTTTGCTTCGTACTGTAACACAGGCCTTGAAAAATGAAGTCGACAAAATTGGATTGGATGATTTTAGCTGATCTTTATATTTTCCGATGTGCTGAAACCGAAAATGCAGCCCATTTTTCTGTATCGCGTTTAGATTTTTGTCAATACAGGGAGGGCGCTTACCGACACAATTTCTTACATATACCATCCTAACAATACAATAGGTTGGTTGGTTGATATGGTTTTAAGTCCCACTAGTGCTTCACAATTACAACAATAGGCATCTATTATTAATTATTCATGGAAACATACTATAAAACTTTCCATATAATTATACAGGTTGAAGAGTAATGGAAGAATTTGTATAGGTAGGCATCCTGTATTGATAAAAATCTGTACGTGATAGAGAAAAACTGGCTTCATTTTCGGTTTCAGCACACCCAAAAACATAAAGACAAGCTAAAATTATGAAATCAAAATTTTACATGTCGACCTGTGTAATCAGCCAAATTATGTCAAATTTCGAACAATTATTCATGAAAAACATATAATAAGCTGAATAGTTTTTACCGGTGTATACAATGTTTATGGTTCATTTACGGAGACACACAAAAGAATTTTATGATGTTAGAGCCTATGAACAAATTTTTATTCAAGCATACTTCAATGCTTTTATGATGCATTCAACATAATAGAATTAACATACATTATAAAGATGTTCAAAAGTATGTTTTTTCTAGAAAAAGGATATGTATAGACTAAATAATTTATTTACAGGACACCACAAAAGAATACCGATGACGTACTGTAATCATCCAAATGATGTCAAATTAGATTGAAATATTAGTGAATTATAATTCATTAAATAAGTGTATTCTTTTTAGTGTATATAATTATTGTGACTCCTTTTCTCGAATACATAAAAGAATTTCGTAGTATTATGGTCTATAGTCAGTATTTCTTAAGTGTATTTTAACATGCTTACACCTCGTTAAATATAATGAAGTTTTATTAGAATTTTAAAAGAATGTTTTTCAGTGGAGAAGTGTAGGCATAGAATTGGTAATTCATTTACAGGGTTACACAAAATAATTCCGATAGGTTATGTAATTATTTTGCATGAAATTTGGTACAAGTATTTATGAATTACAGGGAATTAATACAAGACAGTCAGTTATTAAGAATACATATATAGAGAGAGTTAGTTATAGTAAGAAAGATATAGCGGGGGGTTGAGGGGGGGCAGTAGCCCCCCCCCCTCTAAATTGTTTCTGTTTATGTAGCAAATCAGTCAAATCTATATATATATATATATATATATATATATATATATATATATATATATTATATAATAAGGAATAAAAAAATGATCTGTTGAATAATGCATGATCCAAATAAGACGTTGAGGCTCCTGATCTGTAGATCCATTAGTTATCCAATTACAGGTGCTCTATTCATGTCTTTTCCTAATAAGACCTTATGTGTGTTAATTGTTAGCAGATTTTGACTATCTATATACCTACTAGCAGACCCGGCCACGCGTTGCTGTGACTAAGTTATACGTTGAATTATACGGCTGTAAACTATTTAGTACAGTCAAATTATTATTTACGAACAAAGACGAAAACGTTGTAGCCGATGTAAAAACCCACAGGGTTGAGATTTGAAACTTAGGTCAAAATTTGGAAGCGATTGATAAAAATTTTCGTAGTGTTGATATTAAGCACAAATTAATTTTATTGTACGGTCCTATAAATTTTAATGGAGAAGTGATATATATTATTTCTAATGCTACTTTGGATAAAATTGCTAAAATGACTAATATATAAATTAAATTCTATTAAAATTCCATTAAAATAAAAGTATAAAAGAAACAGACGATTTTAAAATCAATTTTTATGCTATAATGGATAATTTTACTATAAAATGACCTCATCATTTTAAATATTTTAAAGAGGGCAACAGCTGTAGTTATAAAAAGGAAAACAATAAGGCTAAACCAGAAAAATAAGTAAATTTGATAAATATTTTAAAACTTTAAAATTGGAAATCTTATGAAATATTGGACATTTAAAGTAAATACATGTATCATTTTAAATAGAAAAAGATTTTGGAAAAGTTTAGTGTATTTTAACGAAGTGATGAGAAGTTTTTGAGTATGTTAAAATTTTAATAGTAAATTCAAGTTAATAAAGATGGGAAACATTGAGGATTAAGATAAGAATAATTATAAGATAAAAAAAAAAAAAAAAAAACCTTTTTATATACCATGCTTTTAAATTTTAATATACTAATAATATACTAATTAAAAGGAAAATGATAAATATTCTATCATAGTTTGAAGTCAAATTTGTTTTCAAATGTCTAAATAAAATATCTGATGTAAGATACTAATATTTTGCAGCGGAATAGATTTCATTTCTGTCATCCTTGGCGAAAAAAAAAGAATATCGCCAAATTATCTGGCGAAAATATTTAATTCCTTTCAAAAATCATGGTTATTTTAACAACTTATATTAAAAGAGTAATGAATAATATGAAACAATATTTCGTACAATACATATTACATGTCATACATACGTACAATGAATAATACATATTACATTTCGTACAATGCATACATCTGGCATGTATATTTTCGTGTTACGCTTTTGATCGCCAAATAATAATAATAATAATAAAAAAAAGCCAAGGGCGACAGAGTTTTGAAATTTAAAATTAAAATTTTGTCAATTTGACAGCAAAATAATTCAATCTAACACCCGCGATAACTAATACATATCTATACCCAAATATAAGGATTAAAATCGGGAAATAAATTTCCTCGATTTTTAATAATTTCTTACAAAAAATCCAGTGGGCAATTAACATAGGAAATCTTTTTCTTGGCTGCACAGACGGTCAGTGAGTCACACTTCGCTTGCGTATAGAACTCATAGATCTGAGTATAGCATATATAGAATAGAGTGATCATTGGGGAGAAAAAAGCTATTCCTTTTCATTTGGGAAAAGACGACGTTTTTACCAAAATATGGCCGTCTTTCCCCGAGTGAATACACACGGGAATACATACTAATATTTTAGCAAATAAAATTTATGAATAATTTATTTGCTAAAGGGGAATGGAAGACTCCAGATACAGTTTCAAATTCATATTTCTTTCTTTCTTTTCTTTTTTTCAATACCACTTAATGGCTGTTTCCAAAGCTTTTATTTTTTTTTTTTTTTTCGGCATCAAAAATCTTTGTACGATAACATGGGGATGAGAGATCTATATATATTACTATATCTATGATAGAACTACATTAGCACTTTATCAATGTGTATAAAATCTTTAAATTGATTATGACGTCAATTTTCGTGAGATGCATAATTTAACTTTTTATAATTTTTTAACGTTCACGTTTGATTAAATGTATTTATTTTTATGTCGAAAGAAAATGAACTCGTATTTTTTTTTTTTTTTTTTTTTTGGCAATAATTAAATTAATGGAACTCACAGATATTTTGGAGCAACTTTAATAAAGGTCTATAATTAACAAATAATTGCAATAAAACAATATTGTGACAATAAATTGAGATAAAAACTATCCTATCTCTCAAGTTGGACCAAACTGCACACAGTGTGCAAAATTTCATTAAAATCGGTTCCTTAGTTTAGGAGTTTACCCCGGACAAACATCGTGACACGTAATTTATATATATATATACAGATTGTCATCTTCAGTTAACAAAAATTGCATTTGTGAATGTTTTTTCGCTGTTATGTTGTCCCATAGACTATATTGGCAATAATTTTTAAGGCATTGCTTGAATGAGCTAAAGGATTTTGTACAAGTATTTGAAATGGATTTCACTTTAAAAAAATTGTAAGTTACAATTCATGATTTTGAATATTAATTTGATAGTTTTTATTAAATTATTGTTACATTAATTGTACATTATAGCTCTCCCAACTTTCTGTGTCTGTGGGCAGTTGGTTGATGTTAATGCCATGTGAATACTCCGGATAAATGACTGTGTCATAATGGCCCTATTATAGTTCTTTTATTATTATTATTATTTGTTGTTGTTGTTGTTCAGTTCATCTATAATAAAATGTTTTTTTACCTAGCAGATTGTATCAGATTTTGGTGAAAATCAGAAATGTGACCTAAAATCAGTATTTAAAAAATTATACTTTTAAAAAATTAAAGAACATGCTTTTATTGAAATATGAACTAAAAAGCACAAAATATCTATCTTTATAGTATTAAAATGCAGGGTAAGAAAAAATCGTGTGAGTGACACACCATAATATTTACATCTTTAATTAAAAAATAATTTAGAATTAAACAAAAACCATTTTTAAAAAATCTCCCCTGACTGGTCTTGAACGTTAGACCTTTAGGTTCGTAGTTCGGTGCTTTACCTCACAGCCACAGCATTCACGTAGTGTAAGTCGTTTTTAACACGCGTTTATTAGCTTCACCTGTCTATATGTATGTTTGTATATATGTTTGTAACTGCTCTGGAAGCAAACAAAAAATTTATATTGTAAAAAAATACTTTCTCTACGTGAACAATGTGGCGTTGAGGTAAGGTGCCGCGCTACGAACCTAAAGGTCCAGCGTTCGATCCCAGTCAGGGGAGATTTTTAAAAAACGGTTTTTGTTTAATTCTAAATTATTTTAATTAACGATTTAAATGTATGTAAATATTATGGTGTGTCACTCACATGATTTTCTCTTACCCTGCATTTTAATACTAAGATAGATATTTTGTGCTTTTTAGTTCACATTTCTATAAAAGCGTGTTCTTTAATTTTTTAAAACTATAATATTATTTACAATATAGATTTTTTTTGTTTGCTCCCAGAGTGGTTACAAACATACATACATACAGGTGAAGCTAATAAAAGAGTTTTAAAAAATGCTTCTAACTTCTTTTTGTTATTTTATTATTATTTTTTTTTATTTTGTTAAATAAATTCCGCTTTAGATGTTCTTCTGTATGTATTTAATTAACTACTACAGGAAAATTAAGACATCTTGATTAGGAAGTCAATTTTATATTTCGGAAGTGTGTGTCTCAAAGTTTTCATGTAACATGTTTTTTATTATGCTAATTTATTATGTTTTTATAATAATTTAACCATTTTATTTTATTGCAAAATTTTAAAGCTTCTGTTTTTTTCTTCCCTCCGTTCTTCATTTCTTTTATCTTTATATCTAGTTTTAGTATGTGACTGTATTGATTTTATTTCTAATTATTTTGGTAAATGGAAAGATAAGAAATTTAAACATTTATTCACAGAATATTGGTGAATGTAAATATAGATAAAAACATTGTTGACAAGATTTCTGGTTTGGCAGCTATTAAACTTGGACTGATTCCTAAGCCTCAGCATCGCAGTGAGATTTCCCATCGAAAGTTCTATTCAGTGGAGGATCTCAAAAATGGTAAGTTATTTTTGTGACAAAATAATTTTGTATTTTAGATTTCATGTTTTAGTCTGCCACTTTACATTTTCTCACTGTATGGGTGATTTTTCCTGCCTTGTAAGTGAGAATAGTTTTTGACAACTGAACAAAATATATGTGGGCTTGTGCATAAAAATTATTCCGTGACACAGTTCACGTCTCCACGTTGCATAATTATATAACTCTGATTACTGATAGCTCTTATTGAAACTTGGCACCTCTATCAATGGCCATCCATGGAGCCAAGAAAAAGATTTCCAATGTTAATTGTGCATTGGATTTTTTGTAGAAAATTATTAAAATTTAACAGAAATTATCTCCCGATTTTAATCCCCATATTTGGATATAGTTATATATAAGTTATGTCTACATGTGTTAGATTGAGTTACTTTTGCTGTAAAATTGATAAAATTTTAATTTAAAATTTAACAACTGTAGAAAAAAAAATGGCAAACTTTCAGTTTCAAATGTGAACACAAACATTTCATTTTAAAGAGTGATATTTTCACAATAAATATCCAACTAATGTACGAAATTAAAGGAAAATGGTAAATATTCCATCGTAATTTGAAGTTAAATTTGTTTTCAAATGTCTAAATAAAGTATCTGATATAAGATACTAATATGTTGCAGCTTGCAGCAGAATAGATTTGATAGGTGTCATAAAAAAAATAAAAAAAAAAAGATCACCAAATTATCTGGCGAATATATTTAATTCCTTTCAAAAATCATGGTTATTTTAACAACGTATATTAAGAGAGCAATCAATAATATGAAACAGTATTTCATACAACAGATATTACGAAAATATACATCTGGTATGTATATTTTCGTATTATGTTTTTGATCGCCAAGAACAACAGGGTTTTAAAATTTAAAATTAAAGTTTTGTCAATTTGACAACAAAATAACTTAATCTAACACATGTGCACGATAACTAATTTATAATTATACCCAAATATGGGGATTAAAATCTGGAAACAATTTTCCTTAATTTTTAATAATGTTTTACAAAAAATCCAATGAATAACACTGCTCAGCATGAAAAATGCCCCCAACACCAGTTTAGCAAATTCTTATGTGAAATGACCTCCTGAATCCGAATAAGACGTCCATTTTACCCTATCACCCACCGTTTTTTAGGGATGGCTCTTTATTTTTATCACTTTTTGGTTATTTTATGGCTATAAATTTGATTTTTGGGAGGGGGGAGAATCGTTTTAACTGTTAAATATCTTCTGAGGGGCTACAGAGTTGAAAAATTCTAAAACATCAACATATGCAGCAAGGGGAAAATTTAGGAGGGGGGGGGATTTGCAACTGAAATTATGCATTATATTTCTTATATTTTTTTAATCTATTATTAATGTTATTTTTTAATCTTTTGTATCCCAAATTATTTTATTTTTGGAAAAATAGTTTGAAACTTTTTAATGTTTTTTTTTTTTCATATCAAAATAATGGACTTTGAGTAATGAAATGTAATTTTAAATTAATTATTTATGAAAGTTAACTTTAGTGCAAATGCAACAAAATCGTCGCTTGTTTATTTGTCGAAGGGATAATACCTAAATATCCCTTTATTAATTATTGACTCTACTTGAATCCAATCCCGATAACAGAAAAGTAGCATAATTTCCTTACCAATTTGAATTTATTACGATTTACACTAATTTTTATATTTTTAATAATTTTATTTTATAATTTATTAATATAATTTTAACATTTTTTCCCTGTAATTTAGCTACATATTTTGACCGCATAATTTGTGTTTTATAATGGTGGCTGAGAAAGAAAAGCGCAAATCACTAATTAGTTGTTCATTACGTAGAATTGCATTTATTATGTTAAATTACTATTTAGCCTCTATTTTTTTTTTTTTTTCTTTTTTTTTTTATACAAATTACATGAATATTTTTTTTATTGCATTGCTGCAATTATGACACCAATTTTTTCTACTAAATCTTCCTTCTTTCATTATTTTATTTGTGCCAAACCAAGGATAAGCATTTATTTTCTTTATTTCAGTAAATTGTTTAAAAATAGCATCAATTTAGAGTGTTACTTTCCAGAAACTTGGGCTTTTATTATTAAGATGTACTTTTATGTGACTCCCAATCAATGTGTTCATAATTCGAAGAGTGCTATATAAACAGGATCTATATATTAATAGGCAAGCAGGAAATTTGTGGCACAATTTTAACGTATTAATTATGGGAGTAGAGGATTGAGAATGGTTTAATTCGAAAGATATGATAAGCCAGACGTGCAGAATACAAAAATTATTTTCTTATGATGTCAAGAAGGTATCTAAAAATACTTTTATTTTTTATGCATTCTTCCCTCTTATACACTTATTTTTTTACATTAAAAAAGTATACCTTAAGTAGAAAATTGTTAAATCTGGCAATTTCTAAAAACTCAAATGAAACCGTAGATACAGTAATTTGTACAGTCAGCCAAAAAAAAATACACCCCCCCCCCCCACCTAATTTCGCCGTAAATTATCATAGAAACATTTGACTGGTACCGATCGATTTGTAATAACGTCTAGTTTATAACGGTATAGTTATATTTTGCCTAGGGGGTCGTCTACATATTAAAACTGGCATTAACTTCATTATCTTCAATGGCAACCCCTACTTTTGACTTCATATTCAGATTTCTGAGATCAAGGCGGTTCGGAAAACATACCTATTTATATACTTTAAATCAATTCTAAATAGAGTTACACGTGAAAATGTATTAGGGGTCCGTCTATACATTTAGAAAATATAAATCATGATCTACCACCCAGTATACATTATTTATTAAGTTTCACACCAGAAATTTTTTTTCAGAAATGTTAATTATAATATTAAAAATGACTAATTCACAGAACTCTCTGCGTTAGTTTATGATTTAAAAGATTTTTATTGGTTTCTATTGATTAAATATCAAATAGTTCACTTCATACGAAGAAAATTAAATAGTTTGAATAGATATTAAAATATCTATCAAAAGAAAAAAAAAAAAAAGAATAAAAAGGTAAATGGTTTTAAATTTGTTTAAAAATTCAAAATTATTTTAACTCAAGCTGCCGTATGATTGTCTGAAACGGTGGCACTCAACCTAGTTCCCACGGCCGTTTCACAGTGACAATGGGAATTTGTTCTGATACTGCAGTTACTTTCATTTTCTTTAATTTAATTGACTTTTTTAAAATATTAAAACAGATTTTTTTTTTTCTATTTTTTTTTTAATTATTTTTTTTTCATGACATTATTAAAAACTTTTACATAAATCTCCACAATATTCTTTTGCTTTTATATTTTATAATGTGTAACAAATTAATATGCAAAATAATAAATCCTACTACTTAATGGGAGTTCTAAAATTCTACTCTTAACACAGATAGCGGTAAAAAGTAAAAATTTATGTTAAAGTAAGGAATAACAGTGGGCTAAAAATACCCCGGAATAAATTAAAATGTTGTTTATTCTGGTTTTAGTCAGGTGATATCACTTGTGCTAAATAGCTGGATCCGCCCTCTCTTACACTCAGTTTCAGCTCATCATTAAAATATTGTTTTTAATATCTGCCGCACCAAAATGTTCAAAACACAAATGCCAGTTTTCATATATTTTTAAATCTTCCCGTTTCAACTTTAAAAGCATTAAGATTAATTTATTTTATTTTGAATTTTTAAATTTAGACGATTAAAGTCTTTTAAATGAAATTTCAGGATTCTGTAAGATCAATATCTATATATTTGAAAGTAATAAGACTATTCCTTTTTTTAAAATTTTTATTCCATAATAACTGTGACTTTGATTTCGTGATTAGGAAATTGAAAATAAGTACTATTGAGCTATGTTCCAATAATAGGTCTTATAAACTTAAAAAAAAAAAAAGCATTTTTTCACTATTTGATTCTGTATTAAAAAAACTTTTTAATAGAAATTTGATGTTTTATTATGTTACATTATGGGATAAATTTTAAATAACACAAAGCTTACAAAAGGTACAGTAACCAAATGCAAATATGTCACAACAAAATTTAAACAGAAAATTCATGGTAAAAAATCTTTTTTAAATTATTAAATATTCATAATAATAATAATAAAATGATTGTCGAATGCATAATTGCTGTTTCATGCAATCAGTTTCGCTGTACCGTGTTTTCTAAAACATGATATTTAACTAGAGGTGTACGTACTCTTGAATATTGAAATGCGAAAAAAAGCATAACAGGGTTAAAAATAGAATTTTAGCAGCGAAAAACTAGAAAAAGATATTTAATACTTATGAAGAAAGACTTAACATATTAGGATCGGATATATTCCTCTCTTGTACTGTAAGCCACGCCTTTTCACAAATTTTCTAAAACTTTATAATATAAAACAAAATAATTTTGCATATTTGTAATAAAATCATTTAAGTTTTTTCTTCAATAATCGATGTAGTAAATATCATTGTGATTTATGCATACCAGCGTCACATATAGAGTCAAATAAGAATATGCAAATTAGTCTTTTTTTTTAAAATAGTGTTTCAGCGAATCAGAGGCGGGGCTTCTTTTCTTTTGAAATTCTTTCACAATCCCTCGCCTAAATTGTGATAACTTTACATAAATATGCCAATTTGTATGCTGCAAATTTGTATAGCCAGCTGCGTTGCAAATTAATTCCGTTTATGAGAAGACAATTACTTTGCTTTGCTAAAAAGTGGTCCAGATTTGATCAATGAGTGATACTAGTTTTAATTATTATACGAAGAAAAATTAATATAGTGCATAATGTGTGTATGTTGTGCTGTGGATTCAGTTCTCGTTGAAGGTCAGAAGTCATTTTACAGGTCGGGTCGGCTGCGAGTCATGTTTACTCAAACCACGCAGGACTCTAAACCAGGCCTTTCATAAGAAGAAAGGTAAATTCCGCTGATCACTGGTACGATTGGAGACTTAAATGCCCTATCCAGCAGGCTATCCTTTTACTTGCTACAGTAATTTTTTCGTGCCCCAGTTTTCCATGATATCATACTGTTGTCAATTTTGTATTTCAGTTTTTTTGCAAGCAAATCCATGCTATTTCAATAACGCAAATTTTTGCGAAATACCTCCTATTATGAAAAATTATGGAAGTTCTAAGAATGATTTAAGAAAAGTTTTTAAAAAGCCTTTCATTATAAATAAAAATATAAAGATTTAAAAGTAGAATATTAAATCCCAATAATTAAATTCTGTTTGCTAGTATCATAAATGATATTTTAAAACTAGCTGTACATTTAAAAAAAGAAAAATAATCTTTAGTTTAGTGCACATATATTTGAATTTTTGTGGATGTATTCGTGGATATATATATTCATTTTATTAAAAATTAATTAATTAATTAATTAAAAAAATAAAATAAAAAAACATTAAGAGAATTTAAATTTGGTTATAAATAGATTGAATCGGTCATTTGAGAAACACCTCATATCCAAAAAAGTAAACTTTCAGGAAATCAAAAAAAACCCAGCTGGTCCATAATTTAACATCATATATTTTCTGAATTTTTTTATATGTTTCTACAGGGGTTTGGTAAGCTAATTCTACCAAAATAAAATTTTATTATTTTTATTTTGATATTTAAAAAAATTATAAACGTTGTTGGAGATGTGTTGTTTCTCAAATGACTGACTAAACGATATGTTATCAGGTATGAAATAAAAGGTAAAATAATTCAAATTATTAATAAAAATCAGTATTTTATTTTTCAAATAATATATACACATTTTCCAAACATTGTTTCTTAAAACATTTCCATGTCATCCATATCGATAGTTGGCCAGTCATAAATTTTTGAATAAAATTCACCAACAATGTCTGCAGGTATATAGGCTTCGACTTTCTTGAGGTCATCGATTTTGTTGATATTGATAGGTACACATTTTGCGGGTAGGCACTGATTTTTGGAAGCTCTGGTAAACCAGTTCCCGGTTTTTTCAAGTCAAAAGTTTGTTTATTGAGTCCACCAATAAAGTTTTTTACTTTAACTTGGCTTACATGTTTATTAGAGTAATGAAACTCCATAAAAGTTGAAATGTTGAATTTTATTTTGCTTTCCTTTGGGATATTCCTTGCTTGAGTCTCCGTAGATATTACATTTTTTTTATAAAGTTGACCACACCATGATATAAAATCCTTTAATTTTTCTCTTTCTACTATTTCCACCAGGAACTTGTCCTGAATAGCAGCAGAGTGCAACATAAGTTCAGCATACTGTTTTACTGTGTAAATCCTGTCAGTTGTTTTAATTTTTCGTTTGATTACACTAAAGTCGCGGTCACACGGAAGGTGCGAATACCTCGAATAGGAAAACAGTGATGAATACTGTCAAATCGGTCAGTTTCTATTAGGGCTAGAAAAAACCGCACAACCACGGTGTTTTTGTTTTGCCCAGGTGCACCATCGGGAAAAAAAATGAAGATGCCTAACACCAGCATCAAAACCTTCATTGATATAATCAACTAAAAATGAATAAATTTGATTTGGTCCCTTCTTAGCTAAGCCCTCATGATATACATTGTAAAAGAGATTAAGTAAAAGAGAGTTTAATAAATAGTGGTAAAATGATAGATATTTTTCCAACTTTCCAGTAAGCCACAAATTAAGTTAAAAAATAATCGAAAATCAGTAAATCTCCATACTGAAAACAAACCGTCTCTTTTTCTTCTGACATAATAAGAATATATCTTTCATACAGCTTAGAAGAGAGGGGGGGGGGGAATGAAAACTACGTGTGAAAAAAGATTAGACAAATAAAAAGACAAGGTATCTGAAAAAGAAAAAGAAGTAAACTCGCAAAAAAATAAATAAATAAACATCTCGGCTACGAACCACAGGCCATGGCCTAGGCATCTAGGCACGTCCCAATGTGCCTGAGTTAAGGACAGGTAAATCTCCAAATCTGGTTTAAGAGGTCTCAAAGGGATTATATGGGAGCCGCATTAAAGTAGAATAACAAGAAACAGTGCTACCACCAGCCACATTCTTTTGTAAGTCATTTGAGAAACAACACATTTCCAGGAGATGAGGTGTTTCTCAAAGGAATGGATATTTTCAAATGCGACATCACCATGGTTATTAAGTGGAGATGAATTGTTTTATGCGTATTGGATTTGTCTAGCCTTCACCAACAATTTAATATGTCTAACTCAATTTTGGCCAAAAATGGACATGAGGTGTTTCTCAAATGACTGATTCGATTGTTGTAATAAGGATCATGAAAAACGGCAGTTTTTCGAGTGACGCAAGCGGAAGGACAAACGGACGGAAAGCTGCGAACTCATATATACGCCTAGTCTGACATCAAAGAGATTTGTAAAAGCCGACACTTAATATCTCAGCAAATATGCCTTATTTTGTTCTGATATTTTCAAAATAATCTTTTATCGTCGGTCTTAATCTATCCTGAAAATTTTACGTTCCTACATGCAGTATGTTTTAAGATCTGAATCTCAATTTAAAGCCAAAAAGGAAAAACGTGAGGTGTAAGGATGTAATGAACTAAATTCATGAAAAAATATCTCTAAAACCGCACGAACGATTTTAATTTAATTAATATATGTTGTTAATGGGATCTTTCTGAATCGAGTAACGTTTTTGTTTTTTTCAGGAAAACTCTTGTTTTTTGTAAAAGTTGCTTTGAAAATAGAACTATATTACTCCGCCAAAATGCATGCTTTTATTCGGCAAAAATGTCGTAATTCGGTTCTTACTTTCAAGACACGTTGGTTGGCTGACCAACGTGAATGCAGTCAATAAATTTTTGTTATGAAGAATATAATTTTAATTTTAAGATTTCCCATTTCGTCAAAAAAGTATTTAGATAATATTTAAAATAAATGAAGAATTTTTTAATTATAGATATTCTATGTCATCATTATTCATAATGAATTAAAAATATTTTTAAAGCGAAAACGTTTAATAAATCCCTCATGCACACAAATTTATACCATGGTCCATGGTCTTTGGAGCGCATGCGTACATCATACGGATGCGTACATCCTGTAGACGCTAAGCTAATTGCTTTCCCTGTATTCGTCCGCGCCGCGGTGTTTTTGTTTAATTTGTTGATTGGAAATTGGAATTAATACGAAATTTTGCATGATTTAGACAAATATTGGTAGTGCTCGGATACTTTTGCTGTGACCCACCGGTGTACCACGCCGGCGTGAACGTGTTAATCATAATTTTTATTAAATTAAAATAACACTGAGATATGAGAGCGAGAGTGTGAGCAGTGATTTTTACATTATTATTTTCAATGGGGAATTAAAATATTTATTCAAAAATTCCACCTACTTGCATGATTTAGTGGTAAGTGTTTTATAATTTTATATTCTTAAAACTTGCTTATAATTTTACGTATATGTAATTATAGGCTTCGTCTGATTGCACGGAAGTATTGTTATTTGTAAACAAACCATTGTTTACATTTTTTATAGTCGCTTTTTTCGCAAAATGTTACTCAGTTTTCTGTAATATGATAATTAAACAAGTTTTCGAATTCTTTATTATGTTTATTATTACTTTAATTATGTTGTTATTATTCGTAATATGTCACCTTTTAGCTTAGCAATTTTTGGAAAAATAAATTTAAATGTTTTGATTAGAGATCCTAACTAATCGAGATACTAAGAGATACTTCGATTACAGTCAAAAATTTATTTATTGGAATAAAATAGCTGTATTATTCTTTTCAAAAAACAGATTACGAAAAACTTTATTTTTGAATGATACAGCCTTGTAAAACGAAACAACAAAAATCCTATATATATATGATAACATGGGAAGGGAGAAAGGGAGCTATCTGACTGATTTACAGCCTTAATTAGATACATCACAAGTCTAGTGTAATGGGTAATTAGGAAATGTTGTATGTACTGTATTAATACATTATTGTATTAATACTGTATTGATACAATATATACTGTATTAATACAATATTGTTAAATTTTAAATGAATTTGAATGTCTTAGTTGTGTATCATAATAATCATTTATAATGCTTTTGACGGATATAGCTAAGGTAGTATGAAAACTACTTTATATCAACAGGGTTGCCACGCTACCTGGAGAACCTGGAATAGTCAGGGAATTTGAAAATTGACTATAAAAGTCAGTGAAAAGAAAAATCTGCCAATGCACGGTCATTTCCCCTCCCCCCCCCTTTTTTTTTCTCCATTAGCTTCTGCTATTTTTTTTAAACACCCCCACCCTTCTCTTTTGCTCATGTAAGGAATTTCTTATCTCGCTTATAAGCGACAAATGCTATCATTATATGCAACTTTTGTCATATGTAAATTTTGTGTTTACAAGTGGGACGTTAATTATTTTGCCCTCAACACAGTCAATGCTCAATATACGGTTAGACTGAAATTTTTTTAGAATATACCTGGAAAACCTTTTAAAAGTCAGGGAATTTCATTCTCCTGTTTGAGTGGCAACCCTGTATCAAGCTTATACTGTACTCTACTCTAAATATAATAATGCAGCACAAGCAGTATAAAGAAAATAAGGCTAAGCTTTACTATAGGGTACCTGTTGGCGATTCATGATGCTGTGATGAGATTCAGTGTATCGACACTTTTTAATAGTAACTTTTTTGTATCGGTACTTCATTTAACTGTCTTGGAACTTTGTTTTTCTTTTTGTGCCAGCCGCGCGCGTGTGTTTATTGTAATGCGGCCCAGCTGAATGATTTTTCTTTTTAATGCGTTTTTGAGGTATAAAAATTAATTTTTTGAGTGTATTTTATTATTTTATTTTACTTTTTAACCCTTTCAGCGTTAGCCATTTTTCGGTATATCTGTTTAATGATTCATAAAATTAATACTATGCACAGTATAAATATGAAAATTTAATACAATACTCTATACATATTTATTAATCTTATTTTCTCGAAAAAAGCAACATATATTTCAAAATTTAGCCATACCAGCCTTTTGTTTTGACTATGCTTGACGGAAAAAGACGGGCTTAACGCTTATAGGGTTAATAAATGGAATTATTTAGGGGAAAAAAGTGTATTCTAGTAATTGATGCAGTATAGATTTTCATGCATTTTCTTATTCATGTGCCATGAATTAGGAGTATCCAGTGATGTTTTTTTTTGTTTTAATATCGGGATAGTGACCACTGTAGTACAGATTTTTTATGCATTTTCTGATTCATGTGCTATGACTTAGGGGTATCCAGTGATATTGTTTTAGTCTTAATATTGGGATACTGACCGCTGTAGCATGAATTTTCAGATTCGTGCATGACAAATTAGCTGCATCCAGTGATTTTATTTATTTTTTGTTTGTTTTGTGATTGCTTCTGTACAGATTTTCATGCATTTTCAGATTCATGCAAGGCTGTAATTTTGAAATTTTGGGGCAAATCTTCAAGTTATTTTAGATTATACATCATTTATAATGCTGAATTTTATGTGTTAAAGCTTGAAAGCTCTCTGAAATTTTTTTTTTTTTTTTTTTGTGGTGAAATAGCTCAAATTTCTATTACTGTTTTAAATATTTTATTAATCTTTAAAATATGCTTAATTTATTTCAGTGAATTTCAAAACAAGCACCAGAGTGAAACAGTAATTTATTTTCTTGAAATGTATTTTTGATGTTTTGTAATGATTCAGAATATCGATTTGCAGTAATCGACTCATTCAGTGAGATGTACATCAGCAACAGCGATGGGCGCCTTATAGTAAAGCTATTCCAAAAATAAGCTAAATAAAACTTATCAAAAGCTTTCTTACTTAGTTTTCTTTTTCTTCTTCTTTTTTTCCCCCATAGCAGTTAATTGTACAAATGCATCTTAAAAATTAAACCCACTTTCAAGGCCTGCATTATTTATCATTAATAGATTGCTCACACTGTTTAGTGACAGTTTGTTTATAATTTCATTTCTTACCAAATTTATGCAACTGAAAACTATTTTCACAATTTGTCCGAAATCACAATGAAAAAAGTTCATCCTGAATGAGGAATTTGCACACATGGGGGATTTGAACAAAATCCTATTCTTATGGTAGTTTTAGGCCCATAAATTTCAAAAAGTTTATTAAAAATGCAAAAAAAGTTCTCATTAATTTAAAAAATAATTTTAAAATTAACCAAAAATCACGTGACTTCAAAAGGCTGCCTGACGTCACAGTTTATGATGCTTCAATGTTTACATTCTGTTAGCCTGGTTAGTAAGCAGCAATTTGTTTTAACTTTCGTGATTATTAATCGTTTATGTGATTTCTGAGCATTTCTTTTTCATCTTAGAATCATTCAATATCATTATCATCATTTTCAAATGTTTTCTTTTCATGGCGGTTGTCCAATGTTTTCGTTTCATAGGATCCTGTGGAACGCTAAAAAATAACTTTTGAGAAGCGTTAGCTGTTGTGTGTTGTATTAGTGCAAAATGGTACAATACAAATAATACAATATTTATACTACAATTTTTTAATATCAGTCATTATTATATCATAGAAAACCTATTTCACTGATTCAAGAAGCAAAGCAAAGCATGAAATCAAATGTAAACAACGATTACTTTAGTTTGTTGTCATAAAGAGTGACGTCACGATATATTATACTGCGTTTTCTCTGTACAGTAAATAGTGCGATGTTAAAATTGTTATAAATCAGACATTAGATTTCAAATAAAGAAAATGTATGTATTTATTGTGTATTTATTATTATTCATGTAATGAATATGTATGTATTTATTTTCTTACCTTTTCATTTTCTATTAGAATAAAATCCGAAAACGTGCAAATTGTCTATTGTGACTTTTTTGTGAAAGATTTTTTTTATTAAATGTAAAATAGTACTAATTTAGTTTAATGTAATTTTTTAGTATAAATGTGTGATCATATTTTGGATAACTGTATAGCATTTTGCATAAAAAGCGACTGTAGTGGAAACACTGGTTTGTTTATATTTGACAACATTTTTGTTCTTCATAACAGACGAAACATGTAATTACATTTTATGAAAAACTAATTGTAAGTTTTAAGAAAATAAAACTATATAGATATACCTTACCGCTAAGTCATGGAAGGAGGTGGAATATCCGTAGACATTAAATATAAACAACTCCTGCTACCAGGGATCACTCTAGAGCGTTTTAGCGGTACAAGTTGCCACAGGGTTGGCATAATACTTACTGTGCAATGGTGTAACGGGTTTTATCAGTTTTTACCGCCTTCATTTATCTCAAACACTTTAAGGATATATTTTAAAGTTTTTAGTTCTCAATTTCCCAATGTATTATTTAATATTTACTATGAAATTCCTACTTCTGCAATTTCTAAAAACATTTAAAAAAGAAAATATTTCCTTATTTATTTAGCTCTTATACCAGTTTATGTCATTTAGCATTGGCTCATATGATATTTAAAAAATAATAGCATTGTTTACATTGTACTGTTTAAAAAGCCCTGCAGGCTCCAAAAAGTTTTTAAAAAATAATAACATTTTAATTTAACTACATATAATCAATTAAATACAATTCGAGGCTGCTGTCACTGCTTGTTTTAATGAATTGTACCCACTAAATGTAAAAAAAAAGATTTAAAAAAAAAAGTGAAAGTATTAAAATGGTAATGAAAATATGAATATTGTTAATGGGTAAAGTGTGAAAAAATTTTCTTGATTCAAATGATATTTGTTAAACCTAAGTAAAAATTTTTTAGGATATCTTTTTTTTTTTTTTTTTTTATCTTCCCTAATTCCTTATTTTTTTTAAAATTTTGATTAGAAACTATGAGTAAAGATTTTTTTCTCTTAATACATTGCTTCAGTTATATGTCATATTTCCTACTAAATTATCCTTTTCCAAAATTATTTTATGTGTTCAATAGTGTGAGTAAAATTTTGCTTTATTTCAATACATTATTGTAGCTACAAAGTCAAAGTCTGAAGTTGAGTGGCTCATACTACCGCATTTATGATTGTTATACAATTACTTCTTATTATGAAGATATTATGTTGAATAAAAATGTTGGTAATAAATGCCTACATGGATTTTTTCTATAGAAATAGAATATTATTTATATTTTTATAATTTAAGTAAAATGATTGATAGTGTGGATATTGTGCATATATATACACATAATAAAAAACAAATGTTGTACAATAATGTATGAATACATAATAAAAATCAATTAAATCTTGATTTAAATAAAAAAAATCGATTTTTTTGAAAAAAATAAAAAAAATCAACAACCCTGTTTGGAAGTCAGATTTTCGAATAGTGTGCAACGATGTTAAAATTTATATTTCCAACGAATACACAATTTTGACTTTTAGATCCTGGAGAAAATTTTACAACTGGATACTAAATTTGAAGTAATTTAGTCAATATGCTTAGCAATTATACTTATTGGGACTTTTGAGTTTTTTAATGTTTTTTTTTTTTTTCAATCTTAAATCTCTTGGTGATATTAGTTTTTTAGTGTAGCTCAAAATCTACTGACCAAAAGAACTGAAATTTCATAAAAGTATAATTAAAATAATTAGGAGCCAGTGAAATATTTGTTGCAAAATACTTCTAATTTGCAATTTAAGAATTTTTACTTAAATAATTTCTAAATATTTATTTTTTAGATAATTTTATTTAAAAATTTTTAAATTGTAATCTACAATAATATTTTTAAGTTGTTGCAGGCTTTAAATATGTAGATTCCCTAAGAATTTTCCCCCATAAATAATTAAATTACACATTCTATAAGGAATGGTAGGTATCTATTTTTCTCTCTCGATATTTGTTCAATCTGGTACATATAGGTATCATCTTTTTTTTTTTTTTTTTTTTTTTTTTTTAAGGTCTATACATTATTATTAAAAAAAAAAAAAAAACTGCACAGCATGTGCAAAAATAAATGTGAAATTAACAATATTTATACATATAGTCACAACCACTTGTTAAAATATGCTATAATTTCACCAGTTATCGATAAAATTCACATATTTCAAGACTGATTTCCAAAATTCGCGATAATTTTACAATTGATTGCTAAAATGCATAATTTTTTTCATCGCTAATTAATAAAGTTTCTGCGTTTTTTAAGTTAAATGTCCCAAATACTCAATTATTTCGTCGATAATAGACGTAATTTGCACTTTGTTCTCAAAGCTGAATGCTGAAATACACAATAATTTTGCAGCTGATTTCGAAAATACGGGATTATTTTCACCGCTAACTATGGTGTCAATTTTTATAGTTAAAATTTACATTTAATTCCCAAATACCGCTATTATATCTCTGCTAACTAATAAAATTCACTGTATTATTTTGCGCCTAATCGATGAAATTCGTATTCTTTATAAAGTTTAATCTCCAAATACTCAATTATTTCGCCGCTAATCTATGAAATTTATGCTTTTCTCAAAGCTGAATCCCGAAATATGCAATAATTTTGCAGCCTAATTCGGAAATACGGGATCATTTTACTATTAACTGTCAAAAATTTATGCTTAAGTGCAACTAATTGCTAAAATACGATATTAATTCGGCGTTAATCGATAAAATTTGAAATCTTTTCAAAGGTGATTTCTGAAATTCACGATGTTTTGTGGCTGATTATTGAAACACGCAATCATTTCGCCGTTGCTTAATAAGGTTATTTTAATCCTAATTGTTTGCTGAAATAGGCTTTATCTCTATGTTAATCAATGATATTCGCCCTTTTTTGCAAAGACAATATCCGATGTATGCAATAAATTTGCTGAAATATGGAATCAATCATTTTACCGCTTATTTTTTAAAATTATGCAAGAGCAACTAATTGCTAATATAGACTATTATTTCACCCCAGTGGCAGAAACACCGTGACACGGTGACATAGTCGCGGACACAGAATAAATGCTTGCAGACAGTTTTTGTCTGCACTAATAAAACAATTAGTCCGTAACTTTCGAACACTCTTTGTCTGTCTCTGTACTAATAAAAAAAATTGCCCACAACTTTCAGACAGTCTTTGTCTGCAATTTACGGACATTTTTCGCCTGCGACAATGCGCTACCCATGTATGACGTCTTAGATGCTCTTTGGTAGGAACTCTAGAGCCCCCATATAGGTGCCTTGGTAGGAACACACAAAACAGTACTTAACAACGGCGACCTAAGCAGCCTATATCTCCCTTGATAGACAGCATATGCGTATTCTTTTCCCCTGTTACTAAGATTCTACGGGGACATAGAAAAGTGCTAATTTCTTTTAAAACTGCTCCAAAACTTCTCCTCCACTTCATAATTCACTTATAAAAATTTCTGTATCAAAACTAATACTTTTGTTATTTATACTGTGTTGTGTCAAACATTGCTATAAATATTTAATTGAATGAGTTCAACTTATTATTTTATAATTGTTTATTACTATAGTTCTGTAGTAAAATTGTATTTGTGTATTGTTGCACGAGATCACCACTATTGTTAAGCTCTCTCCCCCAAAGATTGCTGCTATCAGCTTCAGGCTTTTTGAGTGTAAGCCGTTCTCATCCCTGATTACAGGCAAATTTCGCAGACAGATTTTGAAATTTTAAAAGCCTGTCGCACACAGCTACAAAACTTTCTGCCACTGGAATTTCACTGCTAATTATTAAATTTTGTATGTTTTTAAAAAATGATTGCTGAGATATGAGATTATTTCACAAAACAATAATGAAATTACTTTTTTTATTATTTATACATTGCAGAAATACGCAACACAAAAGTCTATCTACAATACGGGATCGTTTAACCGATAACATTTACTTTTAATCTTTCAAAGTACGAAATAAGCTGTTAATTCATTACAAAACAACATAATATTTTTGCAGTGAATTATCGAAATCCCCAGTGGCAGAAAGTTTCGTAGCTGTCTGTGACAGGCTTTTAAAATTTCATAATCTGTCTGCAAAATTTGTGTTAATCAGTGGTGAAAATGGCTTACACTCAAAAAGCCTGAAAGGTGATTGGGGGGGGGGGGGTAACATCAGGTGATATCGTGCAACAATACACGAATACAATTTTACTGCAGGACAATATAGTATAAACAATTGTGTGTACTCATTCAATTCATCTCATTCAATTAAATATTTTATAGCAATGTTTGACACAACACAATATAGATAATTATAAATAATAAAAGTATTAGTTTTAGTTTTTATACAGAAGTTTTTTTTAAGTGAATTGTTATTCGAAAGTTGCAGACAAAAACTGTCTGCAAGCCGCTTTTCTGTGTCCGTAACTATGTCGCGGTGTTTCTGCCACTGGGTCGAAATCCATCGTTTCATGTCTTATTAACAAAATTTACCTTTATCATGGCTAATTGCTCAAATAGCGATTGTTTCTCTTTTTCACTAAATAAAGATAGGCAAATATTTTCGCTGCTATAATGGACGAAATTCGTGCTATTTCTGAAAAGTGATATCACAGATGTTAAATACATATATTGAGTCAAAAATCAGCGAGATTTATGCCTTTTTTTGGCGTATGTTTTCTGATTACATAATTTTTGCATCTGATTACCGAAATATATGCAATTTTCTCATCTTTTGAAATACTGAATCAATTTAAGTTGGACATTGAACTTATCACACAAATATCTTGGATGAATTTTGTTCCAACATTTATCTAGTTTCCAAGTTGCAGCCACTTGAAATCAGGCTGCTACTTGAAAATATGCCACAACGATAACTTTTAGAATACTAAACTGGTTCAGACAGCAGCGCCGACTTTGAAAAATTTCTGGGGGGGCTCGAACCAAGGCCGTAGCCAAGATTATTTTTTGAGGGTGGGGGGCATCACATTTCTAATACAAGGTCATCAAATATGGTGTAATAATGTACACAGGCTTACCCAAGGAAAAGAACATATGCACACACAAACAACAGCCTGATTAACACAGGGGCACGTGCCAGGGGCTCTGAGTAGCAAAGGGCCCCAAAACTGGACCTGAAAATGCCATCATAATCTTTGCCATTTAGTTTATGTAAATCGAATTTATATGGCAGTAACTTTTGTAAAAATAGTTATATTACTTTGCATCGATGTTTCTGAAAACTTTTGCTCCTCATGCACAAACTATAAGTGTAGCACAGTAAAGGGAATCATCTTCCTCTGAACTCACCCCGCGCCCCATACAGAGACTTTCAGCCTCTCTTGTTTTTCTTTCTTTTTTTCTTAGTCGATTTATGTCCATTTTCAATTGCAACAACCTTATTTTACAGCTATGATTTTGGTAAGAAACTAAATAAGAAATAGAGGAAAGAATTTCTTGTTTAATAGAGAATCAGTATTCAAAATTTCTGGGGGGGCTGATCCCTTACAGAAAATTTTCTGGGGGGGCTCAAGCCCCCACATAATCGGCGCCACTGGGTTCAGATCAAAGTTGGGGAGTGAATTTAATACAGTTTAAATATCTTGGAAAAGTTTGCTAGGCAACTTGCTCCACCATTTTGTTTCCAAGTGGCGGCCACTTAAAAATTTTTTATTACAATAACTTTTGTAATATGGAATCAGTTTGAATCGCATTTGCACAGTTGACATATTCAAATATCTTTGATAAGTTCACTGGGCATCTCAGTCACTCTGTCCTTTGTTTCTAAATGGTGGCCACTTGAAAATTATCACAATAACTTTTGAACCGATTTGCTTAAAACTCCATATGTAAATAGACCTCTTTAATAAATCTACCAAGTTCATTAATAAATTGTAGCTATCATTTTGAAAAAAGATGGTGGCATCTTCATAAGAAAAGATAAATCAACCTAACCTTCCTATGAGCCGGAACGACTCGTTTTAATTTTTTGATCAATAACCTCTAAAAAGTAATGATATCAGTACAAAAACCCTTAACGGGTTAAAAGTTTGTGACGCAGCTACTTTATCACTATAAGAATTTGAAATATGGGTCTTAAAAATAATGATATCAAGTTTTAAGTGACGCTCTTCTATTAGTTAAAATATACATAGATTTTCTTATTTGATCATTCGCTTTTTTCTTTTATTTATATTTACAATGCAAACATAATATTTTTAACTTCAAGATAAGACAAATATATAAAATATACTCACTGATGCTTTTTCATTTTCATTTCAATTTCAAAATAACAGTTTTAAAAGGAATGATATAAAAATTCCAGTCACGCCTCGGTGTCATTTTAAAAGATTTGTTTTTAGATTCCATTAAAATTACCTTTGTTTTGTCTGATAAAGTATATTTACACATTCAAACAGTGCTTTTAATTTTTAAATATGCTGTCAAATAATCACACTTTCACTGAGTTTGCATTATAAATAAAAATTATTTATTTCAATAAATCGATTTGTCTTTTGCGTCACGCTATCCAAAACTGCAAGTAAAATTTGTGCAAATGTTTTCTTTGCATCACACTGTCTCTTTGCAGAAATTCTCACTTAGTTGGATACTATGATACAAAATAACATTTACATATATTTTA
The DNA here is from genome assembly GCA_963930645.1 of Salticus scenicus. Taxonomy (NCBI): domain Eukaryota; kingdom Metazoa; phylum Arthropoda; class Arachnida; order Araneae; family Salticidae; genus Salticus; species Salticus scenicus. The sequence goes on along the minus strand of OZ005650.1, from coordinate 5,864,232 downwards.
CTCACAGTTTTGGATAGCGTGACGCAAAAGACAAATCGATTTATTGAAATAAATAATTTTTATTTATAATGCAAACTCAGTGAAAGTGTGATTATTTGACAGCATATTTAAAAATTAAAAGCACTGTTTGAATGTGTAAATATACTTTATCAGACAAAACAAAGGTAATTTTAATGGAATCTAAAAACAAATCTTTTAAAATGACACCGAGGCGTGACTGGAATTTTTATATCATTCCTTTTAAAACTGTTATTTTGAAATTGAAATGAAAATGAAAAAGCATCAGTGAGTATATTTTATATATTTGTCTTATCTTGAAGTTAAAAATATTATGTTTGCATTGTAAATATAAATAAAAGAAAAAAGCGAATGATCAAATAAGAAAATCTATGTATATTTTAACTAATAGAAGAGCGTCACTTAAAACTTGATATCATTATTTTTAAGACCCATATTTCAAATTCTTATAGTGATAAAGTAGCTGCGTCACAAACTTTTAACCCGTTAAGGGTTTTTGTACTGATTATTATTACATTTTTATTTATTTTTATCTTATTACTTCCATTACCCTACTACCGTAGGTAATGGAAGTATTGTATTCGGTCCAAAAATTTGATATCGAGATTTCACCTGATTTACACGTTTTAAGGTCCCCTGAGTCCAAAAAAGTGGTTTTTGGCAATTGGTCAGTGTGTATGTATGTGTGTGTGTGTGTGTGTGTATGTATGTATGTGGAGAATCTTCTGGCTATTATAGCTCATAAACTAATAAAGATAGAGCTATGAAACTTTAGAATTGAAATACGTCTGGCCTACAGATGAAATTTCCAAATTTTGGTGAAAATTGAAAAACCGGAAGTGGGACATCGGAAACCGTAAGTTGGACCGTAAGTCCGTATCTCAAAAACGGCTCTAACGATTTTCTTCAAACTTGCTATATAAACACTCTATTAGATGTCCTTTCGAATGATATAGTTGGTTAGTTCAAGAAAATTGATAGGCGTCCTGTATAAATAGCTCAATTTCAGGCCTCCCAAGGGCGTTCCTTTAAAAACGGTTGTACGGATTTTTTTCAAACTCGCCATTATAACTCAATTTTAAATATGCTTTTGTATGTAATTATTGTTTTCCTGTCAATAATTGAGTTTAACCGGAAATGGGACATCGGAAACCGGAAGTGGGACCGTAAGTCCGTATCTCAAAAACGGCTCTAACGATTTTCTTCAAACTTGCTATATAAACACTCTATTAGATGTCCTTTCGAATGATATAGTTGGTTAGTTCAAGAAAATTGATAGGCGTCCTGTATAAATAGCTCAATTTCAGGCCTCCCAAGGGCGTTCCTTTAAAAACGGTTGTACGGATTTTTTTCAAACTCGCCATTTTAAATATGCTTTTGTATGTAATTATTGTTTTCCTGTCAATAATTGAGTTTAACCGGAAATGGGACATCGGAAACCGGAAGTGGGACCGTAAGTCCGTATCTCAAAAACGGCTCTAACGATTTTCTTCAAACTTGCTATATAAACACTCTATCAGATATCCTTTCGAATGATATAGTTGGTTAGTTCATGAAAATTGATAGGCGTCCTGTATAAATAGCTCAATTTCAGGCATCGCAAAGGCGTTCCTTTAAAAACGGTTGTACGGATTTTTTTCAAACTCGCCATTTTAACTCACTTTTAAATATGCTTTTGTATGTAATTATTGTTTTCCGCTCAATAATTGATTTTTTGTGAAAGTTGGTATCTCAAAAACGGCTCTAACGATTTTCTTTTTTGGTCACTTTTATGTTTTCTGATCACATTCTCTCTCAAAAATGCATATAATACATGTAATAGCGGGTAATGGAAGTCGTGTGGTTGTTTCACACCAGATTTTTTTTTATTTCATTTATTTATTTTTAAATTATTTACATTTTGCAGAAAGTGTTTAAAATGATCATTGATATAAAATTATTTCAATAATCTGAATGCATTTTTATTTTTAGTAAAAAAATATAAGTAGACATTAAAAAATATACTATTATTCTACTTAATCTATGTGTGTGTGTAACATGTGTTAAACCAGTAATCCTTGTCTAAATCTTTTAATTTTAAAAGATGCTATCTTTCAATGCAAGAGTTATAAAATAAAGATTATTTTCATGCATAAAAGAATCACTTTTGCAAATAACAGGAACCTCATTATTTTTAAAGAAAAAAGAGAATCTATGGACATGGGACCTATATAGAGCAAGATATCAATAGTCCTGTGATAGCAGATCCTTTCACTGATTAGCATCGTCTTTATCAGCGAAATGAAATGTCCAGTACTTTTATGAGAGGGTGGCAATTTGTCACACTACCTCAGGGCTGTGGGGTGTAGTACATCTTCCGTGGCTCTGGGTGGTCTTGCATCGTGGCACACGCGTGAAGCATTGTAATGTTCTAATAGTATTTTAATAGTATTATAGAATGCAGGAAGTTGTCTGCTGCCGAAGTATTGAGTACTACACACAGGGTTGGGTTTTTGACGTCAAAAAGTGGTTTTTGACATGACAAAGGTTTAAACATGGTTTAAACCGTCAAAAACCTGTCATAAACCTCTATACCGTCAAAAACCTGTATTGTCAAAATTCAACATCTATAAATGAGCTAAAATCTGGTTAGAAATAGGATTTAGTAATATTTGCCATATACAAGTGAATATCTAAATATTATGCTGTTTATAAATTAAGAAATCTGAAAACAATTTGTAGATAATTAAAAAAAAATTAGGTAAATATACTGGTTTATAATCTAAGAAATATATACAAAGTATGCATACAGTTATATTTTGTATGTTTGTTTATTTATATTAATATTTATGAAATTCTAAAATTCCAAAGTTACTTATGAATTTTCACATAAGACATGAAAACACAGGAATACTGGATTTTTTTTTTTTTTTTCTTTAAGTAAAACATAATATATGTGGGCAGTAAATTAATATGAATTTGAAAATAATTATATTTATAATCTACATTTATTATACTTATCATTTATTAATGAATTTTTATCTGTTTATTATTATTATTGATTGTATAAATATTTGTACCTGTTTATAGCTTGGACTATTGGTGTTCGGTGTTTTGGGAGTAAGGCTGATTGACTACTCTAATATCTTAGGCTTAAGGGGTATTGCCCTCCGTGTGGGTCTGTCTACAGGGTCCTAGTCCGTATTTATACAAGTTTCGGAGAAAAACATGAAAAACTCTGAATAGCTAGGCCAACGAGTGCGCCCTGGGATCAAACCCTACACCTCACGTTTACCAGCTTTGAGCGTAGTACCACTTGGCTGCTGGTGAGCCCTACAGCTTAGACTAATAATTTTTTAAAAATCTGTACGGGTAAATATTACACTTATTACAATTTATACATGTCCAGAAAGCATTCATATTTCTCGTGTTTCACGGTAATTATATGAATTTCATACACAATTCAAGCTTTTTTAACGTTCAGAATTACTTTTTCTTAAAAACTTGCAATATCAGCAGTCATTAAGAAAAAAAAAAAAAAAGTTATAGTTTTCTATAAAATATTTAAATACAAAATATTAGGCTATGCATTTTTATTTTACTGGTTAAATACATAACACTAAAAGCACAATACTAAAAAAATTGAACTATACAATGTTGTATTGCAAATAAAATGATTTGTCAATGAAAATGTTGATATATAAATCATAACTTTTTAGAAGCCTAAAGTTTTGTTTTTATATTAATTAAAATGTTATAATAATGTTTCTCCAAAAACATTAATATGTATTATGTTTACCTTTTAAAACATACTGATAAATAATATCTTATTGAAAACAACTATATTTTTAAAGTATCGCATAACTAAGTTTAACATGTGCTATATCAAGCATAGTTATAAATAAATTTCATAATAATATATAAAAGTATCACAGCATATTTTGAATGAACATAGAAATAATTCATAATAAAATTTTAAAAAGTCTAAAGTTTTGTTTTTTGTATTAATCAAAATGTTGCAACAATGTGTTTTTCAAAGAACATCAATCTATTTACTTTTCAAAAAATCCTTATGAACTATATTTTATTAAGCTAATTTTTCATACAACAATTAAATTATAAATATAGGTTTTTGACAGTTTTTGACATTTTTGACAAGGTGGTTTTTGACATGACGGTTTTAACCATGGTTTAAACCGTCAAAAACTGTCACGTGTCAAAAACCTGCCAACTACACATCAGAAGATTCTCACGCTTTTTTCTTTTGAATCCAATGCAATGTTGCTGTGTACATTATTTTGTCGGAGACAACCGACTTGATTACTTTCAAAGAATATTTGTGCTCCTCTTCCTAATGTTTGAATTGCACCGAAAACATGAAACAAATCTCCCTCTTCAAAAATGGTCAACAGATTTACTGAAAATCACTTCTCTGTAAAAGGAAACTTATTACTTAACTGTTATTTAAAATAAAATGTATTTATTCGCAATATTTCCAAGAAATTTTATAAACATGTTTAATTTGTTGTGCCAAAACTCTTATACCTCAGATTTATTAATATATATTACTATGTAAAAGGATGAGTTTTTATTTATTTATTTAACTGATTTAAGTTTTTATTAAGATTTATTTTTAATTTTGTAATATGCATTTAATAAAGTTTGAGCTATATGAATCAAAGATTGAATTTTATGATGTGTATATTGTTTACATAATTAAAGGTTATAAATAGTCAAGTTAGTGAATTTTTTTTTTTTTTTTTTTTAATTTATTAAATAAAAGATAAAATTTCTTAAAGATAAAATAATTTCTGTAATAATGATACTTTTGCCATCCAAATTCCAGTATTTTATTTCATTGCTTTTTTTTCCCCCCATAAAGTTTCAACATATATTTATTTATTTGTTTGTTTCCTTGTCAGTCACATCCCTGTATTTTAATATTTGTGTTGAAGAAAAAAAAAATCTAAAATTTTAATTGTATTTTTTTATTATTCAAAGCTAATGGCCCTCTTCACTTACTGTCGCCGGAAGCCCAAGCCAATGTTAATCTATGGGAAATTTTCTTTATTTATAATTCATTAACTTTTGAATTCTGTTTTCACATTCAGATAATTCACAATTGTTAAATTGACGGACCTTTTTTAAAAACGGATTTTTTAATATTTTTTTTTTTTTTCGAAGCTGTAAGATACGAATTTTCAATATGAGAATTTTTTCATTTTGCAATTTCAAAATAAAACATTAAAAAATAAGAAAAATCCATTTTTATAAAAGGTCTGTCAATTTAACAGTTGTGAATTTCCTGAAAGGGAAAACACAGTTTAAAAATATGTAGTAGTTAATGAATTATAAGTAAAGAAAATTTCCCATAGAACAACATTAGCTTGGGCTTCCGTCTACGGTAAGTGAAGAGGGCCCTTAATTGTACAATTGCTGTTAATGTGATGTTCAAGATATAACACTTTCAGATCATTTTCAATTGATATTTCTTGAATGTACATTCTAAAATTAAAAATGGTTTGAATGAAGAAGTTTACTTTATATAATTTTGAAACAAAATAATCATCTAAAATATTTTTCTTGCTATAGTCAAATTTTCGTGTATATGCTATTAACAATAGCAGAGATTAAGTTCATGAGTGAAAACATTGTGCATTTGAAACTATTAGATAGTCCTATAAACTCCTTTTAAATTGATTTCATATAAATATGTTCAAATTTTGATACCTAGTAATTCCACGAAGATTTGAGAAGTTTACAAAAACTACACATTTTTTCTCGCTAATATTTCTGAAGAAATTGAATAAATCTTAAAAACTATTAAAAAAGTGAGAGAGAGAGACTAATACTATTCTTAATATGTAGTATTTTGTATACAAAACTTATACAAAAAAAACGCTCATTTTTAGAAAGAAGACATTATTTCATGTCTATTGGTTATTGATATAAGGCGATTTCTTTGAATTTTTGGAAAATGCAGATAAAGGCGAACACATAGTTTTTTATGAACGCTTACTAACGGGAGGTAAGAGAGAACCCTCATCCCCCCCCCCCCCCCCCAAAAAAAAAAAAAAAAAAAAAGAACCTACACACACAATGTTAAAACAAACTGGTACATTTGGTAAATTTCAAACCTAGTTGGCAAACTTCTTAAACACTTTTCAGTTAAAAACTATACCTAATGCATTTACAGATTCTAATTTTGTATTTCTTTCCCCCCTCCTCTTTTTTATTTTCTTCTATATTCAGTAGAAGAAAGTATTGGATTCGTAAAAATTTTCGACTTCCGGTTTTCGATGGATTTATACATTTTGAGAGGTCCAAAACACGATCTGGCGATTTTTAGAAATTGTCTGTTTATGTGTGTGTGACAAAAATTTTTGGGGACTGTTTCTCAGGAATTACAGCACAGAATTGCATGTAAATTTATAGGCAGATGTACCTTGACCAAAATTAGTACCTACCAAATTTTGGTATCAATTTCTCAACGGGTGGCGCTGCTAGACTGCGATTTCCACAGTTTCATGGAAGGCTATATCTCAGGAACTGCTGAATAAAATTGCATATAAATTTATATGTGGATGCATTTTGATCCAGATTAGTGCCTGTCAACTTTTGGTGTTCATTACTCAACAGGTGACGCTGCTATTCCGCGATTTCTACAATTTCAGGGAAGACTATATCTCAGGAATTACTCCATGAATTTGCATATAAATTTATATGCCGATGCACTTTTTCACTAAAATCAGTAAGAAGGTGATAAAGACAATTATTCTCTTTCAATCTGTTCCTACAACCCCCAACCTCCCTTTCTTCCAGGTATATAATATACTAAGTGAGAGTGGTGCCAATTTAATTGATTGAAATTTTCAAAAATCTATTATGAAAATAATTCTTTAAATTCATTCTTTGATATTTATTGTTTTTGTGATTGGCAAACTGCAAAAATACCCTTTTTTCCGGGTGCTCTTTTTACCAGTGCCTTTTTTTTTCCAAGTACCCTTTTTTCCGCGATCCATTTTGCACAGGTATTCTCTTTTTTGTCCTATTCTTCTTCTACTTTCCTTTTTATATTTCAGACAGAAATATTTAATATGAGTTTGAGTTTGAATTGCTTTTTCACACTCAAATTCGTGGAAAAAAAGAAAAAGAAAAAAAAACGAATTTCGCTCAACTCAAGTTCATAATTTAAAAAACGAGTGAAGTTCAACTCAAAATTTTTGAGCTATGCTCATGAACAAGTTTTGAAAGGAGGATTGATATTTATGTTATGAATCGAAAATGGTTGGAAATCACAAAGTGTTTGATCGCTGCACCCATTTTTATTTTAAGTTCATCAATATTTGTGAAAAGTCAGTTTTAAGATTGCTGACTTTGTGAAGGGTCCATTTTAATATTGGTAATTTTGTTAAGGGTCCGTTTTAGCGTTGCCATTTTTTGTGAAAAGTTCATTTTCAGACCCAAATTTACTGTGGATGGACCCCTGCAGACCAACAACTAAAGACCTAATTTTTGGATTCAAGGAAAGTCAAAGTGTGTAAATATATCAAAAAGTCACATTTCCAAAAATTTGACCCAAAAACAGTTATTTTGCTACTCTCATATGGGTAAGAGAAAGTAAAAACATTGTTTTTCAGTTTCCTCTACGAAAACAGCATAGAATTAAAGCAATAGTGAATTTGATCATAAAAAGTTCAGGAATTTTGAAAAGTTCAAGTGATGGCCACCCTGAAAAAACAATATATAAAGTCAAAATAAAAAATTACAATAAATTTGTGTATATACAAACCACTGTTATACATCAAATTGCAATACACACCTCCAAATCTGGTTGATGCAAGATGGCTGGACCTGCTTAAAAATAAAAGAATAAACAGCAGATGAAGCTGAATCCACTAAGGTGCTAATGATGGGACAACTAAAGGACTTTTACAAGTAATTTTAAATTGGTTTTAACTCTTTAGTTCTTTTTTAAGCAGGTAACTAGTAAATGTTTGGAAAATGTGTGGAGTTACTCCTGATTTTTTTTTTTTTTTTTTTTTAACTTTTTTACTTCCTTATACAAAGTATAAGGAAGTAAAAAAAAAATCTTGATAATCCCGATTTGCGAAATGGATTTTATATCTCGTATAGCTCAAAAACAAATCATTGTAGAATGTAGCAAATTTATATTCGTGTTTGTCATGATGTCTAGTTGTACACCTGAAATTTTGGTCTTAATACGAGCTCATTTTTAGAGATATCAGCGACTTTACATGATTTTTTGTGACATCTGTATGTGTGTGTGTATCTCGCATAACTCAAAAACGATTGAACGTACAACACTGTAAATTGGTATATAAGTTTGTTATGACATCTAGTTGTGCACTTCCCTTTTTGGTATTACTGCAACTTTCCGTTCAGTGGCGGATCCAGAACTTAACTTTTGGGGGGGGCTAAGACTTTTCAAAATGTTATTCTAGACCAATAAAAAATTTACAATTGCAATATTCAATAGTGAATGTCAGTGTTTTGGGGGGGGGGCTTCAGCCCCCTAGCCCCCCCCCCCCCTTAAATCCGCCACTGTTTCCGTTTTGGAGATATTTACAAAAATCATATTTATAATGACCGAAAATACAAAGATTTTGACCATTATATATGACCTACCATCATAGAGATTTCAAAACAAGCTAATGATAAATCCTGTAATGATCTTGTTATGAAAGTTGTTGACATTTTTGCATTAAATTATTCTTGAAGACATAAGCAGGTTCTAGTCAACAAATGCATTTTATTTAATGAATATTCAGCCCGTAATGATATCATGAAAGTTGTCGACATTTTTGCATGTAGAAAATAATTTTTAAAGACATAAAAAGATTCTAGTTGACTAATGCACTTTATTTAATGAATATTCGGCCCATAATGATATTGTTACAAAAGTTGTCGACATTTTGGCATGTAAAAAGTACATAAGCAGGTTCTAGTCGATGAATGCATTATATTTAATGACTATTCAGTTCATAGATAGAGCCCGTAATGATATTGTTATGAATGTTCTCGGCATTTTTGCATGTAAAAAGTAATTCTTAAAGACATATGCAAGTTCTAGTTGACCAATGCAATTTATTTAATGAATATTCAGCCTGTAGATATCACCAATAATGAACTTGTCTTTTTGACATTTTTGCGTGTAAAAGATAATTCTTAAGAACATAAGCAGGTTCTGGTCAACAAATGCACTGGATTTAATGAATATTCAGCACATAGATAGAGCCCACAATGATATTGTTATGAAAGTTATCTACATTTTGTGTGTAGATAGTAATTCTTAGCAGGTTCTAGTCGATGAATGCATGTTATTTAATGAATATTCAGGAAACAGTTGAATAAAACACTTTTTTGTGCTATAAAAATCAATAATCAATGAATAGTCTCGAAACAGTCCAATGAAACAGTCATTCTTACTGCAGAAATAAAATATACACTGTTAATACAGAGCAGAAGTTTTACTAACTTCGGAACAATCGAAATTTTCGAAGTCTGAATGAAATTTGAAATCATCGAGAGTATTGTCACAGTGGGTTATAGAATTTTTGAGGTAATGATTAATTAGTTTCTGGGCTTGAAACTAATGAATCATTACAAAAAGTTCTAGAACTCAACTCCTATTGAAATTAGAGTTTCCAAACTTTGGTAATTTTTAACTGCATTTTCCCCCCAATTTGAATGCCTAATTTGACGCTAAGTCAACGCCCATCCTCGTTTAAATAAAAAACTACCATCTGTTTCCCTTTTTACAGGATTACCATATAGAAAGTAGCATGTAAAGATATATTGCAAGTTTTAATCTACAATCACCAATAATCACTCTTCTTTTTCTTATAGTTTTGTTAGTCACTTATAGAATTTTCAAAGAATTTGGTTCTGCGTTATAAATAATGAAAGTTTCCAGAAAATTCCAGAACTTTGTTCTTGTTGAAATTAGAGCTTCCAAATGTTGGCAACCCTAAACTACAAATTTTTGCCAAATTCAGTCGCCAAGACGACAAAATCAATGCCAAACTGCCAAAATCAATGTCAAGACCAAAATCAGCATTGGCTACAAATGTGGCGACTTGGTGAGAATAGCGATCAAATTTGGCAGCAAATATCATTTCAGGATAGCTAGAATTAGTAAGTCTTTTCTCAATTTTAACAAAATTAATTGTTTTGGTAAAATATGTTGTTTCTCGTCACTAATTTTCGCCAAAGAGTACTAAAGTAGGCCATCTATACTCGAATGATTTTCCTATGGGTGTATTGAAGTCATGTGGAGTCCACATCAGATTTTTTAGTTACAAACTAGAATTTGAGTTGAACGGTTTTAATTATGTAAACTAATTTATTTTTGAATTTTGCAGATTTAAAATCATGTATAAGGGATTTAAATTTAACAAAGTAGTTAATTCTTCTTTTTTTTTTTCAATTAAACATTGGCTACGGGATCGCTGAATGGATGGCCATTTGTGAAGGAGCACCCAATGGGCAATCGTTGCTGCCCCTTACAGAGATAAGATATTGTGAAACATCCATCCCTTTTCTGGAACCCAGGCCTTACCATGTGTAAGTCAAAGACGCTAACCACCATACTGAATGGGCGGTAGCCAGTTAATCTTGAAATTCATAAAAATTGAAAAGTCAGTTAATTTAATTGGAGAACTTCAGTAAAGGGAATAAATGTTTTTACTTTGCATCAAACTTATTAAATAGAGTTATGACGAATTGATATTGAAAGCAATCTAGGGTGTTTTCTACTTTATTTATCAAGCATATTCATGTGAGTTAATTTATTTGTTTTACTTTCAAAGCTTTCTTGGATTAATGGCAAATTCCATTTTTTTTTTTTTTTTTTTTTCCAGAATTCAAACGCCTTTCCAAAAAAGAGAAACAACAGGTGGAGGAGCTGCCAACTGAAAATATTTGGTCCCCCTGTCCAGGTAAAAAATGATAACTGTAAAAAAAATTAAATGTCTTGAAAATTTAGAAAAATATTGATACAATGTATTCAATTTCATTGCTCTCAAAATGAAATTAAATGATAAGGGATTTTATCCAAATTTTATTTTGAATCTGTTAACGGTAATATAATATATGGTGATTCAGAATAAAAATTTGATTAAAACCTCTTATTATTATGCTTCCTCTTGAAAGTACTTGAAATTCAGCTCATTCTGTTGCCGATATGCCTTGAAATTTTCATTATATTAGGTTAGTCTTTTTTATAAAGGTAATTTATAAATGGTGTAAAAGAAATTTCGCTAATACTTGCATATATGCACAGTTAAACATCATTTTAGAAAATTAATTATTTTTATATTGTGGTTACATTATGTTGTGTAAAAATGTTACATTGGTGTGAAAACCTTGCATATTTTGGATAAAAAAAAAAAAAAAAAAAAAATGAAAGATATACAAACAAATAGATATAGTTAAAAGAAGCATTCTAATCATATGGTACAGCTACTACTCATTTTAACTTTTTTTTAAATACTTATATAATACTTTATGGTAAATATGTGACATTTAGCTTATTTATTAAAACATACATTTTTGATTTATATAAGATTTCATCTGTATTTTTTAATTAATTTATAAAAAATATCTATTAAATTTATTTTGTTTAACAAATTATAATGGGTGAATGGATTGGTGCAAGTATGTACGGACAGTAAAATCTTAAAATTACTGGTCCTGCAGACCAGTGACTTTATTTTCTTAATTTCGAAGGGGTAAAAATGTAGAAAAGGAACTAGAGTTTAAGAGAAAACTATGGAAAACAGAGAATGCCTTTATTCTTTTATATTTTGCAGAGTTCGAATTCCAATTTCCGCTCAGATTTCATACTAAGGATTTTTAATGTTATATAACCTGGAATTACGGAGAAAACCACGGATAAGTCAGACACAAATCTTTTTATAAAAATGTTTATATTATCTTTGTATATCAGCTTCTAATTAATATAATTTCATAAGTAATATATCATTTTAAAAGTTATTTGAATTGGAATTGAAGAGTATATTTTGCAAATTTTTGTCGCCAGAGGACGTTTTGATATTTTAATAATTCAATAATTAGATTCTAATTATGATTAAATTACTTATAACACATCATTTGAAATATTGCGGACGTTTAAACTAATATAAGCTATTAAATTCCATATGGAAGTTTCAGAGAAAACCACGGATAAGTCAGACATAAATCTTAATTAAATAGCAGTAAAGTGATCCCGTATTTAGACGATCACATCAAAATAATCGCGTATTTCGACAGTTAGTAGCAAAAAATAATATATTTTAGGAATCTGCATTGAAAAAGTCTAATTTTATTCATTAATGGTAAAAGGATCACGTATTTCGGCAATCAATCGTAAAATTGCCGATTTAGGTAAAAAGGTTTTAAAAAAGTGACCCTTTTTTTTTTTTTTTTTAAAGAGCCAATTTAAAAAAAAGAAAAAGCATAAAAAGTAAAATTAAAAAATAACCGCGTATTTTGACAATCAATCACAATACTATCACATATTTCGGGAATCTGCTTTGAAAAAAACACAATTTTTTTCAGTTATCGCTGAAATGACCGCTTATTTCAATGATAGACTCAAAATTACTTGCTATTCTGATAATCTGAAAAATAGAGCTATTTTGTAAGCTAGTACTGAAATGATTGCGTATTTTGTCGATCGATCGCGAATTATCGCATATTTTGAGAATTAGCTTTGAAAAAAGGAAAAGAAAATGCAAATTTTAAGCATTAGGGGCAAAATAATATCCTATTTTCAGCAACTAGTTGCAATTAAATATAAATTTTCTCTGTTAGTGGCGAAATAGTCACTTATTTTGGCAATCAGTTACAAAAATTTGACATTATCTCTTATTATTATAATTTGTCAAATAAATAGCTTCTAAAATAATCATCAGCTGATAAGATAGTATAAATTAACAGTGAAAAAATAGCAGTCTAGCATATTTAAGATCTTATCATGATGTAATTAAACAGTTTCATTCTATATCTATATATACATTTTTTTCTATGAGATAACACGCTGCATAAAAATAAAATAAGAGGCTAGACTCTGTATCCACATCCAGTGTGTTATTCAACGTCATGGGCGTAGGAAAGGGAAGGGCTCAGGGGCTCACCCCCCCCCCCCTCCCCCTATATTGATTATTACAAAATTTCCTTTTAAGGGCAAATGAAATAATCACTCATTAAAAAACCAAATTAAAATCTTTCAAATGTTAATGATATTTTGTAACTAATACTAATAATTAATGAATATTAATTGATATTTAATTATTAATTGATTTTCTTGGTAATATTTTTGAGCCATTTTTAAAATGAAATATTTTGAGCTCCTCCCATGTTCAACATCATATGAAACTTTCGAGAATCATTTGCTGTGAGCATGTGATAAGAAAATTTTCTATTTGATTTGAGGATGATGTGTACATAGGCAAACACATATCCATGGGGACATTAATTTTTGTTAGAATTAAGCAAAAGTATCTTATTAAAAATCTGGATATTTTTCACTACAAAATACAGTTTTGATATTCCAAACTAAGAAATCTGCTCTGAAATGGCAATTTGATGCTCCAAAATGAGTTTTTTTTTTTTTTTTTTTTTTTTTTTTCCTTACACCAAAATTGCTCCAAGAATTTTGGCAATTAAAACCTTCCTTTTGTCTGTCAGTGGTATAATGATCCTGCATTTTAGCAATCAGCTGCCAGAATATGGCACAATCAATCAGTTAGGCACACACACAAAGAAATTTTGAGGATTTGTAGTGAAGTGATCACATGTATCGGAAAACAGCTTTGAGAAAAAAAAAAAAAAAAAAAACATGAAATTTGAAGATAAGCAATGAAATAATTGCTAATTAGTTGTGATTAAAATTACAGCATATATTTATTCTATTGACCTCTTTAAAAAAAAAAAAAAAAAAAAAAAAAAAAAAAATTAGCAATTTGATGAAGAATTTGCACATAATTTATCAATTAGTGAAAAAAACAAGTTTTTTTTTTTTCCCTTTCCGGCAATGATACGCAATTTTTTTTTTTTTCTTTGTGTATGTAATTACTAATCACATATTTAGGGATTCAGCTTAAAATAATAATAATAATAACTCAAATTTTGCCTGAGGCAAAAAAGATCTCGTGTTTCAACAATCGCTTGCAAGAGTATCATATAATTAAATTTTTTAAATGCCTAGAAATTATTGAAATAAAAATTTCAATTAATTTCAATTTTCTAGAATTGAAATGTAATATCCCCCACCCCACCCCCCCCCCCACCCCCTCTTTTTTTAAAAAAGTGTACCATTGATTTTGCTTTTTGAGGGTGGACAGCACATTTTTATGACGAAATGGATGAGAGATGATTATTTTGGTATATTTGGCTTTGGAAGTAGGGGTAAAATAGAAAGTTTTTACAATGTGCCTCTTTAATTTTGAAGTTTTGTTTAATTTAGGTACTTTTTACTTTATATTACGATTTTATGTATAGAAGAAGTTGCTAAAAAAGTGTAGAAATTTTCCAGTTCATTTTATTGACAGTACAATTCGCTAAAGTAATATGCTAATACCATAACGGTCTTTTTTTTTTCCCCTTAAAAAGTGGTTCCCTTTAGCCCGTTTTTTCCAAAAATGTGGTCCCCTCTTTCCCCTTTTTGTAACAAAAATTGAGTGGGAGCTCTGCCTTTCCGGCCGAACTCATACGATCGTATGGGTTAGACATCCACAACATCCACATTTTTGCATCTGGAACAGTCATATGTAATAAAATCAAGAAAAAAACGACTGAGCTAATTAGCAAAAAATGTAAAGTACAATTTTCAATGAGCAAATGCTGGTTATAGTCCATATTATTCTTTCAGTTTAAAAACAGTTCTTAAAAACAGAAGAATGTAATGCTTTAAGGTAAAAAATGTTCCCGGTTGGAAAGGGTTAAAGAAATGAATTTATACCAATTAAGTCCCTATCTCTTTTAGTTTTTGATATACAGGGCTGCAAAAATGGGTAAAAAGTGCAAATTTCCGAAATTCTTTTACTACAAATGTACCCATATTTTCTTTCCTAATTAAATTACATGTTATTTTTACATTTATTATCTATAACTATTGCAAACTTCAACATGGGACGGCCATGGGATACTGAGTTAGGACGTTCTGCAGGCTATTCATTTTGACCTTTCTCTGTGGCATTAAGCAACCTCTTCAACTATCCAAAATTGTTTCGTGAAATGCGGTTATGTGCAAAAACATGATCAAGAATGCCTAACAGAAGGGCAAGAAAATGATCATGATAATGCAAATGAAGAGTGGTTGTGTGTACCAGAGGATGTGTCTGGTGTGAAATTTAGTGATTATATTTCCATTTATCAAGACATTGCGACATGCGGCATCCTAAGCATAGAAAAAATGTGTGATGATGCAAAAAAAAATGAAAATAATGGCGAAGAGGCAGACAATGTTCATACCAATGAGGCTAAGCCTACACCAGTTCCAAGCCTGTCTGACATGATTACAGTATTTGAAACTGTGTGAACTTTTATGTATGCACATGAAATAACATGAAATGACCTGAGAAGTGTCGTAAATCTTGAAAATTTGCTGTTTAATTTAAAAAATGAACGAAAACGGCAACTTAAAATTACTGATTATTCTAAATAAATACCACTTAATGTTCTACAACTTCAGTTTATTTATTTTACAGTTTGGTAAGTGACAAATTAATATTTATTAAATTGTATAATACAATTCATGTATTAATAGGCAAGCATTGTTTTCTTCACGTTTTGACTTCAACCCACATTCGTCGTTTTCTCTCATTCATTTTTTTTTTACTTTTTTTTTTAACGTATGTAAAACGATGGATCGTGGTTCTACTGTATTTAATTTTATTTAAGCATTGTATTTATATTCCTCATATGAATAGCTTCAGTTTGGTGCCAGAATTGTTGAATTTGAACCATTATTTCTCAAGTTATTGCAAGTTTTTTTAGTAGTGCCAAATCCAAGCTGATCGAAATTTTGTTAAAAAGCCTCATTTCAAATGTCTATATCTCAGCCAATAATGGACAATATGTTTTACAAATTGATATATGAGGGTTTCACTATAGGTGTTAGTGGTACTTTAAAAAAATAAAAAAATAAAAATTTCACTGTGGAGCAGCATATTTTTCATATTGGCAGGGCTGCCAACAACTACGCAATTGGCGTAGTAACTACGCTTTAGCCTGCTTCTACTACACTCTACGCATCGTATACTTAAAGCTACGCTTTTCCTTTCCCCATCGTTATCTTGTTTACAATGAGCGAACTCCGATTTCACCACGGATTAAAAAAGTATAATATAAAACTGAATAGTGGCAGACACTGGAAAAAAAAAAAAAAAAAAAAAAAACCTATCTTTTTTTTCTTTCTTTCTTTTCTTTTTCTTTTTTTTTTTTTCCTTGCACACATCTAGACAGAAATCGCAATCCAATCCTTATCAACTTTTAATTTTGCATTTCCAACAGATGCCGCATAAAACATTATTCTTTGAATTTTATTTTTTATGTATGAAAGTGCTTCTTAAAAATATAAAAATAACAAATCTAACTTTTACAATCTAGTTGAAGAACCACATGTTTCATAGTAAATACTCATAAATAAATAGTAAAGAAAAAAAAAAAAACCTTCTACTGCTAGGCATTGCGTAATCGAAATATTGCTGACTCAGAACGGGAACAAGTATTTGTTTACATTAGCTGAGAGTGTGCTTAATTAAAACCGCAAGCACAGACACCGCAAGCTGAAAGGGGGGGGGGGGGAAAGAAACCGAATGCTATGATTATCTTCATGGCTATGATTATGCTGTATTTTGATTTTCATTTAAACTCTATCAATGTTTCAGTTATCTTAATGCTTAATAAGTCGCTAAAAAATAATACTTTCTAACGAAAAAAATTGTTTATTTTAATTATCGATAAAAATAATGGATTCAAAGTTACTGAACTTTAAGTACGATTGACAACGCAAGGAAACTAAGACCAGGAAGAGCTATCTTCCGTGGGAGACTTTCTAAAGTGTCTGAAGCCTTAATCACGCGAGTTTTGGAGAAAACAGTATAAAGTCGGACTTTAACGGAGGAATTGTCCTCTGTAATAGGAAACTTTCTTAAGTGTTTTAATATACAAGTTTCTGAAAAAATCATGGAAAATTTCGAACTTTATCGTACCAAGTATCTACCGTTGGAGAAAGAAAAAGAATATTTCCTGTGCTTTTTCTTAGGATAACTGAATACGCGATAACTTAGTTTTTATAGTGCGTGGGTGATTCTAAGAAATTTTCATATCTGAAAATGGGACTTTCACAAAAATCGTCGGATTTAAAATGGATTCATCACAAAAATAGCACAAGAAAATTGCGTATTTTATAAATCAGCCGCAAAAAATGACATTTCAGTAATAAAAAAAAAAAAAGCTGATTTATGACTAAATAATTAGACATTTTTAGAAAAATAACATCTATTTTAGCAATTAGTTTACGATTACGTAATTTTAAAAATTAGCTGGAAAATAATTCCGTATTTCTATAAAAAGCCACAAAATTATACTTATAATGTAAATCATGTTTGAAAAAAGCAAGAAATTCATCGATTAGCATCAAAATAAAGCCTTTTTCAGCGATTAAACATAAATTTTGTTAATTAGCGGTGAAATGATTGCGTATTTCCGTCATCGGTTACAAAAATATCGCGATTTACTGAAATCAACTGGGGAAAAAAAAAAAAAACCTTTATTGGCTAGCAGCCAAATGATAGCATATAAAACGTAAATTTTTGGTTATTAGTGGGTAAGCGATCCCGTATTAGCGAAAACTACTTCAAAATTATTCCCGATTTCAGAGATTACACTTTGGAAAAGAAAAAAAAAAAAAAGGAAATTTCACTGATTAGTGGCAAAATAGTTGAGTATTTAAGATTCAGCTTTTAGATGAACGTATTTTGCATAGATTAGTAGCTAAATAATAGCGTGTTTCGGCAATCGGCCGCATAATAATCGCGTATTTTAGGATTTACCTTTAAAGAAGAGTGAATTTTATCAATTAGAGCAAAATTATAGTATATATTAGCAATTATTTGCTATTAAACGTAGATTTTGTAAATTTGCAGTGAAATAATTACGAATTTCGGCAATCGGTCGTAAAAATATTGCGAATTCTGTCAAATATGAGAAAAATAGCATATTTATTTAATTAATGATAAAAACGTAATTCTTAATTCTACCTCTCCCCCCCCCCTCTACGGAAACTCGATTTTTTAGGTATATTTAGCAATAATCTTAAGGGGGAAAAAAAAGTTTCAGAAAAGTTGATGGCTGTCAGTTTGCACTGAAATTGAATTTAATGTTGTACAATTTCAATCCTTTTCCATCCTTAATAACAATGATTATTTTATTGTAGATTCAGTTTTATTACATTTCCTAATATCTAAACTATTAAAATTGTTCATTATTTTGACTTTTGTTACTCCAAAAATTTAAGATTTTGTTTAAAAAAATCCAATTTTTGTATCTGTTTGAAGTATAGCATTGAAATTATTTTCACATCAATTGTCTTGTTCTTGTAATTAAACAAGTTTCTTTTGAATAGGCATGCACTAAATGTTTGATTATTACTGAATAATGAATATTCAGTATACTGAATAACTAAAAATTTGATGCATACCTACATCTTACCTTTTTTTTTTTCTTCACTTAATTTCATATGATTATTGCTAATTTATTTTTGTTAGTAGTTTCTTTCTTTCTTTTTCTTTTTTAATTTTTAAAATTGCTCCTCAAAGTAGCCGAAATGCTCCTCAAAATTTCTCTGAATACTCCTCAAACTGTTTTTGAAAAGTTGGCAACCCTGCATATTAGTGTATTATATTAGAATTAGTGTATTTTCATGTATCCATGTTAATATAAAAGGTAAATTTGGATAAAATTTCTATTATTTTTGAATGTTTGATTATTAAAAATCAATAAATTTCAGAAAGTAAGTCATAATGTAAACAAAAGATTTTTGCTTATTTATATTTTAAGTATTTTCTAATTTTTTAGCGACTACACTTTGTAGCTTAAAACTACACTTTTTTTGCTTTTTAACTACACTTTAGCACTCCCAGAGGTTGGCAGCCCTGTATTGGGTGTTTTCACATGGAATAACCTTTATTTCAGTTTTTGTTTTTTTTTTTCTTTTTTTTTCCTTCTATAGAATTGTTATAAATACAGTGTATAATTTAATTTTATCATAGATTGATGGAATAAAAAAATTCTAAAAATTGTCCTCTAATAATTCTTAGATGTGTGCTACAAATCCTGGCCTATTGGTCATATAGTCAATTCAGTCAGAGATGATGAAATGCAAGAAGAAAAGGATGTAGAAATGTGTGAAGCTTTAAATCATGCCGATAAGCAGCAAGATGATTATTTTTGTCGTCGTATAATGCTACCAGGGTAATCATTTTTTATTTATTTAAAGATGTTTTATGCAAAAAAAATATTTAACTTTTAGAAGTTAATGCATAAAAAATGTGTCTTTTCACTTTCCCTCCCCCCCCCCCAATTTATTTTCATTTACAGAAAGACTATACCTCAACTTCTATGTTACATATTCAATAAACTACCCATATATTTTATTTATTAATATTCAGGATAGAGTTTTAAGAACATTGTTTACATGGAAATTTTGATATTTTGAATTTCTATAGGGAAGAGTCGGGAGGGATGGGACACCTAAAATTATTTTTAAAATAAACATTGCTTTTAATTTCTGACACTTCCATCAGGCGAAGTAACAACAGCCCCATATTTGTCGCTATGTATCATTTTAGTTGGAGAATTCTGTAAGTTTATGTATCAAAAAAACTATTTTATAACACCAAAAGTAAACAATTACTTAATTTTCAAGGCAAGTTTTGAATGTCATTCACTGATGTTAGCATAATTACTTTTCATATTTTATATACCTAATAATATAACTTTTATGAATTAGTAGCTAAATTAAGCCTAAAAGTAACATGTGTCTAATAATGTTTTTTTTTTTTTTTTCTTATAATAAAAAGGGAGGGACGGGACAGAGCAGTTCAGGGAGGGATGGGACATGTAAGAAAAGGAAGAAGTATAAAGATTTGGATACTCCTTAAACAGAGAATATCAAGAGGCAAATGAATGAATAGATGGAAGAGAAAATGCACGAAACAAATTCAAAATCATGGGAAATAATTGGTGTGGCACTCACATGAGATTTGTTTACCATTTTAACTTTTAAGAATACTTTATTTACCATATATATGTATATATGATAATTAATTTTCATTCCTGAGCAGTTTTCCTGGACATGATAAAATATACAAAAGAAATAAGATTCACCAATTACAGTTAGGATTTCTTGGTAGTATTTGTTCTTGAGGTATGCTGATAACACACACAGACTAGCCACTAAAAACCTTATTAATATTCAGGGAACCACAACACATGTAACTATAACAAAAACTTAATTTTGAATATTTGAACTAAAAAGCAATACTTTTTTTCTGCTAGAAGTTAAAAAAAAAAAAAGAAAGAAAGAAAAAATGATGAACTAATCAGGCATTTTAAAATTTTTATTTAAGTGGTACATCCCTCCCTCCTATAAGGGAGGGATGGGACATTTTTATGACTATGTTAATTGGCTTATAAAATTAATATTTTAATAATTACCATCAAATTTATATTTTTAAAAGAATGTTAAAATGTTTCAATTTGTTTTTCTGAAACTTAGTGTTGTACCAGTAAAAGTAAATTTGTAAAAAATATTTTTCTCAAAACTGTCCCATCCCTCCCTACGCTCCCCTATTTATTATTCAAATGCTTACTTAAAAAAATTTGTCTACATTTGATCACTGTGCAAGCATGGAACGCTATGTTAAATCTTTTTAAAACTAATTTTTAGCTAAAATTTTTGCAAATTATTTGTTAGCATGTAAACATGTGTGTCTTGAAGTGGTTCATCATTTTTACATTTATCAAGTTCATGAATTTATTTAACCAGTGCCTTACAACTTTACAGTTATTAGTAGATTTATTTATTTATTTATTTATTTTTTTTTTCAAAATGAGAAAAATGTTATAACAGTGATTTAAAAAGAAAATTATAGATGAGTTTAAAACAAAAGATTCAGCGTCTGACATTCAATTAGAATTAATTTTCTCGTCTGAAAATAAATGCAACCCCTGTAATATTAAAAATAAATTTCTTCTTCTTCTCAAATTCAGAGTGCTGATGGTTATTCCAATCAAAGAGGGGAGGGGAGTAGGGCAACTCCCCCCTACCCCAAAGAAGAGGAGAGAAAATTTCTCTTCAACAAAAAGTGAAGGGGGGAAAGAGGGGCAGAATAATAGTACGGACAAAAGATGTAAACAACTGATCAAAATGATCTCTCTTCTTTTAAACGGGTGTGCAGAAGACCTTAAAAAATTAGAACTGGTAGCATGGGGAGATCAAGCAAAGAATTTAATACAGATACAAAATATAAAGATGAAATTTCTCAATTAGCTGAAATTCATTGCCTGAAATTAATTAACATGTAATCGATGCAGTGGACGGCCACGCTGATAATTGAGAAAAACCAATGAAATTAGAATAGGATTGATTAGTTAAGCAAAAAGTTCAGGAAATGTAGTAGATAGACCAAAATGGGTTTCTAAGACAAAATTCAAACCAGGTGGCCAGATTAGTGGCCAAAGGTTGTTCACTAAGTGCAAATAATTTATTAAAAGTATTATTTATTAAAATGATCTAGCAGGATGAATGCAAATGATTTTCATCTTAGAGAAAACTAACACTAAATATCCAAAGAAAGACAGTTTTATTTTCTATAAATAACATATTAAAAAATGCATTTTTATAATGGTTATCTCACATATCAGGTTTCATACAGTTATATGCCATAGAAGTTGACATATAGCCTTCAAATTGAATCAACATAATGTCTTAATAACAAACGGCACTACTTGAAGTACACTTCCATCCATTTTCAAGTATTGTCGCATTATAATCTAGTTCTTTTGTGGTGCCCTGTAAACGAACAGTGAATGATTTCCCTGCCATATTCTACATGAGGCATGTTTTTATGCATATAAAAAATATATATTCGTTTCATTTGGTTTATTGCAGTCTATAGTTGTTTAAACTCTACTTACCTGTAATTTCCCCCATAGACGTAATGTATTTAAATACTCTTGAGTGTCTCTGTACACGAACCACTTGCTTTTCATCTCAAGGAAAAGCTTAGTGTAGCATCCTTATATGATACACATTTAGAATACCGAGTTAGGAATTTCTGCTACTATTTGTTCTTGAAATATGCAGATAAGACACACAGACCAACCGCTAAAAACATGATTTTTGGATTCATGAGACCTCAAAACGTATATATATAACAAAAACTTACGTTTGAAAATTTGACCCTAAAACAATACTTTCTGTACCTTATGGGTAAGAGAAAGTAAAAAAAATGTTTTCATTTTTTTTTTTCTTTTTTTAACTGCTAATACACAATAATTTAAACAATAATTTAAAAACAATAATTTTATTGCTTAAACAATAATTTTAAAAATAAAGCAAGGTGGTATATCAGTAAAAAAAAAGAAAATGAATATGTTAATTTAAAAAGAAAGGTGGGATATGGCGATAAAAAAGGTCATGAAAATTTTTTTGAGGTCATGAATTTTTTTTTCTGTCAAGTCAGTAGACACCCTGAAAAAAAAATGTTGCAGTGCTCAGGGATCGATCTAAGGAAAAATTGAGACCCTTTTGCTGTTCCTTTTCAAATTTCTAACTTTACAAAATTCAAATCTATAAAATAGGCCCCTTCACAAAATTTAGATTTATAAAAAATTCTCTTTCATAAGATTTTGTTTTGTAAAAATGATAATTTTGTAAAAAAATTTCCATGTTTCCAGTATTAATTTTAATGAGTATCTATACTTGGTTCAATGAAATGCTATTAACTTGATATTAAACATCCGATAGAGTAGCTGCTAAAATGAAAGGTTTCAAACAGTAATAATTTTTTTCGCAAGAATAATCAAAATTTCACAAAAATAAATAAAAATTTCACAAAAATGGGCCCCAAAAATTAAAACCTGAGTCGACCTGTGGTATCGTAACATTACTACTTTGCTTTGGCCTGGTAATAAATAGTTTAGATTTAAGTCTGAATGGAAATCTGGTACCTTTAACGCAGTTAAGGGAGCATGTATCAAAATTTGGTAGAATGAAATACTTCTTAGTACTAAATGAACATATCCAAAAATTATCTCAATGCCCAATTGTTGTGCAGTCATCAAGGCCAGGGGTGGCCCCATAAAGTGTAAATGGCATAGGATTTCCACTACGGTCGCATTTTTCACAAAATGCGTGTATACAGAACCACATGTATACAGAATGCGAAAATTAAACAAGAAATTTTTGCTTTTTTTTTGCTGAAGCATTTTATTAAACACTGTTATTAATAAAAAAATTTTTTTTTTAAATGTTAAATTTTTAACACAGAATAATAAGAAACAAGAACAAAAATCATGTGGTACGCATTGATTATCAGCATTTTCCAAATTGTACATACTTGTTGTGTAATTATAACCTTCAGTATTCTTTATCTACGTTATCACACAATGAAAAGGCAGACAGGTAAACTATATCACTCTTAAACATTGTTAGAAAGTGTTAAAAATGCTTAATACAAATGGAAATGTAGCCATTAACTTCTAATTTCAGCTCTTAATGTATCTAAATATTTTAGTGTAGTCCTGTAAATTTGAAAATTGAACATATCATTCTATACAAAACATTATTTTATCATATTGACATAAATGTCAACTTCTTTATGATTTTTGCAGTAGATAGTTATTAAAATGTGATTTATAAAAAATGGCTATCCTAAAAAGCAGTGTATTGGATTTTTTTGGGGAGATGTCTCTGTATACAAACCAAGTTGTGCAGGACTCATTAATACTATTTTAAATAGAGAACATTACATAATGTACTTGAATAACATATATCATTTTTAAGAAAATCTGAAAATATTGACGAACACTGGAGTTGAGCAGATAGACATAGACAGACAGACAGCTGGACAGACAAATACGTTATTTCAAATCTTATATATTTAAAAAATTTTTAGAAAGTGTTAAAAATGCTTGAGGTAAACAAAAATGTAATTCCAGCTAATTTTCAAAAATAGTCCTTAATGTAACTGAATATTTTTATAGTCCCTTTAAATTTTATTGCTGTTCATACTACAGCTTTTTCACTAAAAAAAATATGAACTCAGGTTAACCCTGTAGTGGCCGCCGATGTTGGTATGATTCTTATTTTCACTTGTAGCTTTGAATTGCATTATTTATTTGGCTAATATCCAACTTTGTTAGCGATTCAGAATGAAGTGGGCTTGTACCTTTTAATCAAAATGTCATGATTATTATTATTATTTTATTTTTTATTTTTTTCTTGTCACATCATGAAATGCATTACATGTTTTGTCTGCCATTCAAACTTTTATAGACATATACTTTTTTCTGTTATTTGCAACAGTTTATGATCATGACAGTTGCATATAGCATAGTTACTGCTCAGACTGCACCTGCAATTTTTTCTTTGCACATCTTAGTTCAATTTGCCCTATTGTGCAAAAAATGACCTTAGAGCTAAATTCTTTTAATAGTTTTGCTTAGGTTGTTTACAAAAAAGATTTTTGAAGCAACAAACCACACCAGTGGCTGAAAGGTTCTCTTCTGAAACCTAGTTGATAGAAAATGCCAGATTCGGGTTACACTTGTGGGCCTTGCTTAGCTCTTTGAAAATTTGGTTTTCACTGAAACTCACATGAATACTGCTAAAATCCCTTAAGCAGATCCCCATGGAGAGCAAAACACTGTAGGCTCTTTGAGTAGGTAATAGACTGTTCCTCCCCGCACACTTAGGACAATAAATTAATGGGAAAATATGTATATTCTATATGCCAAACATAGCTTTAAATGTAAAATCTGAAATTTTTCATTTTGCATCATAAAGAACAGTAAAAGTGAGCGCTCATCATAGAAATTATTGGAGGACCAAAAGTCTCATGGCTCATGTAACTCAATGTCGTATCTTAAGGTATTCAACAAAACCAAAAGAGTATGAATTCTTTTGACACTTGCTGCATATATTTTTAAATTATTTGATTTTGGGCATTACACTTGGCTTATAGATGGTAGGGGATCATAAAAGAACGTGTGTATATGTATATTACTGATATTTAAGCATGAAATAAATAGGTCCCTAAAGTCCCTTTATTTTTGAGGGAGTTGTGCTAAATGCCCTGATATTACTTAGAACTGTTTGTTAAGTTAGTAAATATTTCAAGAGTTACCTTCCTGAATAATATCATTACAAGATATTGTATTCCAATATAATTGGATTTTTATAACAGGCAAAAATTGCATTATCCAAGAACGGGGCTTAGATCTCGGTGACATCAGAAGCAAAAATTAAAACTATGCATGGACCCTATTGTATGTTCTACGTACCCTCCCAAGCAACTGTAAAATATCTAACACACTGTTATCGGGGTATTATTTGGTTTTTTTCCACAGTGGAAAAAACCTGTTAGAAAATTATGGTTTTTATGCCTTCTTTCCATGTTGATTTTATGAATATAAATGTTATTGAAGTGTTTTAAGCGGTATTCATTAGCTCTACAACCAGTATTAAACATTGGTACCACAATATAGAAGTTTTGTTTACATTTGGAAGAAACGATATAATTTGAAATTGAAAGGTAAAATATTAAGTTTAAATATGTGTTTGTAAGTTTTAAATCATTTTATGAAGTAATGTTTAATGAAAATGTACTTCCATTTGGTCCTTAAATCTATTGTTATTTTCCATAAAATATGCTAAGTTCTCATATCGTGATTTGTTTACTAGCGTGTGATCGCTGGGCTTACCTTCAGCAAACTAATAAAGTTGTAGTGATGGCATATAGAGGGCAGCATAATAACGTAGTGTACATGCTCCTGACTTCTAAAAAGCAACTCCATGGCATTAACTGTGAAATGAGTTTTGATAACTGCTAGAAGTTATATAAAAAGGCTGTATTGGCAGCAATCATCACATCGGTGATGTCTTTTGTTGACGTTGATCGTCAAGCATGATGTGTGGTTTTTCAACACGTAATTTTTAAAAGGCACTTCATGGATTTTTAATAGTAATAGTTTACGGTGTTTTAAAGTTTTTCTAGCGAACATTATAACTGAATGGAGGTTTTGCAGTTTAAAGTTAATATGTCATAATGAGTTAGTTTAAAGAACTTAGTGTTATTTTGTTAAGTTTTTTCATCGTTTAAGTTTGAATTTTTCTTGCACTTTATGAAATAACGAGGACTGTTAAATTAGATAGAAATGAACATTTCGTATTAAATTTTATCACCATTTAAGTTTTGATACTTTTGTTAAATTGATTAGAAATAAACTTTTTCATTGTTAATTTTTATCACCATTATGTTCATGGAATCTGTTTCGTCGTTCATCAGCGATTTATCATCTCTGGCTAGTGTATTCTCCTTTACAGTTTAAGTGGTAGATATTTTTTTTGTTGTTTCTTTTCTTCAGTAGCTGTTGGTAAAGTTTGTGTGGTGAACAATGTTTGGTAACCTTGGGTTAGCATCGTATATAGGTCAGTTAGTTAAATTAAGCTAATAAGTATTTTTGCAAATATAAAGTAAAAACGTCTGCCTGGTATAAGTCATTTATTAAATGTTTGTTATTTTTACTAATTATGCTAAAATTGTTGTTACTTTTTAATATTGTTTGTTTTTAATAAAGTTATTAGTTGTCAAACAATTTGTTTTTATTGAACTGCCCTCTTTCAACTAACTAAATGTGTGCTTCTGCTGAGCATTAATCAATTAAACTCTGCAAATAATTTAAAGCATTTTTGCTATCATAACCGCTGGAAAAAACCTGGTTAAAACTGTCCCGGACAAAATACCTTTTTGTCCACTATTAAATATTTGAAAGTAGTAAATTAAAAATTATATTTTATTCTTTCCATATATATAAAACAGTTCTTTATTAATATGCATATGTGTACATAATCAATTTAAATATTTCAAAATAGATATACAAAATTAACAATATTGAATAAATAAATATATCTGTAAGGGTGGATTGGATGCAAAAGTGATAGTTTGTAGTTTCAGTTTTAATCCCCTGCTTTCAACTACATTGTCATTTCTTCTCTCATAGTCGTAAATATCTTTTAAAAGCTTGTTATTAAGCATGATGAAATTGAATGGTTCACATGCCTTTGATGTAATTTTTTACTTTCGTGAAAATACATATGTGAGAAAGTATTGTAATCTATCATGACTAGTGGCATTTAAAAGGTTTAACACGAATATGCAAAGTCCATTTTTTAATTTAGAATATTGTTTTACAGGAACGAGTAAGAGCAGGGTTAATTTTTATTTTATATCAAACAAGAATTTTCATTTGCCAATGTGAATGTGTTAATTTTGCCTAGGGATAAAACAAACTTTCACAAAGATGCTATAAATACTCATAAATTAAAATACAAAACTGTATGAGCCTGGGATCCCTTTCTTTTTTGACAAATATATCCCTGCTTACTTCCACATCAGATTGCTTCTTCTTCCTGACTTTTTAAATACTTACTTGATTTCGTGATAACAGTATATGCTTAGGACCTCAGAAGCCCATCCCTAAAAACTACAATGGAATGTCTAGGGTATCTTTCAACTAAAAATCAAAGAACTAATTCATTGTTTTTGTGAGTAAGGATTTAAAAAATTCCTAATATTTAATGTATAATTTATAAACTCTATTTTTGCTTACAATATCTGTGTCTGAGTAATTTTTTTTTTTTTTTTCATGCATATCTGAAATTTTTTACCAATGTCAGCTGGATCTGGAGGGGGTTTGAGCCCCCTCCGTGGGTGCACCACTGCTGGGGGGTAAGTGAGTGGAGCAAACAGGAGGCAGAGTCCCGTAGTACTTTAATCATATTTTTGTGAAAGGTCTGTTTTAAGATCATCTATTTTTATACCAAAAAATTTCTTTACTTACCGTCGCCGGAAGCCCTAGTCAATGTTATTCTATGGGGAAATTTTCTTCACAAATAACTTATTAACTAATACATATTTTTAAATTCTGTTTTCACATTCAGAAAATTCCCAATTGTTAAATTGACGGACCTTTTTTAAAAATGTATTTTTTTAATTTTTAATATTTTATTCTGAAATTGCAAAATGAAAAAAATTCACACATTGAAAATTCATATTTTGCAGCTTCAAAATAAAATATAAAAAATGATTTTTGAAAAAAGATCCGTCAATTTAACAGCTGGGAATTTTCAGAATGTAAAAACAGAATTTAAAAATATGTATTAGTTAATAAGTTATTTGTAAAGAAAAATTTCCCATAGAATAACATTAGCTTCGGCTTCCGGCGGCGGTGAGTAAAGAGTGTGCAAGTTTCTCACAGTATGTGAGAAAATGAAAATTTTTATGTGGTAAAGTATGTGAAGCTCTTGTGTCCCTGGTAAAAGTAAGCTATAACTTTGATATGAGAGATTATTAATATTTTATGAAGGAAGAAAATATGTATATTGTTGTATTGAAAAATTCACTGAATTTCAGTATTATGAATGAAACCACACAAATGATCTATTTTATGAAAACTTTTATTTCAGAAATAGAGATGATGATGATGAAGAGGAGGAAGAGGAAGAGGAGACACAGAAAGAAGATGAAATGGAGGTACTTGTGGGAAATCTTCTGGAAGAACTACAGGCAAGAAAAAATCGGGTGCGGCATGAAACACTAGAAGACGATTGATTTAATTTAATTCAATTTTATTGTTTCCACTGTATCTGAACTGCCAGAACACATATTGTAACTTTTGTTTTACAGATTGTAATAGAACATTGAAATAATCATTTTATTTGATTTTTTTTCCCATGTGACCTTATTTGGTCCTTTACATACACTTCACAATACACAGTATTGTTATATACTAGATAAAAAGTAAACACCATTCATATAATGATACACATTTTTATAAGGAACAAGCTCCTGGTTTTGTCACAAAAAACCCACCAGAAGCATAAGTGCTGAGGTGATATACAGCAGTGCATAAATGTACATGTGACAATAAAACAAATTATAAATATATCCACAATTTTGTCACATACATATTTTCTATACACATATTTATAAATATTTACAATAAAGATGGATGTTACACAACATTGAGCCTGCTCACTGTGTGCATTTTAATTTCACAACACAACAAAACAGATGAATTTAAATTTCATTTTTTATACATTTAATTATCGACAGAATTTCAACTGTTCGAGAATACAGTATAGTTTGATTATTTTGCCCCAGTCTCTCTCCCTCTTTTCCCGCAACATGTGTGTTTGATGTATAGAGAGAGAAAGAGTTTTGTAAAAGTATTTTAAAAACTGAATATTGAAGGGCATTTGCATTGCCTTATGCAAATACTGCTGTTCAAAAATTCTATCCCTTCAAATTATAATACAACAGGGAACAAACTTCTGAACTGTTTCGTCAACTCATACTATACAACCATGTTTATTTTCCCCTGTCTCTCTGATCACAAATCGTCAGTTAAACTAACAAATAAACTCATAAGCATATGCCCAAAGATTATCTTTTTAGTTAATTATTATTATTTTTTTGAGATCATTAATTTTATTTATTATCATACGATTTATTATCATACATCACACAATTTGTTTGTTTAATCAAAATGCTTGTAGAAATCTGATTTATGAAAATTAAAAGCATAGAAAAACTTTTTATTTTCTTTAAATGAATTGTGAGTTCGATTTTAAATAACAGTAGATAATTTGTCAAGGAGAATTTTAAAAAGTTCTCTAGTATGCAAGTAACTAGACCAGAACCTACTTACTAAAGTGGATTTTGAACCACTAAAAAAATATTAAACCTGACACCTGTGGGCGAGGGAAGGATGTCAACCTTTATTACTATAATAAAATATAACATATCACAGAAAAAAATTTCAAACAATTTATGAAATTCTCAGTTATACTGGTAATAGAGAGTTACCAGGCCTTGAGAATCAAAATTCACAAATAAACAAGTTTGATTGTGTAAGTATGAGAAATATAATACAATATTTCTGGATATTTTTAGTTGTGGTCTTTTTTTCTTTTTTGTACTTTTAGAAAATATTTGACATACTATTTGCTGATGTAAAAAAAAAGTTTAAAAGGACATTTTAAAGTGGAGGGCCAAGTTACAAGCAGGAAATTGATAAAAACATTCATCTATGGGAGCAGTTTGATAAATCTGTGACTTTAAAAAGGTGATGCTCTGATCACACTCTTATGTTTTCAATTTATTATTATCTGTAGCAATATTCGTGAAATTTACATACGATATTTTAAATACATTGTGTTCTATCGGATTCAAAAACAATCTACTGGCGTGTTTGTATTGATTATGGAAAAAAAAGAATTTCATGTGTTGATAAAACATTATTTTTTGCACGGAAAAACAATTGAAGAAGATTTGAAAAATATTATGGGGACTCTGCTCCATCACATGTTATGGTTCATAAGTGGTTTACGATATTTCGTTGTGGCATGAGCACGAGCACGAGCACAACAGATGCAAAGTGTTTGAGATCACGACTGAAGAAATGGTCAATAAAATCCATGATATCGTGTTAGAAAACTGCCGTGTTAAAGTGCATGAGAGAGCTAAGAAGGTAAACATTTCAAATGAATGTGTATTTAATATCTTGAATAAAGATTTGGGCATGAAAAAGTTATCAGCAAAATGGGTGCTGCGATGGCTGACAGTGGATAAAAAGCAGACTTGTGTAACAATTTCAAAGCAGTGTTTAGACAAGTTTGAGTGCAATTCAAGCAAATTTTTGTGGCGTTATGTTACAGTTAATGAAACATGGATACATTACTGCACACTAGAAATGAAAGAACAATCTAAACAGTGGACTTCTTCTAATGAATGTGCTCCGAAAAAGGAAAAAACAGTTCCAACCGCCAGAAAAACTATGGCCGCAGTTTTCTGGGACTCAAAGGGCATATTCCTCATTGACTACCTCGAAAAGGGAAAAATGATCACCGGACAGTATTATGCTAATTTATTAGACCATTTTAATGCAAAATTGAAAGAAAAGTGGCCCAATTTGTCCATGAAAAAAGTGCTTTTTCATCACGACAATGCGCCAGTGTATTCGTCTAAATTCTGAGATCATTAATGCCACAAATGCCTATTTTGAAGAGTTGAGAAATCTTATTTTTGTAAGGATTAAAAGAGTTAGAACATTGTTGGAAAAAGTGTATCATTATGAAAGAAGATTATGTCAAAAAATAAAATGCATTTTAGTATATATATATTTTTTTCATTTCAAAGTAACAGACTTATCAAACTGCTCTTGTATAATCATGATGTAGTAAGAAGCTTAAAATGACATAGAACTTTTACATTGTACCTTTATTATTGCCTCTCAGAAATTTAAGTGTTCCTTGGAATAATCACCAAGATTTTTTTTTTCCCTTATGTAATTGAATAAAGACAGTGATTGTGTTTTTCTATGGTAAAAATAGTACTATTTGTGAAAAATCCTTTAACACCGACCTACATTTAAAAAATACATCGATTTCATTCTAAAGGATTGCATTGAACTCAATTTTTAAATTGAAACTTTTCTACAGGTTTCATTTTATATAAATAAACTCAATAAATCATTTCTAGCTTTCATTATTAGTGTTGACTCTAAACTAGTTTGGCAGAATTCAGCACTTGGAGCATTTTTAACATCTTTGTGCATTGGCTGCCTCTCTCATGCTCAGAATACTTTTTCAATTAATTTTGGGGGAAGAGAGTTACAGTACTCTCATTCAAGAAGAAAAATATCAAGAAAATCATCGACCAATTAGCAGTAAAAGATTATAAAATAAGTTTTTCTTTTAAGTATTGTGAAATTTGCTATCTAACCACATGGAAAAAAATTGTCTATTGATTTAAATATATATAAATGTTGTGTGGGTGTGGAAGGGGGGGATTGATAATGGAAATAAAATAAAACTGCATAATTTGTCTCTCTTGCCAGAAAAAGAAAAAAAAATCACCTATCTTTTTATTAAAAGAAAAATTTCACTTGGCAGCCCCTTCCCCTTACAGTTAAACACTGATTATGCGTGGGGATCTTGCCTCCCTATACTTTGTTGTTGCTTTCACAAAAAAAACACTCAATCTTAATGTAAACATCATTCAAACATGCTCTCTCGTGGCTGATTTCCCTCCCCCCTCCTCCTAGATATTTGAAAAAATATCTGCAGTTGGAAAAGTTTGCTTTTTTATTATAAGAAGTGTGTGTTTATTGAATCCTTCTAGCAGGTGTGCGTACCTAAATTTTGCATTCTATTAAAATAAATTTAATTTAACTGATTAGAACAGAATCTTAAGGGGGGTACATCACAGTTCATCGAGGTCATCCAAAGCCCATGTATGGGCAAAATTGTTTATAAAATGATACATTACCTAAGTGTTATTTTTAAATTCTGTTTTCCTATTCTGAAAATACACAATGATTAAATTAGTACTCGTTATTGAAAAATTTTAAATCTGAATTCTGAGTTTTAAAATGCGAATTTTCCCTAAGTGAATTTTTCTCATTTTTTAGCTATAAAATGAAATATTAGAAAATTCAATTATTAGAAAACAGGTACTAACTAAACAGTTGTGAATGAGAAACGGAATTTAAAAATATCAATTAGGTAATTAGTAATTTATAAACTAATTTTGCCATAGACTTACATGGAATTTGGGTACTGGAGATGGGAGCAATCATAAGAGGGTGTGTGCAGTCTTTAATACTTATACTCTTGAGAATTTACACTTTACAACAATAGCCTATCTAGAAAACTTTTCGTGTTGGTTAAAGAAAAGAGTACCTGCTGAAAGGTTATACAAATTAACACGACAGCTAATTTTAGATGAAGTGAAATTCAAGAATAAAAAGTTGTCATTTAAAACATAGAAAATAAGGGCTGTACTGCAACAGGGTGTCCAGGAAATTTTGTGTTTCTACCAGAGGATCTGGGAGAAATCTAATAAATATATTAGGAGAAATCTAATAAATATATTGAAAAACAAATAAATAAAAATTTGAAACATAATAGAACAAACATGTTTAGCATGTAAAAAGAGTCTTTAAATATGAGGAGTTATGGAGAGTTGTCAGAAGATTTCAGAAATGCTTTCTTCTGGACACACAAATAAAGCAATAGGATGACCCTATTATTTAATTTTTGGCATAAGAACCACACAATTTATCATGCTTTTTTTTTTTTCTTTCCTTATTTATTCTAACCACATTATTTGCTATTTTAGACAAGCAAGCATAAAAAAAAAAAAAAAGCTTTTATAGTCATTTCTTTGATGATAACTTTAGTTCTCAACAACTACGACTAGGTTTTCAGATTTAATATTTGAGCTGGTCCCGATTGTAAAATACATAGCTGTACAAAAAATGAATTGTAATTTAAAAAAAAAAAATGTTCAGAGTTCTTTCCTCCAAGTCAGGAATTTTTCAGCTTTGTCTTTCTGATATATATTTGTTACATTAGCTAATTAAATAAAACTTTTATGTATGCGTATGAAATACTAAAGCATAGTCATCTGTTCTTTGTAAAATGAAGTTCAGGGTTCTTATCAGAGGAAAATATTGAGTGAAAAATTCTTACCCTTATTCAGAAATAAAGTGAGATTTCTAAAGAATTGAATTATATTGTCGAGCTATTAGATTATTATTTTCGAATTATTTTTGGTTTGTAAAGAAGTGTTTATGATCTGTGTTATAGGATTCGGCACAATATTTGTAGCTATCCAAATTAAATGAACTAAGCCTTATATTAGGTGAAAATATTGTAATATGACTAAAATAATTTTTTTTTTTTTTTATTTATTTGAAAATTTATATTGAA
This sequence comes from Salticus scenicus, assembly GCA_963930645.1. Taxonomy (NCBI): domain Eukaryota; kingdom Metazoa; phylum Arthropoda; class Arachnida; order Araneae; family Salticidae; genus Salticus; species Salticus scenicus. Next base: position 5,830,142 of record OZ005650.1, on the reverse strand, counting down.
AGCAAAAAGAAGAATATAACAGTCTGTATAAAAACACGTGCTTGTACTTTGTGAATTATGTATATACTGTGGAAAAAGTACATACATACATGCATAGAGTATAGAACTAGAAAGTGACAGATGCCAGTAGCCAGTATACTACTTGTATTAATATACATTTTATATATATGTATATGAGGCATGCCGCGCTGTATGCTACATATATGGATATATATGTAGAGAGATATTTGTATATATCTCTTTGTATATATATATGTCTCTCTCTCTATATATATATATATAATCTCTTTGTATATATATATATATATATAACGTATACTAATAATGCACGAAGGTATATCTATGTACATATATACACAGTATACATATAGCTCATGGAAGGTGTTCGGTGACAATGATGTGAGTTCCATGAATGAGCATGTATTTAAAAAACTTTTAAAAATCATTGAACTTTTGTGAAGGGTTGGTTTAAATTTGTTGAATTTTGTAAAAGGTTTTCATTTCAAGATTGTCGATTTTTACAAATGACCTGTTTTCGGACCAAAAATTCTATTAAAATGACCACAGAAGAATGCACAAATTTCTGTCAATGTGAGAAATATTTGAAAAAAAAAAAAAAGTGGAGGTTTTTATGCTCTAATAGGAACTCTACCTCAGGGAATTATCATTTTAATTCTAAATCACGGAACATAAACTTTTCAATGAAAGTCTGGGGGAAAAAAATATTTCTTGTCAAGCTCAGTTTAAAGTATTGGAAAACATGTTGAAAGAATTTTTTTACTACAGTCGGCAATACTATGATGGATCTAGAACAGTTTCACATTAGAAAAATATGTAGAAGAAAAACCATTCAATGAGATCTCATTGTGCCTTACTTGAAGGAAAACAAAGGATTAGAAGTGAGTATCTACACTGCAGTGCATTCATATGGCTATTATTTTCTTGAAAATTCAGGGATTTTAGTTTATTTTTTAGGTATGAGCCTTTATATCCATGGGTGAAAGTAAAAAATTTTCGCTGGACTGTATATATATATATTTTGTAATATTGGGTAAAATATGATTAACTCATACATAATGTATGTAGATATTCAAAACATAAATTTACAATGGTTACATTAATAAGCATAAGTAGGAAAATTATTCATTAATACAATTGAATTAACATTAATAGGGGCTGATTCAGAAAAAAAATTGAGACCTTTATTTGCCCCTAATAAAGATTAATCCCATAAAATTGGCCTATCTGTATTGTAACACATAAAAAAAAGACTGAATTCAGTCAATAGACTGAAAACTTTCACCCATGTTTATATCGGATATATCTTTTTGTATTTAATTTTGAGAACAGTGAAATTGGGTGAAAAATCAAAAGCTGATACTTGCACTCAGAGTTGGACAAGTTTATTAAGAGTGTAAATGTGTATATGTAATATTTAAACTTATTATTCAAATATATATAATATATAGGTGAATAGGTGAGGTACGTGTGCCTTGGAGGAAAAGAGTTCTGTATCCAAGTGTCATTCACTGAGTGTATTTGAAATGAGTGTAATTCTCAATAATTTTATTAAAAAAGGAAAATAAAAGCTTTTAAAGAGATTTATGTAAAATATCTGTAGCTATAGCCTCTGACATAATTTTATTGGAAATAACTATCTATAAAATTTAATCCAAATGGAATGAATAAGAGGAATGTTTAAAAAGAAAAGTGGGCATTTTAAAAAAAAAAAAAAAAAAATGGTTTTGATTACACGAATTTAAATCAATCACAAACAGAATTTTAATAACAGATCCAAAAATGTCATTGTAAAATGAATTTTGATTAAAAACAGCATTTATTGTTAAACGAAATTATTTCTATTAGAAAGTATGTCAGTTTTTAGATACGTGCAAAAATCTGTCCTATACAATGCAGACTTATAAGTAAAGACAATTGCGCAGTTTTACCAAAGCAATATTACAATTAAATAAAAGAGAAGAAAATAAAAAATGAGCATTTTTTAAAATAGAATGCTTGTAATTATTTTAACAAGCAGGCGTATTTCATGAAGTTCTCATGCCAAGTACAAAATTAACTTTATATCGGATCACATAGCATGATTTTCTCAAAGAAAACCAAGCAGTGTATCTTAAAAACATATTTGCACTTTCTTTGCTCTAAATTATAATCACAGAAATAATTAAGTTCAATACTCTTTCAATGTTAATAACATAAACAGAAGAGAAACTTTTCAGGGGCAATCTCTGAATTTAAGGCTTGAAAAATTGACTGACACTCAATTTCTTTCATGTTTATTATTATTATTATTTTAAATAGAAATTTCTTATATTAAATGCTTATTTTGTTTTATAACAACAATATGAACTCTCCAAATAGTGTTTGTTGTAAGAGTAAGTAAATGCTTTTAATAAAAGTCATATAATGTATCATTAATAAGTCTCTCCTGCATGCAAATAGTAGTTCTCAGGTATATTAGATAGTTTCACTCCTGATCTTATTTGTTTATTGTCAAAAACATTAAGAGAGATCTATTAAATTTTTAAAAAACTGAAAAGAAGTGGCAAAACTCTTTCACTGACCTTCCTACTTCTCAATTTATTGTTATAATTAATGAGTAGATTTTTTTTTTTTTGTTTATTAAGTTTTTTAGTTTTTGCTTTACTTAAGATTCCAACAAACACAGGTTTAAAATGTGGAAGGTCCTATACAAATAAATTGTATATAGTTTTCTTTCAAAGAAATCATTCAATGGAACTATTGGCAATCCTCTTAATTAAGAGGATTCTGTTATTAACATTCAAAAAATATGAACATTTTCATACTACTTAGCCATGTGCGCTATTAACAATTTATCAACAACAGTATCATTTTCTACATTTTCTCTCTCTCTCACACACACACACAAAAAATAATAATTAATAATACATGTAACTTTTTTTTTTTTTTTTCAACATGATAAATAATTTTTTCCCTTACAGACTAGAATAAAGTTACCTTACTTGGCGGCTTCTATTTTAACATGCCAGTAGGAACTGTAACAACGTATAATTTAGAACAACAATAATTAAAGTTCTTATTTACATTCATCCAATAATGAGTATTACAACATCTTTCTCAAATTAAGTTATTTTCAAATTTTAATATTCCAACAGAATTAAAATTATATATATGTTTTATAATACACACATTAGAAAATCTATTTGGAAGTAATAAATACACAACATTGAGGTAAATATATTACAAAAGCATGGTTTTTGTAATTATTGAGTTTGAATGAAAGAATTAAAAAAAAAAAAAAAATTGGAAGGTGAGTTGCACCATTGAACATGCAGGAAATTATAGCCTAAAATTTAAAGGACTCGTGGTTTATGAACATCTTCAGAGAACTGAGTAAAAGTTGAATGATTCTATTGGTATAAAAGCAAATTAACTTTTATAATTAATAAAATAGCTATTTTTGATGTTCTTTTTTAAAAAATCAGCTAGAAATAAATAATTTTTGTCTTTAAAAGTTCCTAATGGTCAACCTTTCGGGAACATGTTTAAAATTGCAGCACAAATTTTCTGTGGATTTGTCTCTTGTGGATACAAATCCATGACAGCTTGCACTTGTTCTTTTGGAAATATTGAAGCTAAGTGATAATATAATCTATAGCGAGCACTGTCTGAGAAGTCGGGTGAGGCTGCCCGTCCTTGGTGCTGGGCTATCAACCCAGCTTGCCTGTTGGGTGGTGGCACACTGGAAGGCCTAACAGGCTGGTTTAACACCTGAGACGAACCCCTCGCTATTCCAGACGGAGACTGTTCCTGCCAAGAAGAACCCATCATTTGTATTCCGGTAGATGACATTGGGCGTGGGGGATCTAAGCCGTGACTTTGAGACATCCAATGTCGAGACATTTCTGGAAAGTTTCTTAGAGGTAAGTTTGGAGTTTGTATTTGATTCTCGGGATACAAGTTCAATCGAGTGTCCGAAGTACTATTGAGATGTTGCATTCGAGCTGAGGGTGGCCACTGGTTATAGGAATCGGGGGCACTAGCAATGCGAGTAACAGTTTGGTGCTCCGCACTTATAGTGTCCCAAACATGCGATGCCATTTGTAAACTACTGGCTACTCTGCTGTCACTCCCCATTCTACTGATGGGTTGATGTGGAATGGGTCCGGCCGTATTAAAACTAGACTGAAGTAAATGTATGTTTTCTTGGCTACTAGCTCTCGTCAGGATATCGGGCTGTTCACTCGACGACTTCATTATGCTGTAGGAGTCTTGGGATCTATCGACGTATCCACCAAGCTGTAAGAGACGGGGATCATAAGCAGGATTCAGAGTCAACTGACGCTGCAGCTTTCGGTGCAGGTTAGCAGTCTCTGGAATCGGATGAGAGGGAAAACTCTTTATTGCTTTATTGCCATGATTATCGGGATCTGATAAGCGCTTGGCAACAAACAAATGACCACCACCGTCGGGCTCAAGAAATATCTCGGCACACGATCCTGGTATGTTGGGCGGCAAAGTAGAGGGAATGGTTGCCCAGTTGCCACTAATATTAGAGGGTTGTGTCATCTGCGATGTTTCAGTAGTCAGTGATATCTGAGGCATAGCTGATGACCACGATGGTCCATAACCGGAAGATATAAAACAGGGTAATCCTGATTGCTGGAGTGATTTATCTTCACTTTTTACACTTGAACTGTCACTTTTTGTTCGTTCAACCACATTACTTTTTTCAGATGGACTTTCTAAAAAGGATGTAGATGGCACTAATGATTTTGTTCTGGCTAATGGCTGTTTTTTAGGCTTGGCACTCGTCGGTAATTGAACAGATGAAGATGGTTTTAATTTATCACCTGTGAAGTAAAATATGAAACATCATTCAACAAAAAACAATTGTAAGAAGTTAATATATGATTTTTTATTACTAATAATAAAACAATTGAAGAATTTTGCAACTTATTTCATGCAAGAGTAATACATTAATTAAAAAAAGAAATTTAACAATATCAACTATTTGTTATATTTTATTTCTTATCATTATTTCATGTGATTGAAATCTGGTTGTACATTTTTTCCGTTAAGTTGTATATTTTTCAGACTTATTTTACCACATATTCCTGTAAAAGATTTCTCTCATTTTCTTTTAATTATTGATTTTTTTTTTTTTTTTTTTTTTTTTAAGTTCTACTTTTAATTCCATAAACTTCATATGCATATCTCTATCAAAGAAAAAAAAAAGTTTTCGATTGGGACATCAAAATATGTTTATAAAACTATGTCAGACTCAAAGAATTTTTTATATAAATGTACTTTCAATTATATATATATATTTAAGAAAATATTAGCACATTGACTCTAGTTTTTTAGTTTTTCTTAGAAAGTGAAAAATGTCGCTAGCGTTATAAAATAAGAACAAACTAGAGTTTAAATCTTCCTTTATTTTTAGACAAATTTGGCAACCCTTGGTTAAATTAATCTATTTCCATTATCCGACTACTATACGTAATGGAAATATTGTATTCAATGAAAAATTTCAATATCAAGTTTTCACCTTATTTACATGTTTTAAGGTCGCCTGAATTCCAAAAAAAATGCATTTGATCAGTATGTACTCCTATGTTGAGAACATTTTGACTATCATCACCAAAGTGAATAAAGATAAAACAATGAAACTTAATAATTAACCCCTTAACGCGCGGCGTCCTCGCTGCGAGGACGCAAAATTTAAGATCCAGCTGCAAAAATTCATCCCGGAAATTTTTTAGCAAAAATTTACGTTTATAACATATCAGAAACGGCCGGTTTTTTTAACCTTAAAATTAAAAATTTATTTTAGTTTAATTTAGTTCATGAATTCCGGTGGCAGTATAATTTAAATGATCCGAATTGTCTTGCGCTGCAAAGGGTTAAAAGCATGTCCAGTGTGCAGATGATTCTTTCAACTTTTGGTGAAAATTGGAAAACTGAAAGTAGGACTATTCAGTTGGAGCCGATGTTTTGGAAAATTGTTTTAATGATTTTCTTTAAAGTTGTTACTCAAATACTCTTTTAGTTGTCCTTCCGTATGTATTAGCTCGTTAATTCAAGAAAATTGATAAGCATCCTGTATAAATTGCAAGTGCATTTATCTTGCAAGTGCTTTCCATTAAAAACAGATCTACGGTTTTTCTCTAAACTCACCATGTTAATTCTTTTTTAGATATCCTTTTGTGTGTAATTTTTTATTTCTATTCAGTTTGCCAAGTTTTGGTGAAATTCAGAAAGGGGGGGGGATGCAGCACTCGCTGTAATTTCGTTATTAATTGATGCAGAAAAATTTAACAGACACCATTCAACAGGAAATTAAATGCACTTTCTGAAAATGTTGTCAAATTTTTAATTAGGGGTCATCTACATATTGAAATGAGCACCAACTTTGATTTTTTCAATAGCAACACCCAATTTTGACTTCATTTTCGAATTTCTGAGAGTCTGGAAATGCGGAAAAGTGTACTATTTGTACACTTTATCTTTAGTATTCATAGAGTTATAATCAAAAATTTGTTAGGGGGTTATCTGTAAATGTAGAAAAATAAAATTAAGATTCTATAAGAATTAGACAAAATTTTACTGTTTCACACCGGAAATATTTCAAGAAAAAAAGATTTATAAAAAATAATGTTCTGTACAATTTGTATTATAATTTAATTTCTTAATTAACACTTTTGTGACTGCTAACGTAGATTCACATCATTTGAAAATCTGTAGCTCTGTCGGTGGGCATTTCTTTCGTAATTTGTGTGCTACTAATTTCTTAAGTATGTACCCAGTGTTCATATTTTTGCAATTAAATATACTATGGATAGAAATATATGGATTAGAAACAATATATAATTGTGAATACAAAAAATTTGTTCCGAAATATTTTATTTTGAGGGAATAACACCCGTAGGCGGATCTTACTGTCTAAAAGGCAAAATCCTGCAGTTGTAAAAAGCGTTAAAATATATTTTTAAAAATACATTAATAAAATTTTAAAGACTAAAGTATCCTTAAAATAATAATCCTCCCCGTACAAAAAAAATAAATAAAAATAAAATAAAGCAATATATGGAGTAAAAGATTAAGCCTTTAACTATGACGGCAGTTAGGAAATGATTTTACAAGTTTGTCTTGCATTCCGTTTTTTTTTTTTTTTTTATTGACAATTTTGACATTCAACCTATTTTTCTATTTTAAACAGTAAACCCTGCCTATTTGGATAGTTTTTTTCTTTTAGTGCATACTTGCCAACATCCTAATTAATATTTCGTAGTATCATTAGGCACACCCTTTTTTTTTTTTTTTTTTTTTTAACATCGGTATTATTTTAGAGTACTTTTCGTCTTATTTGATCGTAATTGAATTTGGAGAATATTACTCCACAAATTTACTGGTGTGAGAAAAAGGGCGGGACTAGCATCAATGAGGATGTTGGGAAATATGCTAGTGTTCATTTAAAGGATTCAAAATTTATCACCAGATGAAGTAAATACCACTTGTGTATATTTTTGCCAACATAAAATAAGGGGTTTAACACGAATACTCAAAATCACCTTTACTTTTCTTTTTTGTATTGTCTTCTTTTGAAGAATGATAAAAGGCGGGACTTTAGAAAACAGGAATTCTTGTTGCTAACACTGTCTAAAAATCGACATTTTTGTTTCATTTCTTTGCATTTGACGTTGTTGTTATATAATTTCACCTGTAAATAAAAAATAAAAATGTTTTGTTCAATTTTCTCTGTCATTTTTTAAGATTTGCTTTGTTATCTCATGCAAAACTTTATAAGAGATGGCCCCCTAAACCACTCCAAAAGAAAGATTTATTTATATCTCGAAAACTAATAACTGGAATGAGCTGTAAATTTGAACACCTACATTTTTCAGCATTAGGATTCATTTTATGTAAAAATTAATATAGGTCATAATTTTTATGAATATGAATTTATTATTTTTTTCAGAATCAAAAGTAATGATAGATTATGTTTGGGTTTCTTCACTGTATCTCGTAAGAAAAAAATTATATCGATCAAGTTATTTTTTGTGAAGATATTAATAAAAGTTTGAAATCATTAGCACCTTCAAACTTTGAATGCTTATAACTCTATGAAAAAATAAGTAAAATATACAACCAATATACATTTTCGCATCGTTGCGACCCCAGGAATTCAAATAAAAAATAGGGTGTTACCATTGAAAAAAAATCAAAGTTGGTGCACGTTTTAATATGTAGACGACCCCCAATTCAAAATTTCACTGCATTTTCTGAAAGTACTAACAATTCCCAGTCGAATGAAACCTATTGCATTTTTGTGCATTGATTAGCAATGGCGTTACATCGAGTGCTGCAGGTTTTTTTTTTCCTCGACTGTACATAAACCCCTTTTCAGATGTTCCTTTGCATGTATTCCTTATTTACTACTTAAATTGACAGACGTGGGGAAATGCTAGATTTACTTGCCACTGGCAATTAATTTTTCAGCCATGGCGAGAGGGTTTTAAGTCAGTGTCATTGCCAATATTCAACATAGTAAAACAGCCAAAAACAACTATAGTGAAGCCATGTTTCCCACACCTAGTATTGAGGACAATTCTAAGGTTTGGTGGGGGTGCCGAGTTGGTTGGGTTTGGTAAACATCCAATTATTCAGTAGTCCCTTATTGCTTATTTTCTCTCAACCACAAAGGTTATCACCCCTATATTAACTCTGGATTTTTTCACTCAGCGCATGTGCAGAGGCTTTTATGGTCGAGAAAAACATGGTTGAAGTTTAATTTACATTTTCTCTTCTTTTTAAGTTGTTGTTATTCTATACTAAACACTGTATTTTAAGAAATGGTGCTTTGGGAACTTGAAAGAATTCACCTTACATTTGCAATTTCAATTCACCTTACATTTTCATAAATCTTGCTGTAAGGATTATAGACTATTGTATACTAGCCGCCTTCGGCGACCAGCTGGTTCACCATCCTTGAAAAATCCGACTTTACGAAACTCCCGCTCAGTGGTGCCTACAGTGCCTTTTTTCCGTTTCAAGAACTAGAACAGCTTATTGACATAGTGAAAATAGCTTTTTTGAAAAATTTAACTGCAGTAAATTCCCGCTCGGTAGCGGCTGCGGTGCCATCTTCCCGTTTCAATATCTGAAACAGCCTGCTCGCTCACTGTGTGATGATCTTTAAAAATTCTCACTTTGGCAAAGTCCCACTCGATGGCCACCTGCAGTGCCTTATCCCCATTTTAGAACTTACTACAGCTTGCTAACTCATAGTGCAAATAGCTTTGAAAATTTTAACTGTAGCAAATTTTCGCTCTGTAGTGACTAAGGCGCCGCTTTATGTTTCATGATTTGAAACAGCCTGTTTGCTCACCATGTAAAGGACCGTTGAAAATTCTGATTGTGGCAAATCCGCAACCCAGTGGGATCTACGGTCTCCCAATCTTCTCCCTATAAGTAATTTACTCATAATCAGAATTGGAGATATTGAATTATTAAAATATCAAACTGCCCTCTGGCGACAGAGATTTGCAGTATGTTCTCTTCAATTTCAATGACTTTTAAAATGATATTTTACCTATGAAATTACGTTAATTATAAGCTGAGATACAAAGGTAATATGAGCATTGTTATAAAAAATTTTGTGTCTGATTTTTTTTTTTTTTTGTGTGTGTGGTTTTTCTCTGAAACTTGCGTAACTGCAGACTAAATAGCGTTAAAAATCCTTAATATGAAATGTGAGCGGAGTATCGGAATTTGAAAGCCTGCATCATAATTAGAATTGGAGATACTGTAATAACGGTGTCCTGGCTTTTCTGTGGTTTTCTCTGAAACTCCCATACGGAATTTAATGGCTTATATCAGTTTAAAATCCACAATGTTTTAAATGATGTGTTATAAATAATTAGAAATCTAGATATTGAATTATTAAAATACCAAAGCGGCCTCTGGCGACAGAGATTTGCAACATATACTCTTCGATTCCAATTCAAATAACTTTTAAAACGATATATTACTTATGAAATTGTGTTAATTAGAAGCTGAGATACAAAGGTAATATAAACATTTTTATAAAAAGATTTGTGTCTGACTTATCCATTGTTTTCTCCAAAACTTGCATAATTAATTCTGGGCTATATTACGTTAAAAATCCTTAGTACGAAATGTGAGCAGAAATTGGAATTCGAAACTCTGCAAAATATAAAAGAATAAAGGCGTTCTGGGTTTTCCATTGTTTTCTCTGAAACTCCCATTCCTTTTCTACATTTGTGCCCTTTCGCACCCTCCTTTCCGACCCTCCTAATAATTTTACTCTCGAAAATATCCGCAATCGATTTATTTTGCTTTAAAACCTAATAATACCAATTTCAAATGCTGTAACTCTTTTTTTTTGCCCCTCCCCCCCACCCTCTTTCAAGTCTTTCCTAATAATTCTACACTTTCAAAAATATTCACAATCGAATTATCGGGCATTAAAACCAATACTATGAAATTTCAACATTATATTTTGCAGTATTTTAAATTAAGATATAAAAGAAAACTTAATCTTACATTGTCTTTTGGTCATGTCAGTTGTGATAAATAATTCCCAATAAAAATGTAATTCTTTTGTTTATTCACATACTTTCATGAAAATTGAACTGTAGCTTTATAATATTCTGTCAAGGCTGAATATTAATTTAAGATTACGTACATGAAAATTCGAAAAAAAAAAAATTAAATTTGCAATTTTTTCCCTCACTATAAAACATGTGACATCTTAATTGGTTACAATCATTTTTTTTTTTTATTTTTTTTTTTCATCGCAGCCAGTCGTCTGGCAGTTGAAATTATGTTGCCACCAAAATTTCATACTTTAGTTAATTTTTAAAAATCTGATTGTTGCTTGCACTCTTAGATTCAGAAAAATCCCCCCTCCCCCCATCTTTTTATTTGGTACCAAATTTGTAATGATTGTACTAATATTTCTAATTTATTTTCCACTTTTTCTGCTTTTAACTGTATTAAAATATCTTGTGCAATCGCGGTGAATTCTCAGCCATTGAGATCACTTTTTGATTAGACACAGGTCGACATTTTAATTAATATCTCCACAACTAATTGAAATTTTTTAAAAAAATTTTCATTAACCCCTCGGGAAGACTTCTGAGGTCAAATTTTGTACTTCTGCGTTCAGTAGGGGCTGAATGTATAGATCAGACAGACATCTTCTTTTATTATAATAGATTATGGACTGGTAAAAAGAATCCTTGGCTAGTAAGCCCTGGAAATTGGTGTTTAAAAAAAAATGGTTCTATCAGTTTTTATAAAACTCGCTGTGTGAACTGTTTATAACATTATGATGCATGCATTAGTTTTCTGAGTTACTGAAAAACTGTTAGGCATCAATTTTATGCATTCTGACCACACTATCTCCGAAAAGAGTATTTAATCTGCATAGTAATGGGTAATGGAAGTTGTGTGGCCATTACACACCAGTTATTATTATTATTATTTTTTTTTTTTTTGTATGCTCGAAATTGCTTATTGATATTCATTATGTAAATAAATATTTTTCAGATAACCTATTAATTAAAGTAAATTAATTGAATGTAATGCCTGCTTACATTCAATAATTTGCAAAACACAGACTTACAACAAAACTTAGAACATATGCAAATAGGAGTGTGAAAAAAATCAAACTATAACAAGTTGAAGGACTATCAGACTAAACATATTAAAAAATAAATGAAATCTCTATCTTTGTTTATATATTTCTCAAAATCAATGAAAGAATATATGTATATCATCATTCTTAATAAGTTTTATAGAATGTATTCTTCAGCCTATGTCAGTTTAGACTCATTACTAACCCGGAGAGGATTCTCTGCTTTTTAAACCTCTTGACTTGACTTCCTGCAGAGGAATCTTGGCTTGCTCTGCTAGTCTCTCGGTCACAGATTTCTGCGGCTGATTCCCTCTCTCTGGATGATGGTACTTGCATTTATTGCCGTAGGTACATTTTTTACCATAGGGGCAGGGTGGAGGTAAAGGATCGGCTGGTCGAACGATGGCTTGAGACTTTCGTAAAAAATTATCGAGGGATGGTCCATGCCTGCCGAGCGGATCATCAGGAGGCATAAATCTGTATGAAATATTCAATGAGGAGGAATAAATTCTGTGTACTTAAAAAAAGCAATTCAATCTCTTATTTCTTACATGCATATCACAAATCTACTGAAGATAACATGTAAAAGTGAAATACAAAAACTACATTGAAATACCATTAAAAAAGTGAAGACTGGTAGAAATTTTAAAATGCTGTGAATTGAGGGAAATGGGTGCTTAAGGCTGCACAATCAAAGTGAAAACTTCTAGAGTACAACAGAGACCCTTGTTTTTTTTTTTTTTTTTTTTTTTTTTTTAAATCTCAGTTTAACAATTGTTTGCTTGAAATGAGGGGAAAGGGGGTAGTAACTAAATAAGTGGGATGTAAAATTATTTTAGCAAAAGATTAATTAGATGTCATCTTTTTCAATCTATATCTTTTACTGATCTCAAAAGCTTTAATTTTCCTCCCTCTCACAATGCAGACCCTCTCTCCTTTATTTTTAATATGAATCTTTTTACTAAACCTAGCAGTTTTCACATAATTTGACTTACAAGGAGAGGTCACGACATGAAAAATTCAGATCAGGACGAAATTGCGTAGGATTGTAGTATACTATGAAGGTAACAACATATTAAAGCAGTAGGACCCACTATTCTCAGAATTTCGAGAAAAAAGCATTTAAAGTTTCAGTAATCTTTAAATACAAGTTATTTTGCAAGCAAGGCAGCGCCCCAGTGGCGTGAGCATAAAGCACTGGTCTTCCACCGAGACAACATGGGTTCGAGACAACCTACAGAACTTTTTTTCTTCTTTAATTTTTTATGTAATCAAAATTTTTTATTTATTTTTACTTCATTTTATATATGAATTCAAAATTTGAAAATATTATAAAAGATTATTTAATTTTCTTGAATTTTTTTTTTTTTTTTTTTTTAATATTTATAACTTAAAAATATAATAAATTTTTATAACTTAAAAAATAAATTTTAATTTTACAAAACACTAAATAACAAATATAACGAAAAACAGATAAAAAATGTAAATAACTGAAAAATAAGCAAGCTGTAAAATACAGTGTAAAAAATAGTTAGCAGGTGTACTTAAATCTTGGTTTGAGCTTCCTGTTTTCCTTTTAATGTCTATAAATTACGTAAACCCTTTTAGCTTGTTAATAATAGAGAGCAGGTGAAGTGAAATATTTTATTTTGTCCACAGAAGGATAAAAAAAAAAAAAAAATGTCGTTGTCGAAGAAGAAAGTACGTTGATTAACAGTTAAAATCTACATTTAAGGACAACATTTCTTTGCCGCCTGTAATAATTTAAAAGTATCGTAATCCTATGCTTTAATTTTTCAAGAAGTTGTATTGATTGGAGAAGTAATTATTTAATTTGGATAATAATTATATATGCAATTAAAATCATCATTTCTCTGTATTTTTCTTATTTTTTGTAATTTAAAAACAAAATTTAATATTGTTTTGGATATACCTAAAATAAAATAAAATAATTAAAAACATTTTCTTTAGTTTTACCTTATTTTATAGTTAAAATAAAACTGAAATATATTTTTTAAGTTATAGAAATTTATTGTATTTTTAAGTTATAAATATCAAAAATAGAAAAATTTATTTATTTTATATTCAAGAAAATTAAAAAATCTTCTATTAAAATTTTCAAATGAATTATAAAAATATATAAAGTTTAAATTACATAAAAAATTAAAGAAGAAGAAGAAAAAAATCCGTAGGTAGCCTCGAACCCATGTCATCTGGGTGGATGACTAGTGCTTTACGCTCATGCTACTGGGGCGCTGCCTCACTTGCGAAATAACTTGTATTTAAAGATTACTGAAACTTTAAATGCTTTTTTCTCGAAATTTTGTGGATAGTGGGTCCTACTGCTTTAATATGTATACTACAATCCTGCACAATTTCGTCCCGATCTGAATTTTCCATGTCGTGACCTCTCCTTGTTAGACATTTAATAAATTTGAAGTTGCTATCCAAATGACTTGAAACATGGATACTTGAGTAGCATATATTATTGTGATGTATCGTAGGCTTGAAATCATCAAGAGAAGATTGCTTTTCTTTAGAGAAATATTTTTTTATTTCTCATTTACAAACACTATACGACACAAACACACATACATAAAAGGTAAACGAAAACATGTAACACATATTGCATAAAATGGTCGCTAATCTTTGGACCAAAAATAATAAGCATGAACGGCACTCAAGCCAGGCATCCGCTCTTATCGGCGTTGCATCATTCCCTTCTAAAACCAAACTAAAGTCTCTCTTCAATTCGAAAGTCTTTTCACCGTGCTGATCAAACAGCGCCCTCTCGAGAGTCTTAAAGTCATTAGTCTGAAGTCATTACATTATATACACATACAGTGTACACACTATATACACATACTATATTAGCACCTTCATATTGAAGCACAAAATATTTAATTTTACATTGTCTGCTTAAATAAAATAATATGTCAGTAACCTAACTTAATGCATGGCAACTTTTAAACTTAACCCCATTAAAAGTAGCAGAATATTGGTGTTACAGTCCAAGAAAAATGAATGCTTGAATAAACAAAATTGAGTAATGTCAATTGCTTTAGACAGCACAACTCTTGCATGCATATACTATATATAGCAGTCCCATGAAACTGCAATAAAGAAAAGTATAGATTTTTTTGCATTGATAAGCAATATTATATAAAACTTAATTTTCTCCAAAATTACTTTTTGATTTTTTTCCCCTTGATTCAACATTTAGCAAATACTAGCAAAGCCCCGGTTCGGGAACGAACCAAATTCCAAATGCGGGAAAAATTTCAAAATCAAACTCTAAATATACAAAACTCGGCCTGATGCTGCCTGCATGCCAATAGATCAAAGTTTGTTAACGAAACCATTTTTTAATTCATGAAAACAATGAAGGTAGTGAATCAACGAAGGCTTTTCTCGCTTCGCTGGTCACTATATTTAAAGGAAACTCTTTTCTATATCGCTTTACAAACAAAAATAAAATTTAAAGAAATCATGAAATTGCTTTAAAACCCGCTTTGGTTTCCCGTTGGTTTATGTCATTTTTTTCTTTCTTTCTTTTTTTTTCGTTTTCCTTTCCTTTCCATATTTACTGAATTCGATTCTTTGTTTTTCAATATCACGTGATTGAGCAGACGACTATTTTATTTATTTAACATTCATTTATATTTCCATTAATTTTTGGAACTCTCGTGCAACTTTATCTAAATTGTTTTTTATACTCCATTTTCAATTTTAATTTTTTCATGTGCATGAATAAAATATTTTATAATTTTTTTTTTTTCGCATGAAAGCATATTTCATTTTATGTTTGAAAAAAAAAACTTTTTTTTTTCTTTTTAGCAACAATTAAAATTTTAAATGTCCACATTTAAAGCTTTTACCAGGTTATTATTTTCACATTTTAATTAATTAAAAAAAATCTAATCAAAATTTCATTACAAATAAGGTACCACATGAAAGGGGAATTTTTTTCTAAATCTATCGGTCTAATTAACTTATCGATCAGACAATTAGATTTTTTAAAATTAACTAAAGTGTGAAAAGCTGGTGGCAACAACGCACAGACAAACAGAAGAAAATCTCTCTTAGCCAATCAACTTGTGTCCAGCCACAGACTTACAGGAAAAAACTCTCTTAGCCATTTATATAGAGAGAGATATAAAATTCAAAAATATCCATTTTCAAATTTTATATAACAACAACTACAATTAACTTACAGTTTTAAGAGTATGTTTAAAAAAAAAAGAGCTAGTGCATACATGCAAGAGTTGTGCTGTCTATGGCAATTGACATGACTCAATTTTGTTTATTCAAGCATTCGTTTTTCTTGGACTATAACACCAATATTCTGCTATTTTTAATGGGGGTATAGTTGCCAAGCATTAAGTTAGGTTATTGACATATTATTTTATTTAAGCAGACAATATAAAATTAAATATTTTGTGCTTCAATTTGAGATAATATA
This sequence comes from Salticus scenicus, assembly GCA_963930645.1. Lineage (NCBI taxonomy): Eukaryota > Metazoa > Arthropoda > Arachnida > Araneae > Salticidae > Salticus > Salticus scenicus. Next base: position 5,814,015 of record OZ005650.1, on the reverse strand, counting down.
TAACAAGTGCTCCAATTTCCCATAGTGCAAATTTTTTAATAAACAACTTTAAAAATCCTGTTTTACTTTAAAACTAATGATGTTTCACAGTTGTCACCAGTGTTGCCAACACAAAATTTTTCCCCCCCGCTAAAAGTACACATGAAAACCCACTAAAAATTGAATTGCCCACAGTGTAACACGTGTAATGTAAAATCCAATCCGCTAAACCTCTATTTTTTCCTGTATATCGTGTCAAAATTCCACTAAATTGGCAACACTGGTTGTCACTACAGAACAGTAAAATAAGTGAATCATCATTATAAACTATTATTCACATAAATCAGTGAATAATGTTAAAATTTCCAACATTAACAGAAAAATTCATAATGCTCATTGAAATTTCTCAATACTGCAGTGCTTTCCTTTCACTTATTAAATGTTCCTTTTTTTATTCCTGATGTTTTTGTTGAAAAATTAATCCCATATGTCCTTGTAAAAAATGGAAAAAAATTGTTATCATATGCTGTCAAACATTAATTCAGATTATGGATGCATTACTTTAGAGATAAAACATGGGGATTTCTATAATATTGTTCCACTGCTATTATGCACTTTTAATATTCTTAATCAGTGAGTATTCTTTCTTTACTCCCAAGATTCTTAAGACAGATGGAAGATTTTTAATTCCAGCAGGTATAAAATATTTCTTACTGGGTATTTCTTAATTAAAATTAATGATGATAATTTCCTTAAAATGCATATTTTTCTTTTCCCTCTGCCATATTCTGAAACATATTCATGGTAAGCCACTTTTAGATTCTCTAATTATTGCCTTGGGAAAAAAATAATAATAATAATAATAAATCAAAGGGATATTTATTCTAAATAAAATAATTTAAAAAAAATTCGAAATTCATTGTTGCACATTATACCAGCTAATTCAAATTAGATGGTGTGTTGATAAAATCTTATATTGAGAATAATAGCAGCATACTACTAAATTAGTTACAAAATTTACAGTTACAAAATTTTTAAAAATCAAAAATAACTTTCAGACAGGTCTTAAAGAATTTATAAAGATTTGGTTATCTGCAAAATTTTCTAGTAGCAAAAAAAAAAAAAAAAAAAAAACTTCTAATCTAAATTTAAAAAGTTGTTTTTAGAAATCTGTGAAATCTTCAGTGCATAAATTAAGAGAGTAGTAATAATAAATTGCATGATTTTATTTGTCCTTAAATTTGATTTAAGATTCAACACAGAAATACAGTATGTGTTTTCAATGAAGACAACTGTCTTAATTTATAATTCAAAATGAAATGACTATCAGTGGAGTTTTTCCATAGAACTTATCACAATTCAAGCTTACTAACAAACTTGAAAATGCTTTTTATATTATAGTTTCTGAGCAGGGGATATACCTCCTCTCCAAGTGAACGTTGAAACTTTCCATTGGAGTAGAAATTTATTATAATTCAGGGGACCTTTTAATAGATAAATATTCATTAAAATCAATTATTAGTTATGGGAAAGGGTGTATTGTAATTTTTTTCTAGTAAAGGGGGAGGAACGGTTGAGAAGCATGTGATTTTCATTATAATCATTTTCTAAATATTTAGACAAAAAAAAAAAGATGAAAATTTTAGAATGTTTATCTAACATAAACTGTTTAGTAAAAAATTTCTTATTTTTTTGTAAGAAAGCTGTTAAAAACATATTGTGCAATCTTTTTAAAAATTTATTTCCTGTGTCATGTAATGTATAAAAACTAACCTGTCATTGACAAAAGAATACATTAAAAGCCTCTCTTCAATTATCTTCTTGAATTCAGGATTTTCGTTGGCTAAGTCTCGATAATTGTCATTCGATACAACAATACCATCACTATCTACTGCAAGTCGTAGTATATACCGGTCATCATAGCATACTAGACGTCGGCCACCAACATGTCGGGAAGGTGTAAAGACCAACATTCGTTCTTTCTCTAATTGGCTTAGAATTTCTTGGTCTGTGAATAGAAAAGAAAATAACATTTTATTTTAACTGATGAAGTACAGTTAACAAAACATCACAGAAAATTCTCTGATATCTACCACTTTTATAAAGCATGGCATCTATATATTAATGCACAAACGTGAAACTTATCATATGTTTTTAATATATTAATTATAAAAGACTCGAAAGATAGAATTAATGTGAGTTTGAGAAAAAAGAAATTCTTATAAGAGGCCAAGAATGATAAAATATACCTTTATTTTTATACTCTCGTGTCATTTTTTGTATTACAAATTGTTTATTAAAGTATTTTCCTCTCAGGGATAATTTGTCATGCCTTTTTCTTTTATTAAAATTGGTATCGTTTGAAAGGTATACAAGGCCAAGAAAGCAGACAAAAGTACCTTTATTTTTATACACTTAATTTTTGTATTTAACATCCAACTTAGTCTAACCGAGTCAGACCAGATCCAATTGAGAAGGGGAGAAGTATTTGGTGGCATTTTGAGTAAAAAAGAAAGGCATTTCAGCTGTCACATGAAAGGGATAGAGATAGACCCTTATAGCAGTGTTGAGTGGGGGCCTTCTTAATTTAAGATTTCTTCTGGGAGAAGGTAAGAAGTTCTGAAGAAGAGGAGGTTCAGGTGACTGCAGCTACCAATTCATTGCCGTAAAGATCCACATGGGATGGGAATCTATATTTAAAATTCTCATAGAAGGTTGTTAAATCTGGATTTGCAACAAACAGCTTCTGATTCAGCTTATTTTTGTGGCTTTATTATACTGTATTTATATTTTATTTGTCTGGCAACAGAAGTGAGTATAATTTCAAATTTTTTTTCCAAATTATTGACATACTGTTTCATTAAAGACAAGTGTTCTTTGAAAATGAAATGCCCAGACGAAGAACTTTGATCAGTGGCGCACCCAGAAATAAATTTTGGAGGGGGCCCGAGTTGGGAAAAAAAAATGACACATACATACTCATACACGCAGGATCCGCGATCAGCTTCTGAATCAAGAAATTAACAGGGCTCAGTATCATTCAGGAACTACCTTTCACTTTAGAAAAGTTTTCTAAATTTTACACTTAGTAATGCTACACATTTTATTTTAAGAAGTTTCTTTTACATAATTTATATTAAAGTTCCTCAGGGATAAACAGTTCCGCTTTTTCTGCCACCAGTATTTATATATAGAAATTTTCACCATGTTTTTACAGTTTTTGTGATTTTACAGGGCAGAAATTTTTGTAGAAAAATACTGGTGGCAAAAAAAGTGGAACTTTTTCATCCATGGATCTTTTATCCTATTATATTGTCATATAAACATATTATATGTCAACATTAAAATTTTATGGTTGTTAGATATGGAGTAAACTTCTGATTTCAAAATTTTGTATTAAAAATAATTATAGTCAAAACAACGGTATGTTATTGGTGTTCCATTATTATTATTTTTAAATCAAGATCCTTTTTTCCAGTTATTTTATGGATCCCTATAAATTTCAAAAGAGGGGCTTATCCTTTCCGGACTTTATAGAAAATCAGGCCCTGCTTGACTAATCAATACCTATTCTATGTCAGTATTTCCAAATGGAAATTTTCGTTTTAGTTCAAAGCAAAAAACTACAAGAAAGTTTTTATAAAGATTATTATTAAGGAATTGGGATACAAAACCGGGACAAGCTTATGTATGAGTAAATTCAATATTATTAAAATAGAATGTACACTTGTGTATGTGTATATGTAGAATGTAGATCACTGTTCTGAACAAATATTTCCGAATAGAAATTTTAGTTTAAACCAGGAAGCTTTTAAAAAGTTTTCCTACGGGATGTTTTTTGGAAATCATATTATGGAACAGAGGTAAACTTACAAGTGAGTTTATGCAGGGTTTATTTCGAAGCATACTATGTCTATAAACAATCCTCTAAACAAAAAAAAAAAAAAAAAAGGATCTGTTAGAAAATTATTTAATCTTAAATTACTGTATCATTATGCCATTAATGCTTATTATTACAGTAAAAATAGTTTCCCTGTTATCGAATGTAATTCAAAATGGCATAGTTAAGCCTCAATTTCCTGATAAACAAAAATAACACGGCACTTAAAAAAAAAAATTCTTTTTTGAGCCTTGGTATCATTTCTGCTGATTCTTATGTAAAATGACCTCCTGAATCCGAATAGGACACCCATTTTGCCCAATCACCCACCTTTTTCTCGGTACGCCAGACCCTCTTCCAGTTTTTATCTGTTTGGTAACTTTATGGCGATCAGTTTGATTTGGAGGATGGAAAAGAATTAATTTAACACTTAAAAACAAAAAAGCATAATGCATATTAAATAATAATAATAATATATTAATAAAATATAATAAATGTAATTTATAATTTCAGTGGCAAATTCTCCCCCCCCCCCCCCAAACTTTCCCTTACTACACATGTTCACGTTTTAGAATCTTTCACTTATGTAGTCCTTCAGAAGATATTTAACAGTTAAAATAATTCATTCTCCCTTTCAAATCTAATTCATAGCCATAAAATTGCCAAACGGTGATAAAAATAGGGGGGGCTTCCCCCCCCCCCCCCAAAAAAAAAAAAAAAAAAAATAGGAGGGTGATGGGGCAAAGTGGACGTCCTATTCGGATTCGGGAGATCATTTTACATAAGAATTTGCAGAAATGGTATTGAGGTAGATTTTCATGCAGAGCAGTGTAATTTCTTGGAAGATTTAAAATTATCAATAGAATCATAATCAAAATTACTTTTAAATTGTGCTAAATTTTATTTTCATCCAAGTACACATTTTTCAATACGTTTTTACTTTTAAAAATATCTGAATAAAATTAACATTTAATATGTAAAATTTAGTTACATTTTAAATTATTTTATTTTTGAAATTTATTCTGGCAAAATAAATGATTTCAAATTCTTTGTTCGATATAAGTTTTACCTGCATTTTAAAAGCATAGTGTCATGATATCACAACCGGGAAAATAACTACAGCTTTAATGCAAGTAAATAGAGATGAAAATATAAATATTAAATTTGAACATGTAAGAAAAATATCAAATTTTCAAAACCCCAATTACGCCGCGATCAGGGAGTCTGTAGAAATTTTATCTCATCATAATAATTGTAATGGAAACGATGGGGCACTACTCGATTGTAAGTGGTGCCGAGTTTTTAAAGGTGGGGAAGCCAAGAGAGAACGTCAGTTTCGTCGAACTTCAAGCACCGTTTTGCCAGTGAAAAAGCTGGGGCGCTCCATGCAAAACTAGTTTGGCATTTGGCACTCAACATGAAGAATTAAAGGTTGTACGTTTTAAATTATGTTTATATCTATCTATGTTTTAAGGTCTCTTGAATTCTTGCTATTTTTTACACCCATGTAAGTGAGTGAGCACAAGAGCATCTACAAGTTCCATTCCATTGTCCTGAAAGTTGTTAGGTACGTTATAGGTTATCATACAGGTTTTCATGAATGTAAGACTTGTAGTAGAAATTTTATACATTGTGGTCTATGGATTTATGGATTTAAATTCTTTGACGTTTTTCTAGTCCTGTTAACCCTTAAAAATGCGGCAGCATATCCAATTTTGTTTCCTAACGTATTATTACAATAATATTGAAGCAGCTCAAATACCTCATGTTTGCAGCAACAAATTGCTTTTTAGCTGTAAACCGCAGTTAAAATAAAGTATGATTATCTTTTCCCGTGATTTATTTAAGAGAGGAAAGAAGTAAAACATTTTTAAATTGATTCAAAAATAATCAGGCGTTTAAGGGTCAACTTTTTGAAAATTGATATTGCTTTTCACGAAAAAACTCACACATATCATGTACTAATATAGATTATTAAAAAGAGAATGAAACTAATACATGTTTTAAAATTTTTCTAGAAAAAAATTAGAAATTGTATGCTTACTATTACACGGACATACAAAATTGTTAATACATTAAGGTCTACTGTACATACATATAAACTTGGGGTGAAATATTCAAACACTTTGTGATAATTTTATTTGCATTACACTAATAGCAGCCTAAAAACTTATTTAACTGATTTTTTGTAATAGAGTTGAATTGAATGATCAGAGCCTTTTGGACGTTAAAACATTGTGATGTAAACAGATGTTAAATTGTTTAAACTGGCCTGACAGGATGGTAACTTAACAGTAAATTAATAATAAATCTGGAAATATATTGACTGCAAAGGTGGTGGACAGCCAATTAGAATAAATTTATACTACAACTTTAAACCTAAGAAGCAAAATGCATTCTACCACAGATTACAATCAATAAACACTACTTTAAAAATGGGTATGTATATATTATTTTCACAAAACTGTAAAGTTTAATTGGGTCAAAAAAAAAAATTGCTTAAAAATATTTTCTTGCAATTTTTCAAATTTCAAAACTTATCTAAAAGACACAATTACAGGGTGGCTAGCAGTCAGGGAAAATCCAAGAATCAGGGAAAAGTCAGGGAATTTAGAAAATCTGGAAAAGTCAGGGAATTTTAACAAATTTTGTGAAAATAGCTATATTAATCATTAAATTATTAATGATATTTTAAACCGCTAAATTTTTTGCTAATGTCGTGAAATTTTCATCGAAAATAAACAGTGAGAGTCAGGGAAAAATGGAGGAAAATCTCGAAAAATAGTCAGGGAATTTGAAAAGGTTTAAATGCTAGCCACCCTGAATTAATAAAAATACAGGAGGAGAAAATTCTAAAAAACATTTATGCCTTTAATAGGTGCATCCGGTCTGGAATTTTCTTTCCTCCATCTAGGAACAAAGACTGTGATGTTTTGATGGCCTCTTGCCCGGAACCAATCCACACATAGTTTGATACCTCGGCACGAGAAACATTCTTTGTTGCCATGACTGAAAAGAATAAATAAAATAAAATTACACAGTTGTGCCTACTAATATTGTGTCAGTTCTTTGTAAGTAATTGTTGAAATGTCAGTTTGCTAACTGTGGGTGAAAGACATTCTCAGCAACTGAGGAGTGAGCATCACACACACTGTGCACAGGAATTGGGAATAGGCTCATTCCATCCACTGTCACCAGTTTGTCAGAGAAATGCTCGTAAATTGTGTAGAAAAGTAGTGTGTTGTATGTATGTCATATTATATTGTAGTGATTTTTAACTGACTTCAAAAAAGAAGAGGTTCTCAATTAAACCGATAGTTTCTTTTTTTTTTTTAGCATGGAGGACTATTAGTCTCAATCTATGGATTTTTACAATACCAGTTTTACGATAGTTGGACATTTATCGAAAATATAATTGAATAATTTGAAAGCTATGTTATAATTTGAAAAAAAAAAAAAAAAACCTCCATACTAAACTAAATTCTGCTTTTGCCAAAATTTCATAAAAATGTTTTTCTGTTTCTTTGTTTTCTTAGAAAGAATACTTATAAATTACGATACTCCTGTTTTTTTTTTTTGTTGTTTTTTTTTGTTAGCTCATAACTTCTGAATGAATGCTATGATTTTGATACTTTTTGTTTTGTTGCAAAGGTTTTGGCTTGAAATAGGTTCCATTGGAATATCTTTACGATCTAAAGGTAATACAGGGTGCCCAAAAAAGTCCGTCCCAACTCTTTTAGCTGCTGAACGGATTATCGATTTAGTATGAAAAGACAGTTTGTAGACATTAATGCTAAAAATAGAACGCGTAAAACATGCATTTGTTTGTTCACTATTTCCTACACTGTGCTCACTTGAACGATGTTGCACATGCTATAGTCATAAAAGTGGTATGTAGGTATAGTAAAGTGGCCATGTGCTACGAGATTCAACTGCTTATAGTGCCACCTGGTGAAAAACAGCAGAGTTAGTGTTCCTATCTCAAAAACAGTTCAATATAGGGGGAAAAAATTAATTACAAAGTTGTAAAGCATTATCGATTTAGTATGAAAAGACAGTTTGTAGACATTAATGCTAAAAATAGAACGTGTAAAACATGCATTTGTTTGTTCACAATTTCCTACACTGTGCTCACTTGAACTGTGTTGTACATGCTGTAGCATAGCGGGTGACACGTATGCTATGTAGTTCACAGTACAATCACTGTAAGCAGTCACATCAATTGCCTATAGTCATTTTTAGCTGACTTCACAAAGGAGGGAGTTCTCAATTCGAACCATATGTTGTTGTTGTTAGCTTATAGCTTTGTAAGAGATTCTCCAATTTTGTTAACTTTTTTTTTTTTTTTTTTTTTTTTTGAAAGATCTTGATCTGAAACAGCTTCTATTATGATTTCATTAGGATCTAAACAAATTGCAAGGTGCTTACAAAAGTCCATCTTCACTCTTTTAACTGCTGAATGGCTGCAACTACACTTGTAAAAGTAGTACACTCGTAAGTATAGCAAAGTGGCTATGCGCTACAAGATGCGACCGCTTACCTAGTGGAAAATAGTAGAGTTAGCATTTCTATCTCGAAAACAGTAGGAAATAGGAGAAAAAGTAAAACACAAAGTTGTAGAGCATCATCAATTTAGTACAGAAAGACACCTTATGAATATGAATGTTAAATGTCTTTTACAATTTTTTTATTGTTCACGTTTAAGTAAATGTATTTATTTTCCTGTCGAAAAAAAATTAACTCGTAATTTTTTTGGCAACAATTAAATTATAAATAAAATAAAAAATAATATATATAAGCAATATTTAAGCACACTCAGTTCAGTGAACTAATAATAATGAAGGGGGGGGGGTTTAAAAATAAAATATTAATCCTTTCAGAACAACACATATTAGCATCATGAACTACATTACCACTTTATCAATGTGCAGAAAATTTTTAAAGTTATAGTGACGTCCATTTTTGTGAGATGCCTAATTTAACTTTTTATAATTTTTTATGTTCACGTTTAATTAAATGTATTTATTTTTATATCAAAAGAAAATGAACTTGTAAAATTTTTTTGGCAACCATTCAAGTATACCTAATATTTAAATGGCTTATTTAAAGCTATCTTTGCCATATAATAATCAAATAATTTCCAATAAAAAAATATTGTGACTATAAATTGAGATAGAAACTATCCTATCTCTCAAGTTGAGCCAAACTGCACACAGTGTACAAAATTTCATTAAAATCGGTTCATTAGTTTAGGAGTTCATCGAGGACAAACATCGTGACATGAAATTTACATATATATAAAGGTATGGTATAATTTTTTCTCTAGAGCCTCATCCCTCATTGGATAGCCTAATTTGAATGCAAAAGTATCATCGATTCTTTTCAAGCTGCTTCTCTCTTGATATTCCATATATTTACTGATATTGGATACTTTTATACTACATGCCTAACAGGATTTTTAGCGCATTCATTCTTAACCTTTCTAAAGCATTTTTAATTTAATATATGTGTAATTTTTAATATATTTAATGTAATATTTAATATATATATTATGTAGAATTCTAATATAGACTTTATAGACTACAACTGGAAATTTATAGACTTAATAGACTAACATTAAATATATTAGTAACTAAACTTAACAGACGAAATAACTATAACGATGATACACAAATTAAGATTTTTATGTAACGAAATTTGTTATACATAAAATGTTTAACAAATTTTTGAACATACATTAATAAAGGTGAGAGAAAATGCCTACCTCACAACCACCCTCTTGCATCCTCTCTTTTTATTTATTTTAGTGAATGGATGACAGAGTTCGCATGGACTCATTGTTAAAAATTATTCATTGAGTAGATACAGTGATTTGTTTAAAGATAATTATATTCATTATTTGATTGCCCAGGGCACAGCGTGAGTTACCACTGAAATCTATTTTTTCTGGAAATAAGGAAAGTGAAAATCGAATTATCATATAAAATCACTGACTACATTTTCCTATCAAAATCATTCAAGCACTTTCCTAGAAGACAAGATTTCTACTATACATTATTCTAGAGTCGCGACAGCTAATTTTTATGAAAAATAATCTGGTGTGTCACTCACACGACATTCTCTAACCCTAAAATTTAATACTATAAATACAGGCTGGAGATTAAGAGGTAAGATAACGATGTTATGTAAACCTATGTTAAACAATTCAAATTAGGCTTCGGAAGAGTTTTACATAATAATTAATTCTGTGTGAGGGGGGCATGCACCTACATTTATATAGAATTTAATTCGGTTATTAAAAATTAATTTATTAAAATTATTATTTAAAAAAATTATCTTTTATGATGATAATGCAGACGATTTCCATATTAGAGACGTAGTATAACACTAAATATATTAAAAAAAAAAAAAATAAAAAAAAAACCATTTTATTCTCAATATTAAAAAAGAAAAAAAAAAATCGATAATGATCGCAGGTCGATGGTTCAACCATTCGTTTTAAAGGTATTGGCGAGCTCTTTTGAAAGATACCCATCATGAAAATTTACTCCCCTCGAGGGGGGGGACTTCCCCCCCAGGGGGAGAGGTGAAGCTCCTACATACACAAAATTTTTTTTCTCAGTTGACTATCTCTATTACAAAAAATATATATTCGTTTCATTTGGTTTAAAGCAGTCTATAAGACGTTAAACTCTACTTACCTGCAATTTCCCCCATTGACGTAATGTATTAGAATTCTCTTGATTGTCCCTGTACACGAACCATTTGCTTGATCTCAACTAAAAGCTTACTGTAGCATCCCTATATGATACACATTTAGAATACCAAGTTTGGAATGTCTGCTACTATTTTTTCTTGAGATATGCTGATAACAGACAGACACACACACACACAGACCAACCGCTAAAAACATGATTTTCGTATTCAGAAGACCTCAAAACGTGTAAATATAACAAAAACTCACTTTCGAAAATTTTACCCAAAAACAATACTTTCTCTACCTTATGCGTATGAGAAAGTAATAAGGTAAGTAAGACCGTTTTTCATCTATAAAAAAAAGCCTTTTTTTTTTTTTTTCAAAATCGTTCTTCGATTTCCAAGAAATAGTTTATGCCACATTTCTTCTAGGTGGTGTGTGGGTCACCAGTGAACTCTAAAGTGGAGTTCAGGGTTATTTCAGTTCGAAATGTTATTTCAAAAACACACCAACTCTTTAATATTTTTCAAAGTCATTTGAGTAAAAATAATCTGGTGTTTCACTCACACGACTTTCACTTACCTGGAAATTTAATACTATAAATACAGGTTTGAGATTAAGAGGTAAGATAACGAGTACTGTTATGTAAACCTATGATAAAACAATTCAAATTAGGCTTCGGAAGAGTTTTATATGATAATTGGTTCTGTATGGGGGGTTGGGGATACCGCTCCCCTCAACACCCCGTTTCATTACTGCAACTACATTTATATAAAATTTAAATCTGTTATTAAAATTAAAAGTTCACTTAAAATTATTCAGACAACTTTCACACGCAACATTCCTTGGAACTTTTCAATCTTGATCAAACTTTTCCAGCAACAAACTTATATTAATTTGAAAATACAACTTTTGGATCTCCTGAAATTATTCGTTTTTACGTTATACAGCATACAGACAAAGACCAAAAGTTTAAAAACTTGACTTCGGTAATCAGGAAGCCTCAAAACGAGTAAATATGCAAAAAACAAGCGATAAATATTTAGCTTAAAAACATACATTATTTATCATATTTCTATGAGGAAATCATTTCAATTCCTGAGCAGCTTTCCTGGACATGGTAAAATAACTAAAAATGGTAAAGCACTTCTACTAACAATAAAAAATAATGTTATCACTTAAATATTTGCAGCCCTGTATATCTTTTGAATATTATGTACAAACCACATGGTGCGCTTAAACATAATCCTATAGTAATACTACATAGCACAACCTCAAATACACTTCCACCAATTTACAACTATTGTTGCACTATAATCTCTTTTGTGTAGCCCTGTAAACGAACAGTGAAGGATATCCCTACCCTATTCTGCATGAGACATGTTTTTATGCATATAAAAAATATATATTAATTTCATTTGGTTTAGTGCAGTCTATAGACGTTAAACTCTACTTACCTGCAATTTCCCCCATAGACGTGTAATGTATATGAATTCTCTTGGGTGTCCCTGTACACGGACCATTTGCTTCATCTCAATGAAAAGCTTATTGTATACACATTTAGAATACCAAGTTTGGACTTTCTGCTGCTATTTGTTCTTGAGATATGCTGATAACAGACAGACACACAACACTCAGATCAACTGCTAAAAACATTATTTTCGGGTTCAGGGAACCTCAAAACGTGTAAATACAACAAAAACTCACGTTCGAAAATTTGACCCTAAAACAATACTTTCTCTACCTTATGGGTAAGAGAAAGTAAAAAGTAACTGCGAAATGTCCTAGGAGAATGTCAGATTTTTGTGCTGACAATTTAATTGTAAGCTCAAATTTTCCCTAAATCAGAATATCTATTTTTATCAAAATCCTTCAAACAATTTTTAAGAAAACCATGTCTCTGTCATATTTCGTCTTATGCAAAATGAAAGGTTAACAGTCAACACTACGAAGATGAGAAGAAATAAAACGGATTCTCATCTCAAAAAATACTTCAAAAACATTAGGGCCATTTCCTAGAAACTTTCTGTTGTAATTTTGCAACAGACTAACTGTAAACATTAATTTTCCTGAAGATGAAAAAAATCCAGTTTAAATTGTCACATAGGAAACCCTCTAAACTTTAAATAATTATCAAAATCTCTCAAGCAATTTCCAAGAAAACCAAATTCCAGTCATATTTTGCTATGGTGAAGTGAGGGTTAACACGCCAATGCCAATGAGTGCTAACTTTCCTCGAGACGAGGATATGTCAGATAAGTTTCTCGTTTAAAAAAAAAAAAAAAAAAAAAGTATTCCTATATTTTTATTAAAACTGTTTGTTTCTGAAAAACCCAAGTTTCTGCCATATTTTGCAATGGACAGAAAGGAGTTAACATTGAAGGCTAATTCTCGTGAAGATGAGGTAAAGTCTGATAGATTTGGCATCTCAAAAAACACTTAAGCCTAAGTTTTTATTAAAATCATCCTATTTATTTCCTAGTAAACCTAAATTTTGTCATAACTTTCAACCGGCAGCTGATGGGTTAGTAATGAGTGTGAATTTCCCTAAAGATGGGATATGTCCAATCGATTTTTAGTTCTCTAAAAACACGTAACCGCAAACTTTCATAAAAATCGTTTTATCCATTTCCGAGTAAACCCAATTTCTGCTGTTGCAACTGGTCAATAAAGAGTTAACATTGAATGTGAATTTTCTTGAAGATGGGGATAAACCCAATCATTTTTTTAACCTAAAAATCCCCTAATCCCAAACTTTCATCAAAATTGTTAGAGCCATTCCCAAGATATATGTATATATATATAAAACCAGTGAAGTGATTGACTCGTTTAATATAAGAGAAGGATATACATTAGCAATATATTCATTACAAGTTACCAAAATAATACCAATAACAATTTAATTGATAATATTGATGGAAATTATAAGTGAAGTCATATAAAGAGGGGAGATATAAAAATGACACCTGAAAATTTTATAAGCGTATTTCCTTCAATTTTATGAGTATCTGCTGGAAAAATATTTTTTAATATGGAAGTTCTTAAAAATGTAGACTTTATAGACTAATTTTTGAAACTATAGACTTTTATAGACTCAATGTTGAAAATATATAGACTTTAAAGACTAAATGCGAGCCCCGAATTTTGCTAATAAATGTTTTATTCAACACATTTCTATATTTAGAGAAAAAAGACAAAAGAAAACCGATTTTAAGTATATAAAATAATCTGGTGTGTCACTCACACGACTTTCTCTTACCCTGAAATTTAATACTATAAATACAGTTTGCAGATTAAGAGGTAAGATAACGAGAACTGTCATGTAAACCTATGCTAAACAATTCAAATTAGGCTTCAGAAGAGTTTTATACGATAATTAATTCTGTGTGAGGGGGGCTACCGCCCCCCGTTTTATTAATGCACCTACATTTATATAGAATTTAATTCGGTTATTAAAAAATAATTCTGTTTTTAAAAAATAATTTATTAAAATTATTATTTAAAAAAATTATTTTTTATGATAATGCAGACGATTTCCATATTAGAGAGGTAGTGTAATACTAAATATCCAAAAAAAGTCCATTTTACTCTCAATATTAAAAAAAAAAAAAAAAAGTTTTTTTTTCTGTTTTTTTTTTCGTTAAAATTAAAAAAAATCTATAACTTTGTTTTAAATTATCACAGATTTATAGTTCAACCATTCGTTTTAAAGGTATTCGCAAGCTCTTTTGAATGATACCCATCATGAAAATTTACTACCCTCGAGGGGGGACTTCCCCCCCAGGGGGGGAGGGGAGGCTCCTACATACACAAAAAAATTTTCCCAGTTAACTATCTCTATTACAAAAAATATATGTTCGTTTCATTTGGTTTAGTGCAGTCTATAGACGTTAAACTCTACTTACCTGCAATTTCCCCCATAGACGTAATGTATTAGAATTCTCTTGATTGTCCCTGTACACGAACCATTTGCTTGATCTTAACGAAAAGCTTACTGTAGCATCCCTATATGATACACATTTAGAATACCAAGTTTGAACTTTCTGCCATAATTTGTTTTTGAGATATGCTGATAACAGACAGACACACACACAGACCATTTGCTAAAAACATGATTTTCGTATTCAGGGGACCTCAAAACGTGTAAATATAACAAAATCTCGCGTTCGAAAATTTGACCCAAAAACAATACTTTCTCTACCTTATGGGTAAGAGAAAGTAAAAAGAGGGATTCAAAACTAATTTGGCCCAAAATACTGATTAAATTCTTAAAATCTGATTTTACTGACGATTTTTCTCGCCTATGATTATTTATTATTATTATTATTTAATTCATTTAAATATAGTGACCAGAAAAGCAGGCAAAACCTGCTCGTTGAAAATGAAATTTCTGGTTAATGAATTTAGATTGTTTAATATTGTTAATTAATTAACTGTTATTAAGAAAAAAAAATTAAAAAGTAAAAAGTAAATTATTTACTTTTATTTAAAATGTATTTGTTTAAACATATCCAAATATTTTAAGGAGGAGGGTATTTGTGCAATTTAATTAACGAAAAAATGCTAGTGGCCACTGGCTTAAAATTTGAAGGGGGGAGAAAGGTGTCTAATGTTTTTCTGGTGATATCTTTAGATAAACGATATTGAAAAATGAACCTGAATGTTAAATACGTGCAATGGCTTGGAATATATAACGTCGGCCATTGTTCTGGTTCTGTTACAGTCTCCTTTTCTTAAAAAAAATTAATCCAAAAACAGTAGCTTTTATGTTCAAATAGTCGCCATTTTGAAAACCCTAAAAACAAACTGCTCGGCAAATTAATCTCGCATACAGGAAGTTCCAAAAAGCAAAATAAAAAATTATTAGTAAACGATTTCTGGCCTGCTATTTTCATTCATAAAAATCTACCAACGTAAAAACTAAGTATGAGGGGAGAAAAAGAAAGCCTGGCATGGCAGGTAGAAGAACAAGAGGAGGAGCCTGCTCAACGAAATTGATCAGGGAGAGAGGCCTCCCCCCCTCCTCAAATTAGCAAAGCCATGATTATCCCCATGCCACTCCTATTCATACGAAGAAAAAAAAGTGGGAAATTCCAATGCAACAGATTGTTTCATTGCTTTTGGGGGGAAAGTAAAATCTATCAAAAAATGAGGAATATGACAAACGCGAGTACGAAATAAAATGCATGAATTAATTCCAGGTATTGACTTACAGCAACCCATATGAAAAGGAATTAAAAAAAAAAAAAAAAGTATATATAGATCGTTGTATCATAACAATACAAGTGTAGTATAAGGTCAAACTAATGACAGCATCTATAGCAGATGATATTACTGCGTTTTTATATTCAAATTTAAACCAAACTATCAAAATTTCTCCTCCTGCTATACAAAAGTTTTTGGTTCTCTGGAATTTCACAAATTGAATTAAGTACATTTATAAATTTCCTTTATTCTTGCAAATAGATGGATTTTTTAAAAAGAAAGAAAAACTGAAAAAAGAACCAAATCTAGAACGCAATTGTGATGACTGCTAAAAATAAATTGAAAATTGGTATAAAATGAAATTGTAAATTGCGCTTAAAACTTCACCAGACAACATAAAAGCTATAATGAAAAAGCATAACTTTCGAAGTCGGCGCAACAATAAATAAAAGTTACTATTCCTAAAGATTTGCTTTAAGACTGATGTCTCATAGTTTATTGTTTTATACACATACAGGGTGTTTCAGTGAACCGTTTCAGAACTTCTAAGAGGGGTAGGGTACATCCTGACAACTCGAAATCATATAGCAATGTGGGGTCGGAAATGCTTTCCTGAAGCGGTGCTGTACACAGTATTCCAGAATGTTCGGATGTCCATGCGTCGGAGATGTGAGGCGTGCATTGTAGCCCGTGGAAGAAACTTCGAACACTTACTTTTTAATCCATGTACCTTTTGCTTCTTTTCATGTATTATTAAAACGATTTCTCACTTACGGTCTCTACGATTTCTACGGTTTATGGTGCTTCTGTGTACAACACCGCTTCAAGAAAGCATTTCCGACCCCACATTGCTATATGATTTCGAGTTGTCTGGATGTACCCTACCCCTCTTAGAAGTTCTGAAACGGTTCACTGAAACACCCTGTAGAGCAGCGAGCAAGTATCATCTGCAATTCGCGATTTATGTTTCTACGGAGTTACTAAAGTTTAATTCTTTCACTGGAATTTAAGTAGGTTTTTTTCTGTGCCAAAGTGAGTT
The DNA here is from genome assembly GCA_963930645.1 of Salticus scenicus. NCBI lineage: Eukaryota > Metazoa > Arthropoda > Arachnida > Araneae > Salticidae > Salticus > Salticus scenicus. Next base: position 5,797,215 of record OZ005650.1, on the reverse strand, counting down.
GTATATTTAGAATTGTTGTTAATTTTTGCATTGAATATAAAAAGTATCAATTTTTATTTAATTTTGCGCCGACTTATGATTAAAAGTAGCGTTTATGCGTTGTCTGGCGAAGGAATTTATTTTATACTTTGAAGCGCAATTTACAGTTCTATTTTATGTCAATTTTCAATTTATTTTTAGTAGTTTGAATAACAATTTCTTTTTAGAGTCGGTTCTACTTTTTCCAAAAAAGTTTTTTTTTTTTTCTTTTCAGTGAAAATGAATTCATATCGCACCCCGGCAAGAAAAGTGACACAACTCAAAAAATGCAAATTTTGATTTTATGTCACTGAAAAATGTGCAAAAAAAAGTGCCATCTCTATCTCGAGAATTATCCACTTGAGAGACATTTGTATTAATTTTACTATCATACTAGTCAATACTTTCGTTGATTTTTCTCAAACAAGGGGTCCAAATTTACAGTGCAGCCAACGAACATCGACAATAAAAGTATTGGATGATGAACAATTGGTACATCACAGTGTAGGAAATAGCAATGCACGTTTCAAGCACTCATCGTGTCTACGAGGTTTCTTTTCGCATCCAATCGATGATGCCGTTCAATTTTGTAATTTACTTTTTCTCCTATCTCCAGTCGTTTTCGAGATAGGAATGATGACTCCACTGTTTTCCATCAGATGACGCTGTAAACGGTCGCATCTCGTAGCGCATGGTTATTTTATTTATGCCTACATTTGCCACTTTTATGTGTATATCTGCAGCCATTCAACTGTCAAAAGATAAAGAGTGGGAACGGCACCCTGTATTTTGTTTAGATCTTACGGATATCATGATGGGAACTTTTTCAGGGCAAAACCTTTTCAGTAACAACAACAAAAAAGCATCAAAATCGGAGCATTCGTTAAGTAGTTATGAGCTGACAAAGTAAATAGTAATAATAATCTATTGTGTCCTTCACATGACTTTCACTTCCCCTGCATTTCGACATTATAAAGATAGATTGCATGTTAACCCTTAAATGTACCCAATTTTGTCTTCTAAAGTGTTATTACAATAATATTGAAGCTCTGATGCCTCCTGTTTGCCGACTGGCAACAAATTGCTTTTTAGCTGTGAACCGCAGTTAAAATAAAGTATTTTTCCCGTGATTTATTTAAGAGAGGAAAGAAGTAAAACATTTTTAAATTGATTTAAAAATAATCAGGCGTTTAAGGATTAAGTCGAAAGATCAATAAGGCGAGAAGATAAAGTTCAAATAAGTTAAGGAACGGTTTTATTTGGCATATAATTCTGTGTTTCGATAAAAGTGGATAGGCAGTCATTCATGTCAAGGTGGAACTCCATGTAAATTCGTATGAAATTTTGTGCAGTAGTTCTTGAGATACAGTCGCACATACGTAGACAGACAGATATTTTCTAAAAACGTTTCAATCCATCAAAAACTCGGAAGTTGAAAATCAATACTTTCTTCAAATAAGTATATAGAAGAAAGTAAACAATGGTAAAATTGTGTTCTGGACCTCTTAAAACGTGTGAATCCATTGAAAACCAGAAGTCGAAATGATTATAAACCAGTACTAACTTCTAATGAATATAGAAGAAAGGAAAAAAAAAAGAGCCCTTAATTCTAAACATTGAACCCACCTAAAATATTTTCTTTAATGAACATCAGGCACGTAGATTTTTATCACTGACCATAAGACAAGAAAATGAGATTAAAAATTTATGGCCTGCAAAATATTATCAGATGAATTCTACATTGTCCATAAACGATGAAAAGCGAAGTTCATCCAGGAACTTGATCACGACCTGCAACTTTACCGGACCCGTCGGATCGGCAGCGACATGGCAATAGTTCCGGTTCTCCAAAAAAGTTCTTTAAACTAAAACTAGCATGGTAACGAAAAAGAGAGAGAAGAAAAAAAAAAATCTTTGTTCTCCCACCATCCGGTCTATTGGAGTTCAAGCTGAAGACCTCTGGGCCAAGAGGTTGGCATGAAATAAGCTCAACACGGGATGTTAGGGGGAGCTCGAACAGGTTCCAGCTTTTAAAAACACCCTGACAATTTTGATACGAACTCTCCAGGGGTAACCCATCCATTTTTGGATGGACGTGACCGGTTTGGCGATCTCTGCTGGAATCTTTCTATACATAGCTTCAACAGCAACCGCTTTTGTAATCCAAAACTGATGATTTTCCACAGCTCGAAAATGATTATTCGTTTATAAAACACCCAGTGCGATTTTATGTCATTTCAAAGAAATCACACCTGTTAGGAGTGACTGACAAATTAGGTAACACTTGTTCTCGCTGAAAAATTCATAAATGACTATTTCCTAATTATTTTATTTCAATTAAAAAACTTCTCTTTAAGATATGATAAGAGGAACACAGAATGTTTCCGTCAATTGGAGACACACTCACTATTTTCTCACCTTTTTAGTTACAAAAAGTTTTATTATACAGGCTGGCTTTTGGTCACAATATTTAAATGAATTGAAAAGAGATTTTCATTTCCTTCGGTATCCTCTTCCTCACACGCAATATCTCGGCTCCGTGACAACCAACGCCTCACCCCTGGACTTTTCTTTGGAAATCACGATTACACTGTACAACACTATACACAGTATTTACTATCACGTTATTTTCTATATTTTATTTCATTTACCCGGTCGACCTATTTCACTCCGAATACAGTACTACAATACGTGATAAAGTTTTATTGGGTGTCAAAATGGGGGAAAAAACACGATTGAATTTTAAAAAGGGACATTTTATAGTGCGCTAAATGAACAAACAGAATTTTCGGTTTTTCCTTTCAGAGGGTGAAAGTCGAAAAAAGAAGAAACAGCAGAACATTTGATTACCCCTGGGTGAAATGGAACGTCTCGCTATGAAAAACTTCAAAAAACATCTTGGAACACGTTTAATCACTACATTTAAATGCTTTTCTTTCTTTCTTTTTAATAAATTAAAATGTTTAAGTTCATTTCGATTAATGACTATTTTTAGCAAAACAAAATCATGGCCAAGTAGCGTGTTAGGCAGACATTAATAAAATGTAAATGGCATTTAATTATTTGAGTTTCATTATGCTGGTTAGAATCACGGTTCTTTTAAAATACCCACATTATTTAGCAAGGAAAAAACACATAAGACTATTGGATTCACTGAAATAATTATTTTTAAAATGAATTGATTAGGACGTCAGTTTCATCAGAAATTTTTTATGATACAGGTTTATTCAAGTTTATTTATCTGTTTTATTATTACTAGCAAACCCGTGCGAAATATTCGCCCTTTATTTTTTTTTCTTATTTACCTTTCAAATTTGAAACTCATAAATGTTATACCCATTTTACTACCTAATTAAAATTTTAATTTACCAGAATTATTATTAAAACCAAATTAATATTGTACAACAGTGAAACCAAAATCATCCAAAGAAGTTTTCCAAATGAAATTCATGGTTCACGATCCAATTTTCATATTTCCACAGGCAGTACAGTTTTAATATAGGACTCCCACGACGCCTTTCAAATTTTTGTCGCCATGTTGGCGATGACTTTCTATTAATTTTAGTATATTATTTTTGTTAAATATATATATATATATATATATACACATAAAATAAACTAATTCCTATTTTGATTATATTTTTTATGATTGTGCCAATTTATGACTCAAAAGTTCATATACTTTAAAATATTGCTAGGTTTAAAATGACGCTTGCAAAGATTCTGAAGAAACAACTGTCAAAAATACATTTTTTTCGTAAAATAATCTCATCAGACAAATGTCGTCATTTTTTCTTATGAGTCCATTCAGCTAAGTCCGCGTGCTTAAATATTGACCATGTATAAATATTTTTTTTTTTTATCCTCGCGTATCGTATCATTTCGACAAAAAATAATTGAAACTGGTCCACGTTAGAGAAATATTATCTAGATTATTTACACGTAAAGAAATGTTTCTCTTTATGTTAAAAATGACGCTTTCTGTCTTTTCCTTTCCTCTCATTCTTGGGAAATCCTATCATCCTGATTCTTTTCTTAATGTGTCTCTTGATTTTCAAAGTCCCCTTGATCTACACCGTCGTATGTTCTGGGAATCTAATTAAGACATGCCTATCGTCTTTCGCCTTGGAGAATAAATTTGGAAATGGGATATTTATTGAGTATACAAAATTCGATTTACTTAACCTTTTGAAGGGCCATAACCCCCTAATTTCAGTTCCCAACTGCAATAAATTATCCCGTAAATTTTTAACTCAATTTCATTTGAGTCATTAGAGGAAGACCTTCATTTCTAGATTTGTTCGTGTCTTTTCATTTTAAAAAAGCGAAATTACCTTGCACCTTCAAAGGCTTAAAGAGATTATAACTTAAGAAGATTTTCTCATCATCTTTCTTTTCTACTTTCTCTGACCCATCTATACAGCAGACAGAGCAGAATTTTTCGGCTTAAAAAACGCATAAACAGGTGAAAATAAAGCGTGACAAATAGAATAAAAATGAAATTAATAATAAAATCCTGTAGAAGTATTAATATAGGAGGGATTTGAAGAAAAATAAATAGGTATACGCAATCCCTTATCTCAACAACAACTAATTTATGATATTCAAAACAAGTGAAATTCATACAAACAGGTTATTTTAGAACAGAATAAAGTGCGTGTGTGCACAGGATGACTAACAATTAAACTTTTTCATTTTTCCAGGTCAATTTCCCCCCAGCTCATTTTAGCGAGTGGCGCTATAAAAATCAACATTTTTGGTTTGAAATTACCTCGAGTTCAATCGAAATTCCCGACTTTTACAGATTTCAAAATTTCCTGACAATACCCTTTCCAGTACAACCCAATTCCCTGATTTTCAGCCACACTGGTGTGTGTGTGTGTAAATTTAATAATTTTAATAAATGAGTACGCGGTCAATCAAATTTCAAACATACATAACGGAGGAAAGAAGTAGCCAGCATCAGGATAAAAAATAAGAGGGATGCTGAATTTGAAGGGTAGCACCTGTACAAAGAGCTACATAATTACACGGTTTCGTCCTCTCGGCTAGGAAACAGAACCGGATGCTACACAGTGTGGATGTCACTATGTCAGGAGAACGCGAGATGACCTACTTGGGAAAAGGGGGGGGGGGGAGAGAATGATATCTTCTGTCCGCAAAGTGAATCGTCCCCATCCTCCAATGTCACACCTGCCGACGACGAGAAGAGAAACTTTCTACTTCATGATAACTACAGGCAGCCGAACGCTTTGTTATTATTCTACACGAAATTTTACCACACTGATTCACTGACCTTTATTAATTACGTATTCATATTCGGAAAATTCACATCCGCTAAAAATTGCAAAAATTGATTTTTAATATTTCAAATTAATAAAATATATTTCTTAAGAAAAAGTTACAGGTTGTGGAATTTTTTGAGTGTGACGACAGAATAAAGAACGATAGATATCGCTTCGCTCCGATAATAGATATCCTGTACAGAGATTAAATGTACGATAAAGTAATACTAGAAAAAACACGTACAAGCTTACACGAAAAAAAATAAATAAATAAAATTAAATTAAATCATTAACATTCATAATGTATTTGTTCAAAATGAACGTCAAGTTTAACTAACTTAGTAATTGAAATCACAATTTGAAGTATTTTCATAATTTGTATATATATATATAAGCTGTTTAATTTATAAAAGGCTTAAAAAGATAATAATTAATATTTTTATGAATAATAAGTGCAATCAGGAAATTATTATCTAGTTTATATTTAAATTTAATTAATAACGATATTAAATTCCGTGCCAAAATGAGTTTATTAAGAACAAAAGTTTTGTGATATTAAGTTTACTGAAATTAAGTTATCTTAATAAGCTAAAAATTTAAATTAATTATTTTATTAAAACAAAATTTAAAGAATTAACAAGAAGCAAAAATTTTAAAAATCATCCTTTTTTTTTTTTTTTTTTTTTTTTAACTATGGTAAAGTATATTTTAATTTTTAAAATATAATTAATAGAAAAATATATTTTCTAAAAAAATATGTGTAAAAACTGAGCTGAATTAAAGGAGAAAATAACTTTTTTCAAAATAACATATATATATACATATATATATACGTCATGGTGTGTGTGTACACATTTATGATAAATAAAACAAGGTGTTTCCAAGGACTTTCTAAGGAATTCAAGAAGACTTTCAGGACTACGCAAAATCTTAATAAATACAGTATTTATTTATTTTTTCGGGGGGGGGGGAGGGCACTATTAATGAACACTATTCCATTAATTAATAAATACCATGCCAAAGTGAACTTTGTCAAAAAATAGTAGGAAATTTTTTTATGAAAATAATTTTTAAAAATATGGAAAAACTGATAATAAGGCAAAAGAAAAAAAAAATCTTGAAAGGAATAAGTTTGCTGCTAATTAATAAAAATTATGTTTAATTGCAATTAATTACAGGGTCATTCCATGTTAAATCAACAAAGGGGTCGTGCCGCATCATTTTTTATTTTGATGAAATTTGGTAAGTAATATATACCCATCTTCTGTATTCCAAAACAGTTTATTTTATTTCTTGAAAAAATATTGTTCTTGAGATATAGCCATTTGTTTACTCAGTGGATGAGTAAAATTCGTCGTTTTAGACTCATTTTCTAAAAGCTGTAGAATTTTTATTTGAATTAACAGGAACATCAGATAGGGCTTATTGGATGGAAAGCTTAAAGAATGGACACTTACCTGTGCACAGTTAAATAAATTTATGCTAAACCTAAATAGAGTTTTTTGGACATCAAACAGTCATTCCGAAATTAATGTTTTTTGCCACTTTAAGCATTAAAAAATCAATGAAGGACTTGAAGTAACAAACCAACTTTTTACTTTCTCTTACCCATATATAAGGTAGAGAAAGTATTGTTTTTGGATCAAATTTTCGAACGAGAGATTTTGTTTTGTTATATTTACACGTTTTGAGGTCCCCTGAATACGAAAATCATGTTTTTAGCAAATGGTCTGTGTGCCTGTGTGTGTGTCTGTCTGTTATCAGCATATCTCAAAAACAAATTATGGCAGAAAGTTCAAACTCGGTATTCTAAATGCGTATCATATAGGGATGCTAAACTAAGCTTTTCGTTAAGATCAAGCAAATAGTTCGTGTACAGGGACAATCAAGAGAATTCTAATAATGTAGGAGCCTCACCTCCCCCCCCCCCCGTGGGAGGAAGTCCCCCCTCGAGGGGAGTAAATTTTCATGATGGGTATCTTTCAAAAGAAGCTCGCCAATACCTTTGAAACGAATGGTTGAACCATCGATCTGCGATAATTTAAAACAAAGTTATCGATTTTTTTTACTTTTAACAAAAAAAAAAAAACTAGTATGTTGTGGCCACCACAAGACTTTCTTCTATATTTTCCTATACAAATTCACTCAGTAACAATATTTAAAAAAAAAAAAAAAAAAAAAAATTTTCCCCGTTAAAAGTAAAATAAATCGATAACTTTGTTTTAAATTATCACAGATCTATAGTTCAACCTTTCGTTTTAAAGGTATTGACTAGACCTTTCGAAGAATACACATCTTGAAAATTTACCCCCCCCCCCCCCGGGGGCACTTTCCCCCAGGGGGGAAGCGATGCCCCCACATGCACAAATTTTTTTTCCTAATTAACTACTACTATTATCAATAATTCATATTAATTTTACAATCACAGGTTAAGAATAACTCTCATTATGTACATTTATACAAAATTTTGTCCTATACTGCCATGTTAAAAATTTAGAAAAAATAGATCACAGCGTGAGCTTTTGAGCGATTGATCCCCAAATCTAATCAGCACCAGTTTTTGTCAGGGGCCAACTAAATACCAAGTTTGGTTAAATTTTGTTTTAAAAAAAAAATACGATTTTTTTTTCTAAGTTTTTTTTTCGTTAAAAGTAAAAAAAATCGATAACTTTGTTTTAAATTATCACAGATTAAAATTTCAACCATTCGTTTTAAAGGTATTGACGAGACCTTTCGTGAGATACCCATCTTGAAAATTTACTCCCCTCGAGGGGGGACTCCCCCCCTAGGGAGGGTGGTGAGGCTCCTACACATACAAAAAAAAATTTCCCAGTTGACTATCTCTATTATAAATAAGTCTTGTAAATTTCATAATGATTACTGAAAAATAATTCTCTTTATGCACATTTATACAAAATTTTGTCCTATAACACCATGTTAAAAATTTAGAAAAAGCGGGATGGCGACGCAACCTGTAGGACAATTTTTACCAAAAGTTGATAGCCACTAATTTATGTCAAGGTGCAACTACATACCAATTTGTATGAAATTATGTGCAGTAGTTCCTGAGATACAGTTGCCACAACATTTTGTCACACATAGACAGACAGGCAGACATTTTCTAACTAGTATGTTGTGGCCACCACAAGACTTTCTTCTATATTTTCCTATACATATTCAATCAGTAACAATATTTAAGAAAAAAAAAAAATACGATTTTTTTTCTAATTTTTTTTTTTTTTTTTTTTTTTTTTTTTTGTTAAAAGTAATACATATTCAATCAGTAACAATAGTTTAAAAAAAAAAAAAAAAAGTACGATTTTTTTTCTAAGTTTTTTTTCGTTAAAAATAATAAAAATCGATAACTTTGTTTTAAATTATCACAGATTTATGGTTCAACCATTCGTTTTAAAGGTATTGACGAGACCTTTCGAAAGATACCCCTCTTGAAACTTTGCCCCCCCCGGATGGGTACTTCCCCCCTCCCGGTGGGGGGGGAACCGATGCCCCCCACATGCACAAAAATTTTTTCCCAGTTAACTATTACTATTATCAACGAGACCTTTCGAAATATACCCATCTTGAAAATTTACTTCCCCGGGGGGGTACTTCCCCCCCCAGGGGGGGGAACCGATGCCCCCCCATGCACAAAATTTTTTTCCTAGTTACATACTACTATTATCAATAATTCATATTAATTTTACAATCACAAGTTTAAAACTAGTATGTTGTGGCCACCACAAGACTTTCTTCTATATTTTCCTATACATATTCAATCAGTAACATTATTTAAAAAAAAATAATAATGAATAAATACGATTTTTTTTTCTAACTTTTTTTTTTTTTTTTTTTTTTAAATTAATACATATTCAATCACTAACAATATTTAAAAAAAAAAAAAAAGAAAAATGCGAATTTTTTTCTAAGTTTTTTTTTTTTTTTTTTTTTTTGGTTAAAAGTAAAAAAAATCGATAACTTTGTTTTAAATTATCACAGATTTATAGTTCAACCATTCGTTTTAAAGGTATTGACGAGATCTTTCGAATGATATCCATCTTCAAAATTTACCCCCCACGGGGGGTACTTCCCCCCAGGGGGGTAAGCGATGCCCCCCATGCACAAAATTTTTTTCCTAGTTACGTACTACTATTATCAATAATTCATATTAATTTTACAATCACAAGTGTAAAATAACTCTTATTATGCACATTTATACGAATTTTTGTCCTATTCTGCCATGTTAAAAATTTAGATAAAATGCTATCACAGCGCCTCCTGTTGAGCTATTGATCCCCAAATATAATCAGCACCAGTTTATGTCGGGGACCAACTAAATACTAGGTTTGGTAAAATTTCGTTAAAAAAAAAAAAAAATCGATAACTTTGTTTTAAATTATCACAGATTTATGGTTCAACCATTCGTTTTAAAGGTATTGACGAGATCTTTCGAATTATACCCATCTTCAAAATTTAACCCCCCCCCGGGGGGGTACTTCCCCCCAGGGGGGGGGAACCGATGCCCCCATGCACAAATTTTTTTTCCTAGTTAACTACTATTATTATCAATAATTCATATTAATTTTACAATCACAAGTTTAAAATAACTCTCATTATGCCCATTTATACGGAATTTTGTCCTATGCTGCCATGTTAAAAATTTGCATAAAATGCGATCACAGCGCCACCTGTTGAGCTATTGATCCCCAAATCTAATGGGCACCAGTTCATGTCAGGGTGCAACTAAATACCAAGTTTGGTTAAATTTTATTCATTGGTTCGTGAGATACAGCGTCCACAAAAAATGATACAGACAGACAGACAGACATTTTTAAAAAACTATCAATTCGTGTTCAGGACATCCTAAAACGTGTAGATCCGTCAAAAAACGGAGGTCGAAAATTTTCGCGAATCCAATACTTTCTCTATATTACATATAGAAGAAAGTAAAAATGGTCAAATCATGTTCTACAGCTCTGAAAACGTGTAAATCCATCAAAAACCCGAGGTCGAAAATTTTTACGAATCCAATACTTTTTTCTATTGAATATAGAAGAAAATAAAAAAACAGAAAAAAAAATAGTTTTTTTTTTTTTAAATATTGAGAATAAAATGGACTTTTTTTTTATATATTTGGTGTTATACTACTTCTGTAATACGGAAATCGTCTGCATTATCATAAAAGATAATTTTTTTTAATAATAATTTTAATAAATTATTTTTTTTAAACAGAATTATTTTTTAATAACCGAATTTAATTGTATATAAATGTAGGTGCATTAATGTAACGGGGAGTTGAGGGGGGCGGTAACCCCCCCTCACCTGTGTGTAACAAAATTTTGTGACAATTGTATCTCAGGGACTACCGCATAGAATTTCATATAAATTCGTATGTAGTTAAACATTAACATAAATTAGTGCCTATCAACTTTTGGTAAAAATTGTCCAACAGCTTGTGTTGCCATCCCACTTTTTCTAAATTTTTAACATACGGGTTTAGGACAAAATTTTGTATAAATGTGCCTACACAGAATTAATTTTTAAGAATCATTATGAAATTTAAAAGAATTATTTTTATAGAGACAGTCAACTAGGAAAAGAAAATTGTGTATGTAGGAGCCGAGCCTCCCTCACTGGGGAGCCAAGCCTCCCCCCCACTCCCCCCCCCCACAAAAAAAATGTCGAGGGAAGATTTCCCCACCAGGGGGGGAGGGGGGGGGCGAGGCTCCTACACATACAAAAAAATTTTCCCAGTTGACTACCTCTATTATAAATAATTCTTGTACATTTCCTAATGATTACTAAAAAATAATTCTCATTATGCACATTTATACAAAATTTTGTCCTATATCACCATGTTAAAAATTTAGAAAACGCGGGATGGCAACGCAACCTGTAAAACAATTTTTACCAAAAGTTGATAGGCACTAATTTATGTCAAGGTGCAACTACATACCAATTTGTATGAAATTCTGTGTAGTAGTTCCTGAGATACAGTTGCCACAAAATTTTGTCACACACACACACACACACACAGACAGACAGACATTTTCTAAAAATGGTCAAACCGTGTTCTATAGCTCTCAAAACGTGTAAATCCATCAAAAACCCGAGGTCGAAAATTTTTACGAATCCAATACTTTCTTCTATTGAATGTAGAAGAAAGGAAAAATAATTTTAAAAAATTAATTAGTTCCAGAGATATTAATTAAAACATCGTCCAATGTCTAATTAAAAAGCACGCCGATCGTATTTTCTGCCCTCCAAGAATTCAGCCCGTTCCTCAAAAGAAGAGACACAGAGAAAATTTTGCGCGTTTTTATAAATCCATCCCAGCTTAGCGGTTGCAGATATTGAAAATACACCTGTACCACGAGAAAGATCATTTATCACCGATTCTTACGGTACAATTTTTTTTTTGAAAAATACGGTATTTTTATATTTAAAAAAAAAAGTTTTAAAAAGGGTCCAAAATTTCTCTTTTTCTTGATCGTCATTTTTGAATCGGCCTGTACGACAGAGTAACTGTTCCATATCTTAACAACGGGTATATTTAAGAAGGTCATTTAATCATCTTTCGAACCATATAAACATTTTAACAAAACACGGATTAGCGATCCATAATTTTTTATTTTACGAAACATCGATTTTTTCACAAAACATTTTATAACATTTTACAGCTAAATAATTTTTTCTTTTTTTTTTTTCGTATATAGACCTCGATTATTCGAATCAGATTTCAAAAGATTGAGAGTTTTTTTGAAAAACTGAATCCGTTATAAATTTTTTAATTTTCTGCATGCCTGCAGTTTTTGATGGCATTCTGAATCCGCATTTGCGTTCGAACAACAGTGGAAACTCTATTTTAAGTTTGCAGGTGATATTTGAAAAGTAGAACGAAAGAGAAAGATCTTTTTCTGATTGAGATCACATGTTTTTGGAATGTGATTAAAAATTGCAAATTTAAAAATTCTTCAATTTTCCTTTGTTGCGGACGAAACTTACTATACAGAGTTTTTCATCACAAGACAAAGTTGTAGTTCAAATTTCATCGATTTCGGAGAATAAACAAAATATTTACATTTTAATTGCAAATTAAATTTTATTCTAATACGCATATTTCAAATTCTAATTATGATTAAATTATTTTTAAATAAAAAAAATCCGATTTAAATAAAAAAAATCAACAACCCTGGTAATACATCATTTGAAAGCTTTGTAGATTTGGAATTGAACAGTAGATTACAGAAATTTCTACCGCCGGATGGCGCTGTAATATTTTAAAATTTCAATATTTCAAATTCTAATTATGATTACATTATTTTTAATACATCATTTGAAAGATATTTTAAAGTTCTTTTATATTATCGAAAGTGGAATTCGAGATTTTACCCGATTTACACGTTTTAAGGTGTCCCGAGAAATTTCTACTGTAATATTTTAAAATTTCAATATTTTAAATTCCAGGGAGCAAGGAAGGTGTTGTATGTTCTAAAACGGGGATAAGGCGCCGCAGGCTCCACCGAGCGGGACTTTACTAAAATCAGAAATTTGAAAAATCCTAACATGGTGAGTGAACAGACTGTTTCAGATATTGAAACTGGAAGAGGGCGCCACAGGCGCTACCGAGCAGGAATTTACTGCGATTAAATTTTTCAATAAAGATATTTTCACTATATGTCAAAATGCTGTTGTAAGACCTGAAACGGGAAAAAGGCGCTTCATAAAGTCGGATTTTTCAAGGATCGCGAATCAGCTGGTCGCTGATAGCGGCTAGTTGAAAATAAAATCGACTTTTTTTTTTGTGTGTGTGTTATACTACTTCTCTAATATGGAAATCGTCTGCATTATCATGGAAGATAATTTTTTTAAATAATAATTTTTAATAAATTATTTTTACTGAGTGAATTTGTATAAGAAAATATAGAAGAAAGTCATGTGGTGGCCACAACCTACTAGTTTTAATTCCAAATGTCAAGTGATAGAGAAAAGATTTTGTGAATAAAATTTTATAAGTTTTGAAGTAATTCAAAATTTTTGGAAACAGGAAATCAGAACTTATATATATTTGTAATAAATTCGGTTCAGCTTTTTATAATCATTAATTAGTAGGCGAATCATTAAATCAAGTTTTAAGACGCAAAGTAAAAAACATGTTATCCAGTACAATACTTTATTCAGACTCACACAGATGAAAACAGAACAGAAAATGAAACAAATATTGCACATGAGCAGATGCTAAGCAGCTGGGAAAGAATAGTTTCAATAATATTTGTTAAATATATTAGAAAATCCAATATCATAAAACATTTCTTAAAAATAACTAAATGTTTTTGGGATAGATTCTTTCACATTCTCATCAGTAAGACTTACTCCTAAACATTATAATTCCATTTAATAATCCTGAAATGCATTTTATAATCTTAATTTAAATAAAATGTATAGTTACATAATATAAAATTATCTAGTGCAAATTCTTTTCGGTATCCTGAAATTTTGATGTCCATTATTTTCATCTGGATTGAAAAGGGAACAAAATCTGTTAATTTTACGTGGAATGACCTACTACCAGTAAAATTTTCAATTCAAATAACAGCGATTTCAAGGAGTCATTTCAAATATGTTTAATGAAATAGATAGTACAAAAACATAAGTAAAGAACACTCACCTCATGGCAACGTTACTTCCATCAATCACAATATGCCTTAAATTGGAAGGATCATCCAAATTTTGTTCACTAATTTCTAGGCCTTCTAAATCGGAAACAATATCCCCAGTCCTGTCTTTAGGTGACTGTTGATAGAGTCCAGAAGAGGATGCTCCCAACTTAATCAATTCTGCCAAAAGTTCATTTTGGCTAGGCTGTGGTCCAAGTTTTTGGAGGGCCACTTGAACCTGACTCTCTGTGTAGCCTAATTTCAAAGCAAATTCAACCCTACTTGTGTAATTTGGATCTGCCAGGATGGCATCCAGTTCACGAGCTTGTTCGTCTGGATTTGGCCTAGTGACATATTCGGCAAATTCTGCAGCTAGTGTATCCGATACTGTCCTGCTTACATCATCATGGTGACCTGTGTCACCCTGAGGTGTACCAACAGATTCTGCAGTTGTTTCATAATCGGAGTCGTAGCTGGAGTCTTCCGATTCCAGATTTCGGCCCTGTCGAAATACCTATAACGAACATGTTTAAGTATTAGCTAACAATAAGATAAAAATAAAAAATCCTTAATGCTTTAATTTATTTAATGCAAAAAAATAAGATGAAAGCAAGTGCACAGATTTGGAAGGTGACTTATAAATATTATTTCTTTTTCTCTTTGTAGATAGAGAAACAACGAAAAAAAAAAACAGCAAAGATAATATATTTGCTGAAATACAGAGTGGCATAGGTTCAGTTTCAAGAAATGTTCGATTCATTTTTTTGTACACTGACGTAAATAAATGCAATTTTGAAAATGACATGCAGATACATTGATAATTTGATTGTTCTCACCTTCAACAGTTAATAATAGTATTAAGACCTTAAATGAGTTCTCACTGTTTTTTTGTACAGCACCCAATGTCCTTGCTTCCGGATCATTTCAAGTGTTTTGAAACGGTTGTGTCATCGACTCGTAATGATTTTGCAAGTTCAGCTACCATTTGACATGGCTCTTCATTAACATGTTGAGCACCACACAAATTCTTAAGGAAATCCTGTCAGACCACACTGACGGACGCTTAGAAGTGCTGGTATTGCGGTATAGGAATGGAAGCAGAATAGAAATGCTATGTGGAAGTACATGCATGCAGTCCTGGTAATGCTATTTGTAGGAAACAATGAGAACTTATTCAAGGTCCCAACAATAATCATTAGCATTAGCATGAAGACAGATTTTATCATTCTTGAAGGTTCATTTCTTGGATTAAAACTAATATTTTATATAAGGGGATGATTCCTACAATACACAATAAATCAACAGATTTTAAAAGTCATTGAAAACATCCATTGAAGAAACCCTAACCTCAGTAAATTGATATTTAGAAATATCCCAATCAACAGAATTTACAAAATTAATTATGAAAAAACAAGATAAAATTTAAAACATTATGTTTTCTAGAAATACACAACATAATAATGATTATCCTCTAAATATTTTACATCCATATGTTGTAAGTTGTAAGCATGTGAAAAATATATAAAACACATAAAAGAGAACTGGAAAACTCACTTAAATCAATATCTAATTCTCACGTTTTATACTAATGATGTTTTAATAACTGGAATATAATGTAGATTATACAATTTTTTGTACGATACTTGCAATATTTTATTATTTTGTAATGTGCATAAATGTATTGGTTTTACATTTGCAATTTGTTCTTGGCTCTGGTCAAATAATGTGTTCATAGAAAATCAAAAATGGTCTTTTAATTAACTTGTATTTTATTCCTAGGTTTAAATATTTATTTAGTTTTATGCTGAATTACTTATCTGTTCAGAAAAAAAAATTGATTATTTTTTTAAAAGATGCTTTAATACATATTGTGCTCTCTAGCACACACCAATTCATTCTTTTCTTTCTTTCTTTTTTTTTTTTTTTTTTTTTTTTTTGGTGGGCAGGAGCAACTGTGGGGGAATAGATTTTTGTAAAAAGTACTTTAATAATAAACTAGTTAATACCCGACAAAATTTGACCGATGATGTGCAACTAAAATCATTTCACGGCATAAAGTTTAAAACACCCTTGCTTTAGTATTTCACATTGCTCTTAACCGGTTTAAAACCCCCTGTTTTAATCAATTATCTTTTGGTTGGAGGGAGGAGGGATAAATTTCATGAAATTTCAATATAAAAAATCAAAGGATCAAGCATGTTAAATTAATCCCACAATAGAATTCCTTCCTGTCACACCAAATCGACTAAGCTATAGAACTTCACTCGTATGTTTACTGTGAAACTTATTTATTGCTTTTCACGCAAAATGAATGAATACAAAGATTTATTACCAGATTATAATTATATTAACTTACTATCAACAATAATAGGTCACAGTTTTTTAATAAAAGACATACATGAAAGACAAAGATTTCATTCACTTGTAAAATATATCATTAATTCTAATTTGTCAAGACAATAAGTTCATTTTAAGTGTAAAATAATAGTTTTGATTCTGATTTTTCCTTCCCATATTTGTAAAACCACTTGGATATAATCCAAAATATTATTTCATTGTATTCTAAAAATAAACTGCAAATCGGAATACAGTTAAAATTTATTTTTACTGGAATAGTATTATAACACTTTATTCTATCAAAATAGTATATTTCAACAAAGGTATACTGTTAAAAATAAATAAATAAATAAGAATTAATACTTTAGCAAATTAATTTGCTTGTTAAATTTTTAATAATAAATTATACTATGTAAATTTTTACTCGTATAAAATATCAATATTTTAATGTTATTCTTTTTAAATAGTTTTGTGGCAAAAATGCCAAACTACGGTAACCGATTTGTGAATTGCTTTGTTTTTAATGCCTATACTTTCTTGGAAAGTATGAATCAATAAATTAATTGTGCGAATTATTTTTATGATTAAGCTTTAAGTAGGGATTTGTCATAGACATAAGCAATATTAATGTCGTCTGCTCGATCTCTATCATCGGTATTTGTATTCCATTACACAAAGAGAAAGGAATATTCCCATTCCGAACTGGTTCAAAATTTTCTCGCGCATGCCCAGATTGTACGATTTTGGTCTTATAGAAAGTGATTTGGGTTTTAATATTACATATTAAATAAATAAATATTTTTATTTAATAAAGTATGAAATAAAAATTTACATCAGCCTGAATTGATTAATACTGAATTGTAAAATTGTTTCTCGACTATATTTTGTTATACGAATAGTCAGATTTTTATCAGCTTTGAGATATCAAAGTAAATACAATTTTTTTAAACATGTCAAGGTGTTCTTTAAATGATAAATTTGCACTTTAAAGGCAAAGAAATTGTTATCAAAAGAAGAAGGTTTGAGTTTGAAAATTGCCTGATAAATGTCAAGATTTAAAAAAAAAAAAATCACATCTGGTTTAATTTTAACAAACGGCTGTCAGGAAAAAGCCCACTGCAACACACACACACACACACACACATATATACAGAAAGTTGCAAGTATTACAGTTCATATGATCCCATGGAATTTGATTGTAACAGACTGACCTCTCTTGATTGTGAGCCAACCAGACTGATGGCTGCAGCTGTGTCTGCAGTTACATCTTTTGCCAACTTCCCACTCATTAGATCTTGAGCTTTGGCTTCCAGATACCGGACAGCAGTTGAGACATTGCGCTCCAGACCAGATACGATCACAGAGGTCGCCTCTGGCCCGGCCGACTCAAAACGGACAACAGCAGATGAGGCTCGCTCCAATTCGTCTCGCATGGGCACAAGCCTCTGGAAGACTTCTGGTGAAAAATGGCAGCGCCGTTCACACCTGGGTCCCGAATCACTGCAGGCAGACAGCAAATAATCCTGGAATTAAACAACTAGGGTTAATAACAATTTTATTATATTCTTAACTTACAATGAAATGAACACTATATATTAGCTAGATTTTTTTCTTATATACTAGCAGGCAACGTCCACTTCACTGGTCACTATATTTAAATGAATTTTCAAAAGAATTGGATCAGTATTTATTTTTTACATCACATTATAAATAAAAACTTTAAAAAAAAAAAACTGAAATCGCTCTAGACCTTGCTTCAGGTACCCGCTGCCTAAAGTAGCTCTTTTTTTCCACCCGATTGCATCGGGTCCAGGTTCCCACTGTCTGCAGAAAGGTGTTTCCCGGGCACTTTAATCTGGGTATTTATTGACGACACGTGATCTTCTGTTATTTAAGAAATACAATTTTAAAGATGACTGTATCTCAGCATCTATAATATATTTTAGTTTTTGAACCATGTGTTTTAATAGCCCCGTTATTTACACTACATTACGATTTGATTCCCACCAGTATAATAAAACAAAATAAAAAGTAGATTTTCTTTTAAAAGGAATTAAATACATGAAAAACAAATAAATTTTAATCAGTTGAATCCTTTCTACTATATACTGCCGTTTTTTTCCCAATAAATATTATTATAAAAAAAAAAAAGATTTTTATTTAATTTATTTCTATTGCATTACCATTTGATTTTCAATAAATAAATAAAAAAAAATCACCTTTAAATGAATGTATTAAATGAAAAATAAATTGCATAATAGCCATTGTTAAGATACGCAGACATTGGAACAATAATTTTTACACTGGAAAAATAAATTCATGAAAAATGAAACATAAAAGCCAATATTTAAGATTCCACTTAAACGCTGTCACTTGAGACTTTGTTATCGCGTTAACTCTTGAAATACTAAATTTATTAGAACTGAAGTTGGACAGTGGAATTATCTTACAAATATCTTAGATTAGTTCACTGAGCAACTTGCTCTGCCATTTTGATCCAAGTGGCAGCCACTTAATTTTTCAACACAATCACTTTTGAGATTCTGAATTAATTCGGACTAAATTTGTATAGTAGACTTATCTCACAAGTGCATTTGATTTATTTGTTTTCCAACTTGGCCTGCCGTTTTGCCTCCAAGTGCCGGCCACTTGAAAATTTTAAATTCACATAAAAAGGTATTATGAACCGATTTGCTTAAATGGACATAGCCTAAATTAATATTTCTACGAAATCCATTAATAATTTGTAGCCGCCATTTTGGTAAAAAATGGCTGCTACTTGAAAAGTAAAAAGAAATCAACCTACCCTTCCCAATGAACCGATTTTTTTTTTTTTTTTTTATGTTCCTCTCAAAACAAATATTGCAAGATAAAATATGGCATTTTAACATGGCAGTATGGGACAAAATTTCATATAAATATTACGTAATGAGAGTTATTTTTAATGAATGATTGGGAAATCAATAAGAATTATTGATAACAGCAGTAAATGTGGGGGGGGGGGGGGGGGGGAAGAGTGTATATACAGGGGTCGATCCAGGCAAAATTTGGGTCCCTTTTGCGGCCCCTTCACAAAATTCAAATTCATGAAAAGGGACCCTTCACAAAATTCAAATTTATAAAAAGGGACCCTTCACAAATTTCAAGTCCATAAAAAGCCCTTCACAAAACTCAAATTTATAAAATGAGTTTCATTTCAGTTTCATTTCAGAAAATTTTGGAGTGGAAGGCTGATATTTTATACCAACTATGTGAAAAATTTAAATTAAAAATTAAAATTTCGTGGTCTATTGGAGTTGTGCCATGAATATTAATGTCACTTGATACAGCTGTGTTTACAGACTCGGTGACTTTGCCAACGGATATTGTGTGAGAAATGCCTAGCTGGTAATCAGCCAGGGTAGCTCAATGGTTTGAGCATCCGCACGTAAAGCGGAAGGCCCGGGTTCGATTCCCGGCTCTGGTATTTTTCACATAGTTGGTATTAGAGATGCAACGAACAATGGTTTGGCCGAATAACCGAATACCAATTAATCGGCCAAATTACAGCCGAATATTCGGCCGCCGAATAATGAACTCATTTTTGTCTAAAAACATAGTATAGTATGCACTATATGCACAATTCTTGTACATTTCATAACTAAAATGTATTATTTTCTTTTTTAAAAGTTATTTTTCTACAATTTTTAAAGCCATTATTTGATTCTGAAAAAAATATTCGGCTATGTTCGGCTTAAAAATTGCTTCAATAATAATAATTCTTTGCAAGTTTCTTATGAGGTATTGTCTAGTCATATTTTAATAGATACTAGTGAGCTTCGCCCACTAGCGGGTCACTATTTTTAAATGAATCACTATAATGAATGAATTCTCAAAATTCCATATTCTAGCTCATAGAAAAAATTTTTTTTGATCGAGTAAAAACTTACACCGGGTTCCCATTGCCGTTGGCAGCGTAGACCCATGCACACTGCGTGTGCACAGATTAAGGGATACACATATTTATTCCCCGCCCCTCCTAATTAACCTACATATACCAATTTCTGAACAGTCTAACTCAATTTCTATTTTTTGGTACCCCTAGTCCCTTTTTCCGCTCCCCTTAATGTTAATAATGTAGCACTTTCGAAAATATCCTCCTTCAATTGTAGGCCCCAAAACCTATATATACCAGTTTTGAATGGTCTAACTCAATTTCTATGTTTTTGCCCCCCCCCCTCCCCCGAAAGGGGGGGGGGCAAAATAATAATTTAATAATAATTTTTTAGAATAATAATTTTACACTTTCTAAAATATCCTCATTCGACTCTTAGGCCCCCAAAACCTATACATATTTATTTTGAACGGTCTAATTCAATTTCTAATTTTTTTGCCCTTCCTGCCCCTCCGCCTAATAATTTTACATTTTCTAAAATATCCTTATTCGACTCATAGGCCACCAAAACATATAAATACCAATTTAGAATGGTTTAGCTCAATTTCTAATTTTTTGTCCCCCCCCCCTAATAATTTTACACTTTCGAAAATATCCTCATTCGACTTTTAGGCTCCCAAAACCTATGTATACCAATTTTGAACGGCATAACTCAATTTCTAATTTTTTGTCCCCCTCCCCCAATAATTAAAAATATCACTGGAAGGATTTTTTTTTTTTATTATTATTAAATAACGAAGGATAAATATTAAATTTTTTCATTATGCTTTGAAAAAAAATCAGAATTTGCTTATATGGATCAGTTGGGACAATTTTGAATAGATTAATTTTTAATTTAACAGATTATGTTAGCTTACTACAGATATGTTTTGCACTTATTAATATAGCATAAAAGTTTTTACATGATTCTTACATTAAAATGATATGATGAAATTCATTCAAGGTATGAAAGTTGTTTTTTTTTTTTTTTTTTTTTTTTTTGGGGGGGGGGGGATATTAGTTAATTTCAAATAAAATTTCCACAATACATGACAAATATAAATTCTAAAATTAAAAAATTTTATTGTGTAATATAATGTTTTTATTTATATTGTGTAAATATAAATAAAAACATTTCTTAAAGAATTATTCGGCCTGGGCCGAATAATGGATTTGATATTCGGCCGAAGCCGAATATTCGGCTGACAGGCCGAACATTCGGCTTCGGCCGAATAATCGTTGCATCTCTAGTTGGTATAAAATATCAGCCTTCCACTCCAAAATTTTCTGAAATGATATTTCATGGTTGATGAATAAATTTCTAAACTAAACTAAACTAAATTATAAAAGGAGTCCCTTCACAAGTTTTTCTTTTATAAAAATGATCCTTTTATTGAATGTTTTCATGTTTTCAGTTTTATTTTTAATTAAAGCCTTAATTTGGCTCAAAGAAACTCGATATTAACTTGATATTAAACATTATATACAGCGATTGTTAAAATGAAAGATTTTACACAATATTTTACTTTTTCACAAAAATAAAGATTTCACAAAAATATTTTGTTTTTCACAAAAAAGGGACCCAAAGATAAAAACCTGGATTGACCCCTGATATAGAAGATTTGCTTTTCCCCTCGAAAGTTTTCAATATGGGTATCTTTCAAAAGAACCCGTCAATACTTTTAAAACGAAGGGTTGAACCACAGATCTGCAATAACTAAAAACAAAGGTATCTTCCCCCCCCCCCCCCCCCCAATTTTGAACATGGAGTGTTACACTTCTGTGTAATGAAAATCATCTGTATTCATCATGGAAAATAATTCTGATAAACAACAATTTTTATTTTTACAATATTTTATTTTACTGTATCCTCCCAATATCTCAACTCTTCGATGTTCTACAGAAGAGTCGAGATATTGGGAGGCAAGATCGTTCCTTAGGCAATAACTTCGGTCTTTTGTTCTATGTTATATTGTTTATAATTTGTTTTGTAACTTTATAGTCCTCTGTAACTTTTGCATAGCCACTGGGGGAAAAAAAATTATAAATAACAATAATACTGGGTGAAATTGCATAGGGAAAAAAAAAAAAAGTTTTGTGGTGGCTACGGCATACTGTATTTATTACGGAGTTTTAGTATTTTAAATCTTTAACCCGTTAATGGCCAACTTAATTTAAAGCATAAAAATAAGCAAAATTAGTTTGAATTATGTTTAAGACATCATCAGTATTAAGAAGAGAACTCATTCCAATCCCATCGTTACTGCTGGAGAAAGACGGGTGATTTTTTTCACTTTTGCTATCAGAATTCCAGTTTTTTCTATTTGTTAAAATCATTAAAAAAAAATAAAAAAAAGATTAAAATATCCAATTCATATGACTACTAAGTTTAATTAAAACTAATATTTTTCACAATAAGAGGATTGAATTTCCTTGCAACAAATCATATGTTCTCTACCCATACAAAATGTTCTTTTTCGTTGAAATTTCAGCTATTTCTTCATGAATTAACAGTCCTTCCTGATACACAACGCTTGCCATTTGTAGAAGTTTCCTTATGTGACTTTCATAAAATAGGACGCTGGGCGCTAACGGGTTAAACTAATCCACCAGCAAAGGGAAAAATAAAAACTTCACTTCTAAGGGTCGATGCAAGACTTAAATTTTTGTAAAACTTCTTATTCATTTTGTAATATATATATATATATAAAATCGTGTAAAGTTTTTTTTATTTTAATCATTACGCTACATATAATGTTTAATGCCAAGATAATAGTATTCCACTGAACCAAGACACAGACAATCATGACATTTAAAATAACACTAAAACCATAAAAAAAAATCATGTACAAAAGGATTATTTTTATAAAAAGAAATCTTGTGAAAGGGCTGTTTTTTTTAGGAAATTAAATTTTGTGAAGAGGGTCATCATTTTATGGATTTGAATTTTGTAAAAGTAACCCGATTTTTGCCTGGATCGACCTCTAACCCCATCTTATACATAAACTCTTTCTGGAGTTAGTTTGATGGTCAGAAGATTCAAAATTAGCGTAACCAATCTTAGTCCTACCAATTTTCCTCTGCAATAACCAACTGATATACAGTAGTAAAGAGGAAAATTGGTAGGGTCTTTTTTTTTTTGAGATACCCATTTTCGAGATCTAAAACTAAATCAGAAAATAAATTTTTCTGTAATAACAAGCTAAGGCATGTAGACAACATCTAAAATTGCGTTTATGTAGCATATATTTGAAGAAAATAGTTAAAGTCATTTTTGAGGTAGATCGACTTTCAGTCCCTCTCCGACAGGTAGGGTAGTCAGAATTTTTACCCCCCGCACACACATAAACCATTACCTGGGGACTTCGAAACACGTGAATCAGGTGAAAAATTGATATCGAAATTTTTGACCCTATATAAAACTTTCGTTATACTATACCAGTAATGAAAGCGCAAAAATGTTCTACCAAGCAGTTTTAAATCTATTTCCAAATTATTCCATCTATGAAAAATTAAATTCATTATATTTTAGTTTAAAAATTCTCACCCCCCCCCCCCTCCTCTCCTCTGATCACTAGCACACACATAATATCATACTTCTAAAAGGGAAAAAAAAAAAAAAAAATCAGGAAACAACAAATTACGCTATGCATTAAAACAACACAAATAAGCCAATAATTAATAGTCAGTTTTATACAACAGAACAGAAGAAGTAAGGTCCTTTATTTTAAACCGTCGTCACGTCACCTCAAAAATTTCATAGAGAGGAAGAAAAAATTCAGCAAGGTCTGGTGACAAGGTCGAGTGACACCGAGACTGTGACGAATGACTGACGTCACAGAGGTAAAAAGCTTGACGTCAAAAACGGTTACCGTAAAAGCACTGGGATTTTTGTGATTTTTTTACTCAATCCTTTCTCTATTCATTCATACAGTGTCATTTCCCGGACATGAACGGGAGACAATGATTTTCAGGGAATACAGCGAAACAAGTGCATGGCATGTTATTTAAAATAACTGAAGACCGACAGTTTTCAAGATCTAATTTTATTAGCATGTGTAGAACACAAATATTATTAGAGTAAAAAACAATCACTTTGTTTTGTCTTTTTAACCGGGGGTCATTCCAAGTGAAAATTGGGCCCCTTCACAAAATTCCGCATCCTAAAATGGACTCCCCTTCACCCAATTCAAATTCACAAAGGGTGCGCCAAGTTACTACGAACGAAAAATCAATTTCATACCACTCTACAGAAATAGCGTCCAATTTAATCGCAGATGACACTGAAAAATTCCCGGTGGTTAAGGACAATCCGCACCTCTGCTTCCATAAAATTTCTTTTTTATAAAACGGATTCTTTTATAAAAATTTTGAAGCTTGATTTTTTTTCAAAATTCAAATATTATTTCAAATGATTACCTGCGCTTACTTTAGCTCAATATACTGTTAACCCTTTCGCTACCAGAGCCTCAGGAGAAAAACTGCCACCACAGCCCAGACGTCTATTAATTGAATATGATAACAATTGTCATTTATTTTTGTGGGATGTATCTATAACGTTCGAACTAAGTGAAATTAGCAATTTTGCAAAGTGACACTGGGCTATAAATAGATAAATCCTTTGTTAGTCCCGTCGTCACATATATGTGACACATTATCACAAACTGATAATGAACACCCGTCACATATTTGTGACGCCGGGCTCAGGTAAGAAAATCGGATCGTCACATAGATGTGACACTGGTAGCGAAAGGGTTCATTTGATCTTAAACCATAGATTAAATATTACAGAGAATGACTGCTAAAATCATAAATATAGTGAGAAGACATAGATTGATCATTGAGGGGGGGGGGGGAGTGATTCTTTTTTAAAGAGTGAATATGCATGGGGATACACACAGATAATTTAATTTAGCAAATAAAATTTTTGTACTAAAAGAGAATGAAAAACTCCAGATACCATTTTTAGTTTATTTCTTTCCGTTTTCCTTTTTTTTTTTTTTTTTTTTTTTTTAACTATACTCATGTCTGCACAAAACTGTCTTTCTTGCATTTATTATTATACTTCTTATAATATAAAAATCGTCTGTATTCATAATAAAAAATAATTTTAATAAATTATTTGTATAGGATTATACGTAGAAGAAAATCTGGTGCTGGCCACAACATACTAGTTATATATTAAAACTACCACGCACGTAAAAACCAAAAAAACATCACTGGACACCTCTATCTCGCTGTGCATGAATCTGAGAACGTCCGTAACTCGGTTCCGTGGCAATCACTACCACGCACGTTAAAAAAAAAAAAAAAAAAAAAAAAAAAGTCACTGGACACCCTTACCTCGCTGTGTATGAATCTGAAAACGCTGGTGACTCGTTTTCGCAGCAATCAGTATCACGCACGTATATATGCTTCGCGCACATGAAAAAAAAAAAAAATCTCTGGACACCACCTATCTTGCTATGTATGAATCTAAGAACGCATGTAACTCGTACTATTCTTGTACTTTTACTTTGTTCGCGCAAATGGGAATTTTTTACCACTTCGCGCATATGGGAAGACAACATTTTATTACTATTTTCAAGTTTTATACTCTTTAAATGGCAGATGCCAAAAAACTTTTTCGGCATCAAAAATCTTTGCTCTTTAACATGGGGATGATAGATCAATATAAATTGATATATCTGTGGCTAAAATGGTAGTTTTACACGTAGCTTTCAATTTTCACAAAAATAAATGCAAATTTCAGAAAAATATTTTTTTATTCCCCCCCCCCCCAAAAAAATAATAATAATAATAATAATAATAATAATAATAATAAATAAATAAAATAAAATCTGGATTCGACCCTTAAATTATACCTCATTCATAATAATCTTATTTTAATTAGTTTAAAATTAAAATATCTCTATAAATATTTCTGTAACGTGGAATTGGCAATTAACGATTAAATTTGTCGAAACGATACGATAATGACGTCATGGGAGAGCAAATTTTTTAGATTCATAGTGTACAAAAATTGAAATTGTTGATTTTTAAAAACGCTCTTAAAAGTATATTAAGTTTCCTATTCATGTAAAAAAACGCAAACCAATTCCTTTTGTTTATATTTAGTAATTTATATATAGATCTAACATCATGTTATCGACCAAAGATTTTTAATACCGAAAAAAAGTTTTGGCAATAGCAATAGAATAGAATGTTGATGAATTTTGAAAATGCCGAAATCGTGCGTGGCTTTTAATTGTTCTTATAAATATATGGGAAATTGTATTTCTCGGCTATAATCTCAGCTGTGTACGCAGCTATCACGTGTTACTACGTCACTGTTTGTCTCATCCTTTCACTGTATGGAAGCGGTTGTGTGAGACACAGACGGTGTCTCCGCTCGTAAAATATAACTATGTTTAATGTTATGTATTGTCCCTTTTAGCTCTTAATAAATGTTATTAATGTCCTCATGGTCTGTAGCCGTTTCCCTATAAATATAATTTTTATAATCTATTAATCTATAATTTTTATAATCTGTTATTATTATGATATAAATGCTGTTTTGATATTTAATGGATTTTTTTTTTTTTTTTTTTAATGTTAGTACAGAATTTTCAAAATTCTTTTAAATACAGTTAGTAGCGACGCAAGTAAAGCCAGCTAGTTCAATAATTTAAAAGAAAAGAGAAAAAAAAAAACTTAACAAAACATAAATATTTTTGATTATTTAAAAAGAAAAGGAGAAAGAAAGAAACGGTATCTGGAGTTTTTCATTCATCTTTAGTACATAAAATATACATAAATTTTATTTTCTAAAACATCCGTGTGTATTCCAGTGCTATAAAAACTGCTTTTGATACAAGCACGTTAAAATTCCTTTCTAATGGCAGCCATTGCTGCCTTTTCCCGAGTGAAAAGGAATCGCATCTTTGCCCGCGATGATCAGTCTATGTTTTATTACGATATCTATGTTTGTTTAAAAAGTAATTCATACAAAAACTGATGTCAGAAAAATTCGCCCATCCACTGAGTAATTTTTATTTTTTTTTTTTTTTTTTTTTTTTTTTTAAGCAAACTTTATTCGGCTAGCTTTGCTTATTTCTGAAGGCGCTATTTTTATTGACATTTTTCTTTTGAAAGGCTAAATTCTTACTTCTATCAGTTATGCTTTCATATTTAATTAAATCCTATTAGTTGTTTCTACCTATTAGTGGAATTTCTATTATAAATGTGCTTTTATGTATTAAATAAAGGTCACTAAATTTGAATACAGCGAGTGCTATAGTCATTTTTAACTCTAGCCACGCTGTACCGGGTGATCCAAAAGTCACAGAAAAATAAATCATTATTTAAAAAATACTGACTGTAGCTGTATGCGATTTTCACTGAAATGGATTAAAATATGAATTCCATTTTTCAACAACACATCACGCTGTATTCGCAGTTCAAACAGATTCGTTAGATCCGATGACACCCTATTTCAAAAAGTGAAGCTTTTTTCAACATCTGACGATATTTCTAACGAATGAACATTCATGGTCCTAAAGTTGTTGAATGGACTGCGCCGCTGTAAAAAGGGTCAATTGACAGTTATAGCGCCATCTTATGAAGGAAATATTAACTCATTTTCTGATAAATATTTTGTTACTTAACAAAATCTTACGTTTTTCTGTGCATTTCAGTGAAAACTGCATAATGCTACTCAATACTTTTTGAATAATAAAATTTTTATTTTTTCTCTGACTTATGGAACATCCTGTATATATATATATATACACAGGATATATATATATATATAACATATCACTGTGTGTGTATATATATATATATATATATATATATATATATATATAGCAAAACTAGTATGTTGTGGCCACCACAAGACTTTCTTCTATATTTTCCTATACAAATTCACTCAGTTCAAATTATTTACAAAAACTATTATTTATTAAAATTATCTACCATGATGAATGCAGACGATTAACATCTAAGAGAAAACTAACACTAAATATCCAAAGAAACACAGTTTAACTACCATCTTAAAAAATGCGTTTGCATAATGGCTATATCATACATCAAGCTTCGTACAATTAAATGCGATAGAAGTTGAAACATTTTCATTCCTGTTGTAGGGAAAAACTGCACTACAGCAGAATCTATTGGAAGATATACATTCAAACTGAATCGGCATAATGTCTCATAAAGTTTTTCTCACATATGAAGTGTTGTTTAATTATACGCATTAGAACCTGAAATATAGAAAACTGAGGAAATCGCTAACTTTGGAAACAAACACCACAGACTGCGAAAAACATGCAACAGTAGTTTCGGATATAAAGAACTGAGTACGATTTTTCATCGGCAGGCACGACTACGAGATGAAACTTCTGCTTTCGTGTTGCACCTTTTGCTTCTCCTTTTTATTATTGCTTGAAATATTTCTATAAGAAACCATTGTTGTGTGTTTGCTTACAAAGTTTCTATTCCGATGCCTTTTTCAACTATAATGGATTGAAAGGACTTGTGGGCATGAATATGTCACAATCATGCGGAGGTGGGGTAAAGAAAAAGAAAAGAAAAAACTTATATATAAATATACATAAAACAAGTTTTTATTAGTACGTCTTTTCCAATCGGATTGTGCATATGTGTAAATAAAAATTCCCTTCATAACAAAAAAAACTTCCACTTTAATTAAATAATAATTAATACTCTAGTCTAATAATAATTATTACTTTATCTAAAAATAATTTAAGCTAAATAAAGGTTTTCGGCTTTTATATGGATTTTGATTTTCTTTCTGTAATAATGTGCCAATAACAAAGTTTGGGCTTTGTAAATCGAAGTTTGCACATTCTAATTAAATCGAGGCTTTACATATCTATGTTAGTGAAAATAATCAATTGTTCTTTTTTTATAGGCTAAAGATAAAGCAATGAAATTCTTTCTTTCTGTAAAATAAGGCCTCTTGTATTTCATGTTCATCATTTCAATTTATGATGCATAAATTTGTACCTTCTTAGTAGCTGAAATCTTTCATACCTATTCAATAATTGCTTCAGTAAAATGATAGTATTACAACAAGCTGGCAAATGGAACGGTTTTTAAAATGAATGGGATAACAAATTAGCTTAATAACAATTAAATTCTTAATTTAATATTACACTGTTAAAAAATTTTAATTACAGAGAAAAATAAACGGAGATGTTAAAAAACTTAATTTATACATTCATTTTAATAACTAATATTAATTTAATTAATTATTGGCGACACTATATTTCGGACTTTGAATGCTTTAACTAAAGTAGAAACAGTCATTTTTAATTTTAATTAAAAAATTAAATAGTAAAATTAGGTAAAAATACAGAATAAAGACTGAGAATCGTTTTTAACTAATAATTACTGTAAATTGACAGACACTCTGGATAAATATTTACCGAAATTTTTAACAGTGTAGGAACTTCCAACGTAAATTTCAAATAAAAAGATTTATAGAAAGTGATTTAAGAAAATACTTTAGGATTATGTTACGGAATATTACAATCTATATTTGATATTTTAAATAACAGTACAAGTTTTATAGCTTTTTCAATTTATTACACAGTTTTGGTTGTACAACCCCAATCTTTTGCTGTTAGAATTGCATTTTTCAATGTCATCTTGATTTTGCCACCGTTCAACTGCTGTTAAATTCCAATACTATATTAATCTACAAAAAACAAAAACAAAAAAAAATTCTTTTTGTATGAAATTTTAAAATCAAGGGTAATAAACTGTTTATAAAAAAATTCCAATATAATCCAGCGCTTTTTTTCAAAAATCAACAAAACTAATCTTTTGGATTCAGTATGTAGAAGAGTGGTTTTAATTTCCATGTTATTATAAACGTCTATTTTTACGTATGATTTCTTCCGTTCTGAGTGAAACTTTTCTTTTCAACAACGAAAACAGATTTTTCAATTATAAAAATAGTATCACCTTCTATCTTCTTTTAATTAACTTAACCTTAAAGAAAAAAAAAGTCTGCATTTAGCTTCACATCTTTTTACTTTCACTTACCCATAAGGTAGAGAGAGTATTGTTTTGGGGTCAAATTTTCGAAAGTGCGTTTTTGTTATATTTACACGTTTTGAGGTCCCCTGAATCCGAAAATCATGTTTTTAGCGGTTGGTCTGTGTGTGTCTGTCTGTGTGTTATCAGCATATATAAAGAACAAATAGCAGCAGACATTCCAAACTTGGTATTCTAAATGTGTATCATATAGGGATGCTACACTTAGCTTTTCGTTGAGATGAAGCAAATGGTTCATGTACAGGGACACTCAAGATTATTAAAATACATCACGTCTATGGGGGAAACGGCAGATAAGTAGAGTTTAACATCCATAGACTGTACTAAACCAAATAAAATGAATATATATTTTTTATATGCGTAAAAGCACGTCTCATGTAGAATACGGCAGGGAAATCATTCACTGTTCGTTTACAGGGCTACACAAAAGAACTCGATTAAAGTGCGACAATGGCTAAAAATGGATGGAAGTGCATTTCAGGTTGTACCTTATATTATTACTATAGGATTATAGTTAGGTGCACTATGTGGTTTGTACATAATCTTCAAAAGTTATACAGGGCTGAAAATATTTAAGCGACAACATTCTTTTTTATTGTTAGTGGAAGTGTTTCACTATAATATTTTACCATGTCCAGGAACGCTGACCAGGAATTGAAATGAATTCCCCATAGACATGTAATAAATAATGTATGTTTTAAGCTAAATATTCATAGCTTGTTTTTTTTTTTTTTTTTGGTATTTACACGTTTTAAGGCTTCCTGATTACCAAAATCAAGTTTTTTAAAGTATGATCTTTGTCAGTGTCTCTTAGAGTAACTTAAAAACGAATAATTTCAGAAGATCCAAAAGTGTATTTTCAAATTAATTATAAGTTTGTTGCTGGAAAAGTTTGATCAAGACTGATAAGTTTCAAGGAATGTTGCGTGTGAAGATTGTCTGAATAATTTTAAGTGAACTTTTAATTTTAATTACAGATTTCTATATAAATATAGGTGCAGTAATGAAACGGGGGTTAAGGGGGGCGGTAGCCCCCCCCCCTACACACACACACACACAAAGAGAACTAATTATCATACAAAACTCTTCTGAAGCCTAATTTGAATTTTTTTAACATAGGTTTGCATAACAGTACTCGTTATGTTACCTCTTAATCTCCAACCTGTATTTATAGTTTTAAATTTCAAGGTAAGAGAAAGTCGTGTGAGTGACACACCAGATTACTTTTATTATTATTATTAATTTTAAATTCTTTAATGTTATTAAAGTTTTTCTTCTGCACGTAATGTGCTTTTTTTTTTTTTTTTTTTTTTTTTCGCTTTGTTTTTTGTAACTTTTAATACAGTCAGATTATATAAAACCTACACCGAAGCACGAGTACAGTTGAAATAAATTGAATTATAAGTCATTTATAATAAAATGACTTTGAAATTTCAACCAAAAAAAGTGCAATAAAATGAAACTTTTTAAGTTTTTAAAAAGGAAAAATAACAATTTTTTTTTTTTTTTTTTTTTTTTTTTTTTTTTGGGGGGGGGGGGGCATTTTGTTAAAACGTGCCAACCATGCAATTATGTTTTCTAAAATTAAATTAATGATTAAGAATGTATATATCAGACTGATAGTTAAAGCATCCTTTCTTTTGATATGAAAAATTATCTGAAATAAATCAATTTTGAGGTTTTATTATTATTATTATTATTAAAGTTTTAGCTATGCAATAGTTATGAAAATGAATCTCATTCAAGCTTAAATTCTATTAAATGTAATTTTTCCTTCAAATCCATATTAAACATAATAATTTTCATTGCTTTAAATGCAAAAGAAATAAAATTCTAACTCAATTTTATGTTGATGTATTACTACGGAATAAAAAATTTTAGTATTTTTACAGGTTCGTCAACTCACTCACACGCATGCGTACATAGGCTAAATGGAAATGGGGATTATCTTGCCTCAATCAACTTTGCCAGCATCCTGTATTTCCATGGCAAAATTTATAACTCTGCACTGGACTGGACAACTATAATTTTTTAAATTATTAAAATAGTAATAATAAGGGATGTGTGTACATAAGAAAGAATTTTGCTTTTAAAACTATACATAGAAGTGTTATTAAACAACTATGCAGCAAACATTACTTTAATTGAAGAATAATTCAGGTTTAATTTGTACACATTGGATTTTTATGGGAAACTGTAAAAACAAACAAGGTTGACGTGGTCTTAATTTAATAATAATCTTATTTACAAGGAGAGAAAAGTATGTTAATGCATACACAGCATATATACATTCTTTCGTAAGAAACTTTTTTTTTTTTTTTAGGGGGGGGGGGGGGGGTTGTATAGTAAATAATACTGAACACAAAAATAAAGATTCAAAACCGTATGCCGAAATTCTACGTGAGAGATAAAATAATAATCAACTATTATAAGAAAAAAATACTTTTATGAAAGAAGGAATGGCTCAGAATAAATTTAAACTTACCGAATTGATAATAGAACAACACACAGTTGATAAATTGCAGAGTGGTTGTGAATTCATTCAAATTATTAACTCCAAAGATGATAATAGATATTATTAAATCCTCCAGCACAATCAAGAAATTAACAGCAACATGTATCCTTTTAGGGCTTCCAAACACACAAACTTATTTAAAGAGCTGCACCATAGTGGAATGAGTGAGCAGCGCACAGAGCGATGCTGATTTCACAGTGCAACACCCTGTTGTCAGAGAAGTGTGCAAAAGTATATCCGCAATCCACACAGAAAAAGTTTGACGTTCACGGATCCAACAGGTTGCAGTTCCGTGAGCGCGCCAAACTCATGCCAAGCAGGTGCCCCGCCAGAAAGAGTGTGCCTCCAATAATAGAGAAATCCGAAAAGTCGGCTAGCAAGAGGGACAGTTAGAAATGGGTTGTGTCGTGTAATGGGTTCATCTAATAATTCAAGTAAACACAATGCTGAAATCTCCTTTAATAACAAAAAAAAAAAAAAAAAAAAAAAAAAAAAATTATTAAAATAATTTTATCTTACAAAAGAATTAAAAAAAAAACAGAAAAGTGTTATTGTTCTTTTTTTTCCCCTGGTGCAAGAAAAAAGAAATAAACTAACATCGAATGAAAATTTATACCAAACAAAACTAATACAAATAACTGTAACAAACAGAAAAAAGAAAAAACCGAGAACTTTATTTTTTCAAATAATTCTGTTTTTGAAAAAAAAAAAAAAAAAAAAATCAACATCAAATGCGATTTTTTTTTTGTTGTGTAATCTATACCAAACACAATAAATACAACTGAGACAAACAGAAAAAAGTGAATATATATATATATATATAATTTATTTATTTATTTTAATTAAATAATTAATTTTCTTGTTTACTTTTATTTATTTTATTAATTATTATTTTTATTTTATTCTATTTTATCTTTTTGAGGGAAAGACAATTCAAGATTAATGAAGAAAAGAAAATATTTAAAATTATATACACCAAAAAGAAAAGAAAGAAATTTTTCGGAGTTTTTCTCAGAAACTAGGACCGCTTTAGAAAGATTACGCCCCAGTCCCTAATCCTTCGAATGAACAATCGCCGTTAATTTATACAACAAACAGAAATTATTAATATTTAAGTAACGAGAAAAGAAAAGTTAATTTATATCAATGACAAAACCAGTATTAGGGTCATTCTATGTCAAATCAACACAAAAAAGCTGCATTTTTAACCTGACCCCCTCACATTTTTATGAAATTGTTCTATAGAAAAATGAATCTATACACATTAATAAGTCCCTATCTGTTTTAATTTGTTATATAAAGGGCTGCACAAATGGGTAAAAAATTTTAATTTTTAAAATTTTTCTGTTTACAAATGTACCCCTATTTTGTTCCCTAATTAAGGTAGAGATATAAAATAGGTATCATTAGAAAGATTATAAAACAGGCTTTCAAATGATATAGTACCACATACATATAGTTTTTAAAAAATTTCATCTGAAGGTGAAACATTTTGACCTTCAATATTTCAAAAAGTACATACTAGTTTTCTTTTAAAAATCATATGATTGTCTATAATTATTGTGAGTTTCAACATGGGATGCTGAGTTATAAATTAAAAGCAACCCTCCGTCAGTATTTCCGTACTGAAATTGTAGGGGAGAGTGGGGATGAATGAGACATTTTTCATCAGGGTTCGTAAATATCATGATATTTTCAAAATTGTCAACTTATGATAAATATTTTCAGATTTAATACAACTTAAACACCTATACATATTGCACATTATATAAAAACTAATACAAAACATTATTCTAATATAAAATAGTACTTTTTATATATATAATTATAAATATTTTTTTTCTTTTTTTTTTTTTTTTTTTTTTTTTTTTTTTTAAATACTAACAAAATTTTAAGTTAAACAATTTCTCTTTCAAAACTCAAATTATAAAACTATCTCAAATCTCAAGAATGTTTTATTTCTGTTACAAAACTACGTACAAAATGAAATTTATTTATTTTTGTTAAAAAATTTAAACAAAAATGTAAGTTTTTCTGCTTTTCCAGTTCCTAGCCTGTTGCGCAATTTAGAATGAAAAAAACCAAAGCTAGAGAAAATGCTCTCTAAGGATGCTGTTGTTGGTGAAGCAATAAACAG
The DNA here is from genome assembly GCA_963930645.1 of Salticus scenicus. Classification (NCBI taxonomy): domain Eukaryota; kingdom Metazoa; phylum Arthropoda; class Arachnida; order Araneae; family Salticidae; genus Salticus; species Salticus scenicus. Next base: position 5,762,291 of record OZ005650.1, on the reverse strand, counting down.
TTGATTAACTAACTTAGAAATGTTTTCTTTTAGTGGCTGTTCAATTTTAATATTATCCCATCAAGTCAATGGCTCTACAGCTAAGAAATCGTCTTCAAACATAAAGTTCGGAAAGGGGGGATTTTTTTTAGCATTTCATTTAAAATAAAATTTTGAATAGCAATTGAAAATTTAAAGTTTTAATTTTTAGAATTTTTTTAGTTCTAATTATTAGTTCTAATATTTTATCATCAAAAATATAAATTTGATGAATAATGCTATTTTCAAAATACTTCACATAAATGAAAATATCAAAAATATCCAAAATCCCGATATTTTTAAAATAAATATCGGATATATATCATAATATATATCCATGATATATATCGATTGATATATATCCCGAACCCTGTTTTTCATGTTTTTATTAATAACGTTCACCCTATGTAATTCAGAATTTTATAACATGGTTCATAAGTACACTTCAGTAATCTATATAAATAAAGAGAAGTGTCTGTCTATCTGTGTGTGTGTGTGTGTGTCTGTCTGCGCTCTGGTGCTAACATTATTGATCGCAGAGCTTCCAAATTTGGCATATAGGTACCTGGGACCCTACAGGTGTGCACCTCATCGAGATTTTTTCGAATTTCGAATTTGAATTTTTTAAATTAATGTTTTTCCGATTTTAAATATTGCCTTTAATGTTTCATTTTTCATAAATTTAATTATTTTGCTTCAATCGTCTTCGTATCTTAGCAACGGCTATTACACAACTTATTTTTATTTAATTCATTCATTTGAAGGCGAACTTTTTTTTTTAATTTTTGTCTATAATGCGGTGTAAAAAAGTAAATATTAATTCGATTCTTTTGAAAATTCATTTAAATATAGTGACCAGCGAAGCGGGCGTAGCCTGCTAGTCTATATAAATAAAGAGAAGTGTCTGTGTGTGTGTATCTGTGTGTGTGTGTCTGTCTGCGCTCTGGTGCTGGCAGAGCTTCCAAATTTGGCAGATAGGTACCTGGGACCCTGCAGGTGTGCACCTCATCGAGATTTTTTCAAATTTCGGATTTGAATTTTTTAAATTAATGTTTTTTCGATTTTCAATATTGGGTTTAATGTTTCATTTTTCATGAATTTATTCTTCGGTTGTAATCGTCTACGTATCTTAGCAACGGCTATCATGAAATTCATTTTTTATTTAATACATTCATTTGAACGCGATTTTCTTTTTCTTTTTCTTTTCTTTTCTTTTATTATTATTATATTTATTGAAAATCAAACGGTAATGCAATAGAAATGAATTGTTACGTTTATGTATAAATTTTATACTATAGCAACTTTTTATTTTTTTTAATTAATTCCTTCAAAAGAAAAATCTTTTTTTTTTTTTTTTTTTAATTATTATTATTTATAATATTTATTGGGTGAAAAAAAAAAAAAAAATGGTAGTTTACAGTAGAAAGGATACGCTGATTAAAATTCGTTTTTCATGTATTTAATTCCTTTTAAAAGAAAATCTACTTTTTTATCTTATTTTATTGCACTGGTTGGAATCAAATCGTAATATAGTGTAAATAACTGGGGCTATAAAACACAGGGTTCAAAAACTTAAATATATAATAGATGCTGAGATACAGTCATCTTTAAAATCGTAGTTCTTAATTAACAGAAAATCCACAAGAAAATAAATACCCAGATTAAAGTGGCCGGAAAAGACCTTTCTGTAGATAGTGAGAAACTGGACCCGACGCAGTACGGGCAGAAAAAAGAGATGCCTTAGGCAACGGGTACCCGAAGAAGCAAGATCTAAAGCGATTTCAGTGTTTTTTTTTTTTTTTTTTTTTTTTTTTTTTAAGTTTTTATTTGTAATGTGATTTAAAAAACAAATACTGATCCAATTCTTTTGAAAATTCATTTAAATATAGTGACCAGCGAAGCGGGCGTAGCCTGCTAGTCAGTTACATATAAACATACTAACTTTAATAAAAAGTTATCATTTTTAATTAATATATATATATATATTTTTTTTTTTTTTTTTTTTACATGCATGTTCATTGTCCCTGGTTTTATGTGATTTTATTACACACTATGAAGTTACTGAAATTAACATAAACTGATGTATTGACTCAAATTAACATCAAAAGGCAAAAGTCCTTTGGTTCGCACAGTTTCTAGTGATCTATGGTTGGTAATTTCATCTAATAAGATCTAATCTAAAAATAAATAAATAAGACACTAGAAAGATATAAATCATTATAATAGAGTAGAAATTATCCAGATAAATTTTTGTTTCCGACTGATCGGGAAAAATAAGCATTCTATTCTGAATTACATTAATAATCACCAGGATTTATTTAATTTGCTCGATTGATATTGTGATTTTAATCCAATTATTATTAGTTTATTTTTATTATTATTATTATTATTGATTTAAGTTGCAATGAATATTCTAACTTGTATTTTTTTTAATCATAATTATTACAAACAAAAATCAGCACAATTAATTTCAATCTATTTTTCTCTAAATCTATGCTACTTTTATAATTCCGTGTTATAATTATTGAGCTACAGGTTATAAAAATATTGAAAATCTATTTACAATTTGTTTTAATATAATTCTTGTGTACAATTTTAAATTAGCACATAGTGGGAAATGTCCCATTCCTCCCCATTCAAACTGATCCATTCATCCCCACCACCCCATGATCTTATAAAACATGAAATAGGCCTAAGGAACAATTGTCAATATTCTTCTTGAATATCATAAACACAATAAAAGATTATGCCTTTTCAGCATTAAGTTATATTAACTTTAAGCAAATAGTTAATTTTTAACTATTATCTAATTGAATCAGCAGAAAAAGACACTTTAATTTTTTTCTGACAGCACAATTCTGAAACTACGCTTGATGAATGATCTCAGTACTGCCATACATAAAAAAAAATTATATTTTTTAAAATTAACTAAAGTATGAAAAATAAGTGACAACTTGCGTTCACACACAAGGAAATCTCTTAAGCGTGACAGAGTCGGGTACTGATGAGCGTAACTATATAGGCTGATAATAACAATATATTAATAATAATAATAATAAAATCCTACCAAAAATGACTCTTATAAAGCCGTTATTTAATTTTTCTTTTCCGGGGAACTAAACAGCACCTAGGTCCTATTTATCACTAATCCCTGATAGATAAGGGTACAAATATTGAATGCATTGACATTGTGTATTTTATTATATTTGCAAAACTTTATTTATTTTAGTGTGAAAATACTGATGGAGCATTGCATTTCAATTTATGACTCAGCATCCCATGGCTATCCCATCTTGAAATCCACAATAATTAGAGACAATAAATAAACGTTTAGTGCAATGTGTAGGTCAAAATGTTTTACCTTAAAAAGAAAATTTTTAAAAATATATGCATGTGATATATCATTTGAAAGCCTGTTTTATAAGCTTTCTAACGATGCCAATATTATAAGTTAATTAGGAAATAAAATATAGGTACATTTGTAGTAGTAGAATTTCGAAAATTTGCATTTTTTACTCATTTTTGCAGCCCTGTATATCAGAAACTAAAAGAGATAAGGACATATTAATTTACTATATATATAGAGAGAGAGAGATATAAAGAGAGAGAGAGAGAGAGATTATTAAATACATTTTTTTTTTTTTTTTTTTTTTTTTGCTTGCTTCAGTTGTGCCCTTTTCAGTTGCAAGTACCCTGCCTGCGCTTCTCCTTTCTAGAGTGAATACTATAAAATATAATGTTTATGTTTAAAGAAGTGCAAGGAAAATCTAAGCTGCCCCCTTCCTTCTCCATTTATAATTATATACTCTACTGACACAGATATTTTCCGAGTACAAAACTTTTGCACACATCAACGGTTACAACCGCATAAATAAATATCAAACCGAAAAGCTATGGTGAACTTCATACTCTTAAAATTCAAAAAGACTGTTACTGAAGAAATTTACAAAAGTCAAAGAGGGACATTTTAAATTCTCTGATAAGCAGAAAGTAAACATATTATTTTTGCACAAGTTTCATAATAAACGACGAAATGGATGAGCCCTCAATTTGGGATTGTATTTATCCTCGCGATTTCGTTTCAAAGGTGACGACTTTGTTTTCTACTTGACGTGAAAAAACAAAGTTTAATAATTCTTGGCTTATGAGTCTTATGATTAAAAAAAAAAAAAAAAAAAAAAAAAAAAAAAAAATTGGTTTTACTTGTATTATTGTTGAAATTTCAACTTTAGGTGGAGGATTCCCTTACGGTCTCATGTTTTGGAGAGTCTAGATTATTTTATTTATTGACTAGCAGGCTTTGCCCGCTTCGCTGGTCACTAAATTTAAAGGAAACTCTTTTCTATATAGCTTTATAAAAATAAAATAAAATACTAAAATTGCTCAAAAGCTCGCTTCGGATCCCTGCTGCCTTCGGTAGCGATTTGGTCATCCGCTAAAACTCGGGCGCTTGTCCTTATTACCTGAGACAATGGTTTACCAATAGGCTTGCATTAAGTCCTTATTAGATAACAGTTTCGAAATAGATAGTATCGAAAAAAAAAAATGAAGTATCCCCTTTATATTTGAATCCCAGTTACATATGAATAACACTATACGTGGTGCACATAATATTTGCTTTTACGTTATTTCCTATGTTTATTTTGTTTATCCCCGATCAACCATAAAAATGATAACAATTTCACGCTAAATATTATAATATGCTATGACCGGCTACGTCTGTTGCATGAGACAATTAATTTTTTGTGGTTATTAGTATTCATGGTTTGTAAGCATGATCATAATACCGCCTTAATATAGCTCTCTTTGGCGACTTTTGAATTTTTGTCACCATTTTAGATTTTATCCCTTGTAAAAATAAGACTTAATACCTTGTAACAATATGCTATGAGCGCTATTTCTGACATATTTTAGACAACTAAACTTTTAATGGTTATATATATTTCCCATTAAGCATATTTTTATTTTCATTTATTTATTTAAATATTGATGAAATTTGAACTTCAATTTGGTCTAGTGTTGTACAGGCTGTATACTACACGTTTGTGTTTGTGAAAGAAAATTTATAAAATACATACATTAGTTAATTTTAAAAAATCTAATTGTCCGATCGATAAGCTGTTTAGTTTAATCCGTTGGATTCACAAAAATTGCATCTTTCATTTGGTATCTTATTTGTAACGATACGACTGATATTTCTAATTTTTTTAATTTACTTTCCTCATTTTAAATACATGTAATTTTTATTGTTCACGTTTTTTTTTTTTTTTTTTTTTTTTTTTCCGTCGAAAAAATAATGATAATTTTTTTGGCAACAATTAAATTAAGGAATAAAATTAAATATTTTAAATAAATGTAATTTTTATTGTTCACGTTTTTTTTTCTTTTTTTCTGTCCAAAAAAGAATTTTTTTTGGCAACAATTAAATTAAGGATTAAAATTAAATGGCCAATTTATCAGTTATTAGAAGGTTTTTATTTTAACATTTTAATTAATTAAAAGAAAACTAAAACAAAATTCGAAAATCCGGCTTCGAGGTGCATCAGGGGAGGTCATTACGAATCAACATGCAAATTTTTGTAGCTCAGCCATCAGCCGTTAGGAACACACCTAAACTTTATTGAATAGCAATAAAGTTCAAATTGACTCTAGAAAACGTTTGTATGGGAAATAGAAAAGGGCTGTTTTTAGGGTTTTCCCGGAAATTATTCGATTTTTTCTCGCCTTTTAAACCTTCCCTAGACCTCCACGAACATTTCAAGACTAAGATAAGATAAATCCGTTCAGCCGTTCTCGAGTTTTAGTGAGACTAACGAACAGCAATTCATTTTTATTCATTTATATATATATAGATTTATTTTGCTGAATTTTCTTGCGCATTCAATAGCTAGTATGTTTTTCAGTGTTTTATGGCCCTGCTCTCTACAAATAAAGCACTTTAGTTATGTATGTGTGTGTACTTTTTGATGTCATATAAATCATGGGGTGAGGAGGCTCCCTTTGCTAAACTATCTCCATGATTTTCACTCACGGTATACATGTATCAAGTAATTTACCGTGCCGATTTTTTTTTTTTTTTTTTACGAGAAAAATATTATGAAATGTTAAATAAAAGTTCAAGACATTTTAAGAGAAAAGAAAAGCTGTTTTTTGAATTTTAAATATTGCTTTAAATTTTAATGGTAATTGATTTGACAGAAATATTCGACACAATATCAATATTTTAGTATATTACACGCCAAAAAGTAAAAAAAAAAAAAAAAGTACAGTTTTAGTTTAACAGAGTGTGAAAGAAAATCGAATATATATATAAATTCTTGGCCTATGCATACAGTACAACAGAAATGGACACTTTTTGCATGCAGCATACAATGAACGCCCCCTGACGACGTATTGTATTGTTATAGGCTTATAGTTTAAAAGTTTTTCATTATTTTTCCTACTTTTCCAATTGTTCATGCTTTCCAAGGGAACAAATATTAATTACTAGTTATTTTCTTTTCAGAAAAACATATTTCTTCAACAAATAATGCACACTTAAACATTATTCAAAAATACGCAAATGCCTCTGCTTTCTCCAGCTCTTTTCAAACCTTTAATATAAAAAAAGAAATTTTCTTTTTGATGAATGGGAGAGAGGAAAAATGTCGTTTAACAAAAAAGCCAATGAAGCGATAAACCGCGCCAAAGCGAATGCGCAAGTATCTTTTTTTTTCTTTTTTCCTACCTGCACTTTGAAAGATTTTCACGACTATCTCTTCTCTAAGTCCGGTTGTTTTCGTAAGCCCCGCAGCGCAAAGTGGGCACGGCATATACAACCAGGATGTACGCGCGACTCTTGTGGCACGACCGGGGGAGGGAAAGGGCACGCACAAAATGGGGATGCCGAAAAAAGAAGAGAGAGTCTGTTTTCAAGCAACACGTTTCTCCTATGCTTATTTGGAAAGGGTAAAGGTGTAAAGGTATATTCAATTCGGACACCCCCTTTACTCATTATTTAGAAAATCGATTTTTTATGTCGTTTCTTTAGTGAAAATTTAACAATTTTACAACATCGAGGTTAATTTAATTTTCTTTTATTTATTTAACAAAGTAATGAATGACCAATATACACTGTGGCTTTTTTTTAATGAAAAAAAAAAGGGGGAGATTTTTTTTTTGTGCAATTTTAATAAATCATGAAACTTTTTTACTATAAGTAATGTTAAGAAACACACATTCGATTTTTTGTTTTACTTATTTTAAAGCTACATTGTGAAATTGTGTATATAAATATATATATATATAATCGTTATTATGCAACATTATAAATTTGCATTTAAATTAAAACTGCTACATTCGCGCAATTTACTATGATTGACATTTACCATGTCCCTTGGTATTTAACATTAAAATTAAGTATCCAATTTTGTTTCGTATATGAATGACACCGAGAGAAAAAACGTATCGCCTTCATCTAGAACGAATAAGTGGTCATTTTCTAAATCTCTAAACAAGAAATATAGATTTCCGAGCTATGCGTATATAAGGCACGCCAATAAGCTGAATAGACGAAATGATAGAGAATTTCTAGTCTATACATTTCAAGATGGTGAAACAATATTATGAATCCTTTGTATTGCGAGAAATTCTCGCTTGATTTTCTTGATTTAGGTTATAAACCAAGATGATAGTTGCTAAAACTCGCCTCTTGCACTCGCATTTATTCGCAGAGATTTTCAAATAAGTTTGACCTCGACAGTATAGGCAAACGCTCTAGAATAGGGGTTTCTAGAACTCACTTTCAAAGGGGACTAGAATTTATAAGCATGACATGGAACTATTTTCAGAGTCACAATTTAGATTCTAGATGTCAGTTACAGAACTTTTTCTCGGTGTATGTATACACGGTTTATTTTTAATTTTGCGTACTATGACAAATACCCTAGTGGGCAATTGCAATTGTCCACCAGTGTATCTTATCGTTATTTAAATTCCCATTTCATCTCACTTTAGATGAATTCTAAGCAACATGCTTAGTCTCATATTGTGGGTAAAATTCCATCAATCAAGAAATTTCTATAACTTTAAAAATTCTACAAAATTTCATAATCCGTCAGGGGCCGGCTATCCAATATTTGTGCCCAGGGCACTTTAAAATTTTCGTGTTCTCTTACAGGAGTTCCCCTCAGACTTCTCCCTCATCCACTGCCCCCATGCAAAAAAAAAAAAAGGGCCGGTTTTTAACGTACCACACTATTTAGCAGGCAGCAAAGCAGACTGAAAAACGTTATTGGGTCAAAAAATTAATCTGCTTCTATTTTGGGCTCTAAAGACGAATAAAATGACTCCCAGTCAGCCTATCGACAGATTTTACTATAAAATTTTATTCATGTAAGTGAAACTGAGTTAGAAAACGAAAAAAACAAGAAAGAAAAATCATGCAGTACGCATTGATTAGTAACACTTTCCAACTGTACGTAATTGTTGTATCGAATAACTTTCAATATTCTTTGCCTAAGTTATCACACAACAAATAGAAGGACTGAAAAACATACAGATAGACTAATTGATTTTAAAATGACTCTTAGGCATTTTGGAAAGTGTTAAAAAGGCTTAACGCAAAAGAAAACGCAGCCATTAGATTATAATTACAGCTTTTGAGCTCTCTGAATATTTTAGTGTAGCCTTGTAAATCAGAAAGTTAATCATATCATATTCTATACAAACCATTATATTAGAATATTAAGGTTAATTAATTTCAATATTTTTAAGATTTTTACAGTAGAAAGATTTTTAAATATAATTTTCAAAAAATTCTGTCCTAAAACTGCATTGGCTTTTTTTTTTTTTTTTTTTTTTTTTTTTCGTTGTCGTTATTCTTGTTGTCCCTGTAAACAAACTAGTTGTACAGGACCTATTAATGTCATTTTAAATGGGAAAAATTCTATAGGGATAATGTTTATAAAAATAACACTCATAGAACACAATGCTTTCGAATGCTTTTGGGTATCCCTGTACACAAACCAGAAGAGATATTCACTCAATTTTCAATATGGAACATCCGATAGTAAACTTCAATAAAATATATCAGTTTCGAGAAATTCCATAAATAATTACAGGAGCTAAAGCGCGGGCTTACAGACAGACAGACAGATACACAAGCTGAAATCATATTCACACTTAAAAATGTTAGAAAGTGTTAAAAACGCTTAACGTAAACGAAAGTACAGTTCTAGCATTTTGTTATTAATAACTCTTAATATAAATGGATATTTTTGGGTCACCCTGTAAATCTAATGCTAATCATGCTACATTCTATGCAAAGAATTTTTTTGTGCATTTAAATAACATATTTCAGTTTCCTAAAACTTCGTGGAAAGTAAAGTTATTAAAATTTGATTTATAGAAATATCTCTCCTAGAACGCAATGCTTTGGAATACTTTTGAGTGTCCCTGTATATAAATCGGTGGTGGTATTTCCTCCATTTTATGCAGGGCACATCCAATAGGGAATTTGAATAACGTATTTCAATATCATTAAGATTTGTCTACAGAAAAGGTATGAAAATATGGTTTATAGAAATAAATCTCATAGAACACAATGCTTTTTAAATACTTTCGGGTGTCCCTGTACACAAACCTGTAGAGGTATAAACTCCATTTTCAATAGGGAACATCCGATAGTGAACTTGAATAACATATATCAGTTTCAAGAAATTACATAAATATTTACGGGAGTTAGAGATCGGACAGACGGACAGACAGACAGACAGACAGACGGACGGACAGGCAGATACACAAAACTGAAATCATATTCACACTTAAAAAATGCTAGAAAGTGTTAAAAACGCTTAACATAAACGAAAGTACAATTCTAGCAATTTTTTATTAATACCTATTAATATAACCGGATATTTTTGTGCCACCCTGTAAATGTAATGCTAATCATGCTATATTCTGTGCAAAGCATTCTTTTGTGCATATAAATAACATATTTCAATTTCCTAAAACTTCGTGGAAAGTAAATTTATTAAAATTTGATTTATAGAAATATCTCTCATAGAACGCAATGCTTTGGAATACTTTTGAGTGTCCCTGTATATAAATCGGTGGTGGTATTTTCTCCATTTGATACAGGAAACATCCAGTAGGGAATTTGAATAACATATTTCAATTTCATTAAGATATGTCTACAGCAAAGGTATAAAAATATGGTTTATAGAAATAGTTCTCATAGAACACAATGCTTTGAAATACTTTCGGGTGTCCCTGTACACAAACCGGTAGAGGTATAAACTCCATTTTCAATAAGAAACGTCCGATAGTGAACTTGAATAACATATATCAGTTTTAAGAAATTCGATAAAGATTTACGGGTGTTAGAGATCGGACAGACAGACAGACAGACAGGCGGACAGGCAGATTACACAAAACGGAAAAAAATGCTAGAAAGTGTTAAAAACGCTTAACTTGAACGTAAGTACAATTCAAGCAATTTTTTGTTAATACCTCTTAATATCACTGGATATTTTTGTGTCACCCTGTAAATCTAATGCTAATCATGCTACATTCTATGCAAAGCATTCTTTTGTGCATGAAAATAACATATTTCAGTTTCCTAAAACTTCGTGGATAGTAAATTTTTTAAAATTTTATTTATAGAAATATCTCTCCTAGAACGCAATGCTTTGGAATACTTTTGAGTGTCCCTGTACATAAACCGATGGTGGTATTTCCTCCATTTGATACAGGAAACATCCGATATAAAGCTTGAATAACATATTTCAATTTCATTCAGATATGTCTACAGTAAAAGTATGAAAATATGGTTTATAGAAATACCTCTCGTAAAACACAATGCTTTGAAATACTTTCGGGTGTCCCTGTACACAAACCAGTAGAGGTATAGACTCCATTTTCAATAGGGAACGACCGATAGTGAATTTACATAACATATTTCAATTTCATTAAGATATGTCTACAGTAAAGGTATAAAATTATGGCTTATAGAAATACCTCTCATAGAACACAATGCTTTGAAATACTTTCGGGTGTCCCTGTACACAAACCAGTAGAGGTATAAACTCCATTTTCAATAGGGACCGTCCGATAGTGAACTAGAATAACATATATCAGTTTCAAGAAATTTCATAAATATTTACGGGAGTTAGAGCGCGGACAGACAGACAGACAGACAGACAGACAGACGGACAGACAGACAGACAAACGGAAGTCATAAACACTTTTCAACCTTGTTGGAAAGTGTTAAAAAGGGAAGATTTAGACTAGGGGTGGGAATCGATTAAGAGTTTTAACTGGGTTAATCGTAGTCCATTAATCGATTAATCGTTCGATTAATCGGATTTTTAATCGGTTTTCATTTTTCTTTATATAATTTTATTTCAATGATGAATAAAACTCTCATATTACATATATATATATATATATTTCATAATTTTGACTGATTTTTTTTTTTTTCAAAAATTTTTGTCTAATCAATTATATCTGTTTCATAACTGTAATTTAAATCAATTTTCAGAGTAATAATTGGTGACTTTAAGTGTTAATTTTATATAAATATTTTCACTTATTCAATTTTATTTATATATTTATTTATTTATTCTTTAATAAATTATTTTTTTGATTCATTTTGAAAAAAACATTAAATGAATTTACACATATTTTAGTTTTATATTTGCAGGCCTTGTTCATCTCGCTTGTCACTATTTTTAAATGAATTCTCAAAATTCCATATCATTATCATTCTATATCATTATCAAATTCTTATATTTTAGTTCTTCTTTGTCACTTCGGACTAGAACACAGAATGTTATTTTCTGTATCTACTTCAATAAATACTATCAGCAATTCTGAACAGACAATAAACGTTTGAAGATACTGTGAAACTCTGTTGACATCTCCCCCATCAGAGGGATAGTAAAAATCTCAATCCTTTTTTTTTTTAATCTTTAGCATTTCAATTTTTTTGAAAGCTTCTTGTTTCTGAGAATACTATTACCCTTGAAAACACTTTATGTAGAAGGCTACAGACAGGAGGTGTTGCTCTAGCATGCACATGAAGCGGCATTTTGTTTAATAACTGTCCTCCCCCATTTCTCTATCAACAAAAGTGCAACAACTTCTTTTAAGAGGTTTTACTTTTATTTATTTACTAGCAGGCAACGCCCGCTTCGCTGGTCCCTATTTTTAAATGAATCACTATAATGAATTCTCAAAATTGCATTAATTTTTATCACGTGAAAAAAAAGAGAAACAAAATCCGATTAGGAAAAATGTCGCACCGGGTTCTCACTGCCTTCGGAAAAAATTCCCAATCTAACTCTTATTTCTATTATTTTTCCCCTTCGCACCCCCTCCCGTCTATCCCAATAATTTTACAAATTCGAAAATATCCGCAATCGATTTGTAAGTATCAAAAACCTCTAAGAACCAGTTTTGAACGATCTATCTCTATTTTTATTTTTTTGCCCCACCGCTCCCCCCCTTCCCACCCCTCCTAATAATTTTAAAATTTCGAAAATATCCGCAATCGATTTGTAGGTATCGAAAACCTCTATGTACTGATTTTGAATGACCTAACTCCATTTTTGTTTTTTTTGCCCCTCCTCCCCCTCCCTTCCCGGCCCTATTAAAAACTTTACACTTTCGAAAATATCCCCATTCGACTTGCAGGCCTCTGAAACCTATCTGTACCAATTTTGAACGGCCTAACTGTATTTCTATTAGTTTTTGCCCCGTAGCCCCTCCCTTCCCGCCCCTCCTAATAATTTTACATATTCGAAAATATCCGCAATCGATTTGTAAGTATCGAAAACCTCTATATATCAATTTTGAACGATCTAACTCCATTTTTGTTTTTTTTGCCCCCCTCTCTCCCTCCCCCCTTCACGCCCCTCCTAATAACTTAACACTTTCGAAAATATCCCCATTCGACTTGCAGGCCTTTAAAACCTATCTGTGCCAATTTTGAACGGCCTAACTGTATTTCTATTTGTTTTTGCCCATAGCCCCCCCCTTACCGCCCCACCATCCTTCCCGCCCCTCCTAATAATTTTTAAAATTCGAAAATATCCGCAATCGATTTGTAAGTATCGATAACCTCTATATACCAATTTTGAACGATAACACTGTTTTTATTTTTTTGCCCCCCCTCTCCCCTCCCCCCTTCACGCCCCTCCTAATAACTTAACACTTTTTAAAATATCCCCATTCGACTTGCATACCTTTAAAACCTGTCTGTACCAATTTTTAACCGCCTAACTGAATTCCCATTTGTTTTTGCCCCATAGCACCCCCCCCCCTTGTAGCCCCACCTGGGGGCTGAATTTCTAAAATTCCAGAAATTGGTTTTTAGATATTTTTATTAGCTATATTTTCGAGCAAAAATTTCACGTGTATCTATTTTTTTGTTTGAGATATATAGGATTATGCAAAATCACGTTTTACGCATGTAAAATCACGTTTTGCCCCCCCGTCCCCCTTGGGGACCGAATTTTGAAAATTCCAGAAATTGGTTTTTAGACATTTGTGTTAGCTATATTTCAAAGCAAAAATTTTACGGATATCTGTTTTTTTGTTTGAGATTATGTAGGATTATGCAAAATCACGTTTTACGCGTGTGAAATCACGTTTTGCCCCCCCGCCCCCTTGGGGACCGAATTTTGAAAATTCCAGAAATTGATTTTTAGACATTTGTGTTAGCTATACTTTAGAGCAAAAATTTCACGTGTATCTATTTTTTTGTTTGAGATATATAGGATTATGCAAAATCACGTTTTACGCATGTGAAATCACGTTTTGCCCCCCCCCCCCGTCCCCCTTGGGGACCGAATTTTGAGAATTCCAAAAATTGAATTTTAGACATTTGTGTTAGCTATATTTTGAAGCAAAAATTTTACGGATATCTGTTTTTTTGTTTGAGATATGAAGGATTTTGTGAAATCACGTTTTACCCCCCTTCCCCCCTTGGGGGGCGAATTTTGTAAAATCGCTTCTTAGTGGATGCCTACGTCATAGAACGAACATTGTCACAAAATTTCATGCTTCTAGGTCCAGAGGTTTGGTCTGGGCGTTGATAGATCACCCCCTCACTCAGGAAGTCTTCTTTTATATATATAAGACTAGCAGGCAACGCCCGCTTCGCTGGTCCCTATTTTTAAATGAATCACTATAATGAATTCTCAAAATTGCATTAATTTTTATAACATGAAAAAAAAGAGAAACAAAATCTGAGTAGGAAAAATGTCGCACCGGGTTCTCACTGCCTTCGGAAAAAATTCCCAAAATGCTCTAACTTTATTTCTATTATTTTCCCACTTCGCCCCCCCCCTCCTGTCTATCCTAATAATTTTACAAATTTGAAAATATCCGCAATCGATTTGTAAGTATCAAAAGCCTCTATGCACCAGTTTTAAACGATATATCACTATTTTTATTTTTTTACCGCTCTACTCCCCCCCCCTCCCAATAATTTTAAAAATTCGAAAATATCCGCAATCGATTTGTATGTATTGGAAACCTCTATGTACCAATTTTGAATGATCTAACTCTATTTTCTTTTTTTTTTGCCCCTCTGCCCCCCCCCCTTCCCGGCCCTCCTAATAACTTTACACTTTCGAAAAAATCCCCATTCGACTTGCAGGCCTCTAAAATCTATCTGTACCGATTTTGAACGGCCTAACTGTATTTCTATTTGTTTTTTACCATAGCCCCCCCCTTCCCGCCCCACCTAATAATTTTAAAATTTCGAAAGTATCCGCAATCGATTTGTAAGTATCGAAAACATCTATATACCAATTTTGAACGATCTAACTCTATTTTTATTTTTTTGCCCCCCCTCTCCCCTCCCCCTTTCCCGGCCCTCCTAATAACTTTACACTTTCGAAAATATCCCCATTCGACTTGCAGGCCTCTAAAACCTAACTGTACCAATTTTGAACGGCCTAACTGTATTTCTATTTGTTTTTGCCCCATAGCCCCCCCCTTGCCGCCCCTCCTAATAATTTTACAAATTCGAAAATATCCGAAATCGATTTGTAGGTATCGAAAACCCCTATATACCAATTTTGAACGATCTAACTCTCTTTTTATTTTTTGCCCCCCCCCCCTGCTGCCCCACCTGGGGGCTGAATTTCTAAAATCCCAGAAATTGGTTTTTAGATATTTGCATCAGCTATATTTTAGAGCAAAAACTTCACGCATATCTATTTTTTTGTTTGAGATATATAGGATTATGCGAAATCACGTTTTTACGCATGTGAAATCACGTTTTGCCCCCCCGCCCCCCTTGGGGACCGAATTTTGAAAATTCCAGAAATTGGTTTTTTGACATTTGTATTAGCTATATTTTAAAGCAAAAATTTTACGGATATCTGTTTTTTTGTTTGAGATATGAAGGATTTTGTGAAATCACGTTTTGCCCCCCCTCCCCCCCTTGGGGGCGAATTTTGTAAAATCGCTTCTTAGTGGATGCCTACGTCATAGAAAGAACATTGTCACAAAATTTCATGCTTCTAGGTCCAGGGGTTTGGTCTGGGCGTTGATAGATCACCCCCTCACTCACTAACTCACTCAGGAAGTGTTCTTTTATATATATAGATTTATTTTATTTTTTATTTTTTTGCTTTTTCATTATTTGATGGATGCTTCTTAGAATGTTTGTTAGCAAAATATGTGAAAAAATATATTTTAGGCAGAACAATATTTTTACTTTAATTCGTAGTTTGACAATTTTAATAAATAATAAATTAGACATTTTTATCTTTTAACTTCACATTTTTTTTATGAGTCTTTTCAATTTTATTAAAAAGGCGATAGTAGTATTATAAATTTAATTATTGAGCTCATATAAATAAGAGTGAAATTATACATATTCCAATGGACTGACATAAATGAGACTAAAATAAACAATTTGATTGTGTTAGATCAAAGAATTAAACTATATAAGAACATTCTGAATACTTAAATAGTGGACTGTAATAAAAACTTGACAAACTAGAGGTGATTTAAACATCACTACTACATTTATTTAAAACTTTAAAAATGGGAGTAAAGAAAGATGCCAGCCTCCCTTGAGCGGAGTTACAAACTAACTGAGCTCCGAACGAAGGAGCGAACTTTTCAGAGTGCGCAGGCGCAACATACCGCCCGGCGTTGAAATGCAAATTTCAAAAAGTTACACAAAATTACATGAGACATAACCATAGAAACATATGTTGGAAATACAAACTGATTTATAGATTAATCACATTGAAAATAAAAAACAATAATTAACACAATTTTAACTTATACATGAAACAATCTATATATGCAAGGTAAGTAAATAAAACCAAAGGAAAACTTATATAGCAATATTAAGAAAATTCAGTATTATTTCTTTCTCAATTTTTAATAGTTTTTTTTTTTTAGAATATATTTATTTAATATATTTTTTATAATATACCATTTTTCATATCTAAACAAGAATAAAACAAATGTCCATAATATAAACTGTCATTCCTTTCAATAGAATATAAGCAGTAAAATGAAATTAATATATTGTATAATCATTAATTGGCAAAATAGCTAATTTTGAAATAGCTCTTTTCAATATTCCATTTTTTGTTCGAATATCTACTACTCTCACAATATTATCCCTTCCAATATAGTTTTAGTAATGCGGCCTAGTAACCATTTTAGAGGGGGCAAATTATCCTCTTTTATGACGACCATATCGCCTACCTTTACGTTTTGTTTTTCAAAGTACCACTTAGTCCTTTGCTGTAGATTATTTAAGTAATTGTTAGACCAAAATTTCCAAAATGTCTGAGTTAGTTTACAAGTTTGTTGCCACAAATTTAATTTATTGGTTTGAATGTTGGTCAGTGAGGGTTCGGGGATGGCCGTTAACGATCGACCGATAAGAAAATGACCAGGGGTCAAAATTTCCAAATCCTCTATGTCTGCCGAGAGAGGGGTTAATGGACGTGAATTCAACATGGATTCAATTTGAATCATGATGGTTTGAAAGGCTTCGTATGTCAGTTTAGCATCACCTATAATACGCTTGTAATAATACTTAAAAGATTTAATCCCGGCTTCCCATAAGCCACCAAAATTTGGTGCCCTGGGAGGAATAAATTTCCATTCTATTTTCTCATTTAAGGAGAAATTTACCAAATTTTCATCTTGTTGGGTAATTAATTTAAAAAATTCCTTTAAGTCTTTATTAGCTCGAACAAGATTACTCCCATTGTCTGAAAAGATTTTAGCACATTTACCTTGTCTGCCGATAAAACGTTTCAAGGCAGCAATTAGTGACTCTGAAGTTAAGTCAGAGACGATTTCTAGGTGTATTGCCTTAGTTGTAAGGCAAACGAAAAGAGCAACATAAATTTTAATGGGAGCCCCTTTTCTTTTATGCTTATTTTTTATAAAAAATGGGCCACACAGATCTATACCCGTACTATTGAATGCGAAAACAGGATTTATCCTCTCTTTAGGCAGATCACCCATTTTTTGAGAGCATAACTTAGGGTTAGCTCTAAAACATTGGACACAATTATGGATAATTTTACGACATGCATTTCGACCATTTAAGGGCCAATATTCTTGCCTAATGTTATAAAGTAATGTCTGAGGACCTGAATGGTGAAGTTTTTCATGAAAATGTTTAATAATTATCTCACTGAACTTACCCTTTGGCAATATTATTGGATGTTTTTTCTTATAGTTCAAATCTGCGTTATGCAACCTACCTCCAATTCTTAATAAACCATCTGAATCAATGAACGGTGCCAGGGGGCGAAGCCTGCTGCTAAGAGAAATACAGTTATTAATTTTTAGACTTGTTATATCATTCCTAAATTCTCCCTCCTGTAAGGTCTTTAGTATAAAATTTAGCGCAGCCTTCTTTTCTTCTGGACCTAGGTATCCAGTTTTTCTTTCCCCTGGATGTCTTAGGTTGTTGATAAATCTGAAAATAAACGCTAAAACATGCACAATTTTAGTAAAACTATTACTAATGGTTAAAATGTCATCAACAAAATTGAAAGGTTGGGTAGTTACATAAAGGGAAAATTTAAGTTCAGAATCATTAAGACGTTTTTTAGCTTCAGAAAAATATTCGTCGCTAGAGTCAGTAATGTCATTATTCGAAAGTTGTATAGGCTCATGATGAAGAAAATCTGGTCCATTGAACCAGAACTCAGAAAGTTGATGAGGAGGGCTTCCTCGTGAAACAAGATCAGCTGGATTTTCGGTTGATTTAACATGCCTCCAACAAAAATTCTTCGTGAGTTCCTGGATTCGAGATATTCGATTAGACACAAAAACCTTGAGCACGTGGGGTGATGAGTTGATCCATGATAAAACGATTTTAGAATCGCTGTATAGATATACAGAGCTTAATTGTATATTTAATGATGTGATTACCTTTGATATCAGTTTAGATAACAATTCAGCCGCACAAAGTTCTAGGCGAGGTATAGTCAATACTTTAAGAGGAGAAACTCGGGACTTACTACACAGTAAGCTCACATGTACATCGTTTGAACTAGTGATCACACGTAAATAAACCACTGCGCCATATGCCTCTTGTGACGCGTCCGAAAAGCCGTGGAGCTGCAGTTCACGACAATTAGAGTTTGAGAACACGAAACGTGGGATCGTAATATCTTTAAGCTCGTTTAGAGCATTTCGGAATTTTATCCATGTGTTTTTTTCTTGTGTTGGAAGTTCCTGATCCCAATCAATTTTCAAAAGCCACAATTTTTGTAGAAATATTTTAGCCTGTACTATCACTGGTCCTACTAGACCCAATGGGTCAAAGAGTCTAGCGATCTCTTTCAGAACACCACGTTTGGTGATTGTATTAGAATAATCTGATGATACCGTGAAACTGAAATTATCATCTTTGGGATTCCATTTTAGCCCTAGTGTTTTCACCGAAGTTTTATCATTTTTTTCGAAGTGATAGTCTTGCTCACTGTAAGGGACTTGTTCTAATAATTCTCTGGCATTTGAAACCCATTTATGCAACTCTAGTCCACCAGCCGTTAACATTAACACCAACTGTTTCTGGAGTTCCAGAGCAGACGACACTTCATCAGTTCCCGTTAGAATGTCGTCAACGTAAAAATCCTTAAGTGTGGCGGCAGAAGCTAACGGATAATTAGCCCCTTCATCACTAGCGATTTGTTTTAGTACACGAGTGGCCAAGTAAGGAGCACATTTTGTGCCGTATGTTACAGTTAATAATTTATAAATTTTAGGCTTTTCCTTAGGGGTTTTATTCCAAAGAATACATTGCCAATTACATTGTTCAGGATTAACCCATATCTGTCTATACATTTTTTTAACATCCGCAGTGAAAACTATTTTGTGCGTACGAAAACGTAATAAAATGGCACACAAATCTTCTTGTACTACACCTCCATTTAATAAACAATCATTTAATGATAACCCATTGGTAGTGGGTGAACTGGCGTTGAATACCACCCTTAATTTTGTAGTGCTGCTATCAGGTTTAAGCACAGCGTGATGTGGAAGAAAATATTTAACAGTGTTTATTTCATTATCATTTAATTCTCTCATGTGGCCTAACTGTTCATATTCATTCAAAAAAAAAACATACAATTCAGAAATGTTGGGATTTCTATTTAATTGTCTGTATAAATTATTTAACTTTTGTTTGGACGAATGGAAAGAATCTCCCAATTCAGAATTATTTTTCATTGGTAAGTTCACTATGTACTTCCCGTTATCATCTCTGCGATATGTTTTCACGAACTGCTTTTCACACTCTATCTCTTCCTTATTTCTCAAACTAGGTGAATCTAGTATATTTTCAATCTCCCAAAATCTTTTCATAATATTTTCTAAATTGGAGTTATCTGACTGGGAAATAATGGCACAATACAATGGATGTGGAGTGCCTTGAACCGCTCCACTAAGCACATATCCAAACACAGTATCCTGTAAAATTGCACCCGTTTCAGGAATTTTGATTTTATTGGTTAACATTAATTCAAAAAATATTTCGGCCCCAATCAGTAAATCAACATTGTTGTTATTTTTTAATAGTGTTTGATCGGCCAGCTTAATTCCCCTTGGAATATTTAATTTTAATGTATTAGAATAGTTTATTGGTAACGCATCAATAATTTTTGGAACAATCAAAAATTCCAGATTAGCTGAAAACGAATTATTCTCATTTGTTATCAGTGCTTGTGTTTTCGTTTTTATATTTATCGGAATTCCCGACAGCGCCGAAAGAGGAATGTTTATTTTTTCTTTTTTCAATCCTAACTTATTTACAAATTTTGCTGTTGCAATATTAGACTGTGAGGCGCTGTCAAGAATTGCAGTAGCTGGGTGATAAAACCCGTATTCATCTAACACAAACACTGTGGCCGTCGCTAATATAACTCTTTTATTTTCAGAAACAAAACATGTAATCGGCGCCGACTGTTTGCTTTTAGTCGATCCACCTGCTTCATCTAGCAGACGATCGCTATTAATATCACAGTTTGTTGGGGGGGTTGCACTCTCTTTTGATAACGGAAGTAATAAATCTTTGTCTTTATGAAGTAATGAATGATGTCTGGAGCCACATTTACTGCATACATACTTAGAATTACATTTTGCTATTTTGTGGAATCCGAAGCAATTTAAGCAAAGATTATTTTTTCGAATAAATTCATATCGTTTTTCTGTTGTAAAATTAAGAAATATATCGCATTTATATAGCGTGTGAGAATTATTTTTACATAACATACACAAGTTAGAATTATTTCCTTGGGTTTTTACAACTAAACTTCTGGGATAACCAGACTTATCAGTAGTATATTTTGAGGACTTATGCGGTAAATTTCGATTTACACTGTCTAAAACTGAACACTGTTTTTCTAGGAATTCTAGAAACTGATCAAAGTCAGGAACGTCGTTGTTCTTTAATGTAAGTTCGTAATTTTTGCGAGTTTCCCTATCCAACTTTTGCAAAACAATGTTTAATAACATAATATTAGAAAGATTATCGCGTTCATATTTCAATACTTTTAACGCTCTTAAATTCTTTAAAATACAATCCAATAATTTTCGTAATTCTTTACCAGATTCATGAGTTATTTTTTCATAATTAATAATTGTTTTAATATGAGCATCTATTATAGCTCTTTTATTTTCAAACCGTTGTTCTAATGTTTTTAGTAGAGAATCGTAAGTATCATCAGTGGTTTCTACTGTTTTTGCTTCGCCTTTCAACGCAGCGCGTAAATAAAAGAGTTTTTGATTTGCAGTTAATAAAGGATTATCATTCATTAAATTTAGAAACTGCGTTTTAAATGTGTTCCATTCTTCAAATTTTCCTGAAAATACAGGTAACGGTATTTGGGGTAAATGCATAGTATGATTTGGAACAATGTTTCTTTCCGCTCCTAACGAGCTATTATTTGAGTTTATATTACTCATATTTTCACTACAGTTAATTAGTAAGGTATTGAATCTTACCTCTAATTCTTGAAATTGAGAATCTAGCTCACTTAACTCTTCTTCTATTGTAGGAAACTCATCATCCTTTGCCACTTGATAGTACTCCACTTTTAAATCTTCAAATCTATTTTGAAGTTTTTCTAAAATTGATATTCTCGAAGTTGTTTCACCTTTTGTGGTTAATTCGTCATTAGGAATGTTGAGTAACTTTGTGAATTGGGATTTGATATTCCCTTTTTTTCTATTTAATGCTGTTAAAGCCATTATTGTTTTCTTTTGAAAACGCTGGTTACGCTGTGGTCGCACGGACCAAAAAATGTTAGATCAAAGAATTAAACTATATAAGAACATTCTGAATACTTAAATAGTGGACTGTAATAAAAACTTGACAAACTAGAGGTGATTTAAACATCACTACTACATTTATTTAAAACTTTAAAAATGGGAGTAAAGAAAGATGCCAGCCTCCCTTGAGCGGAGTTACAAACTAACTGAGCTCCGAACGAAGGAGCGAACTTTTCAGAGTGCGCAGGCGCAACAGATTGTTACAAAGTAAATTTAATGCAATTTAAACAGAAGTAATAACTTCAAAGCTTTTTAAGATAGTGTTCAGTTTATCGTTTAATGAATAATATGTTAAAATAAAAGTTTTATGACAAGAGTCCCACTTAAGTAAAATAGAAAAGTAATATTAAAGAAATCAGCATTTTTATTTTGAAATTGAACATATAACTTGTAATATATATATATATAGTAGGTCTAATTATTAATAAAGTTATTATGCTCTATATTAGGAAATTCAGTTTTACGCCCCCACTTTTTGAATGAAAATAGAAGTAGGAACATGCAATTTCATCGTACCTGAACTGTCCCCTTGGTAACGTATCTTCAATCATCCTTCTTACTGCAGTATCCCAATAATTTATACATTCTGATTAAATGTTAATTTAAAAATCAAGTAGACCGATAATGTAAATGCATCCATTACTGAAATATTAAGCATTAACTTTATTTCTAATCCTCGATAATTGAAATTTTTCAATTAAATTAAACCGAAAATGTCGTTTAAAAAATTTCACCCAATTTCAGGAAATATATACTTGCAAAAAGTTATTTTCGGGGACAAATTTTCCTAGAACTATTCAATTCTACTGAAAAAAAAGAATATTTAAGAAATGAATCGCTCAATTCGTTTTTGTACGAGAACCTTTTTATATAAATTCAGTGTGAAGGAACTCCCCTTTTATTTCGGTTCGATCGATGGCCATATTATTTGCAGGGCTTAAGGTACTGCGCAACTCCGCCGACGCCCACGATATGAAAACCCACGCTACGAGAACATGCAATTCGAATGGGCGAAAGGGTTCTTTCGCCGAGAAAACTTTTCACAAATAAAGACACGCGAACAGTGAAAAAATGCTAAACATCAGAAAAATCGTCCCATGTTGTCGGAATCATTCATTGCGCTTGAAAATAGAGATTTTCCTGAAATAGGAAATGTCAAACTCCAGGAAATTCGTCAAAGATAATTGAAATGATTAGCAAAATGAAGGTTTCCTTCAATAGGAAATGTCAAACTTTAATTGTTTCAATAACATGCGATGACTTTCTTAATCAAATTTTATAGAAAAGAATCGTATTGGAAACATCAGTTATGAAATGCATAACAACACTTAGCCCACAAAGGTTATGTCTTCCAATGTGCACCCAAAACGTAGTGAACGAGTGCACCACTGATGAATTAGGAAAAACTTTCCCACATAACGGAAACAGAGTTACGATTGCCAAATAAGAAGTTGAATGCGACAAATCCTTGCCATCACTCACAAATTATGAAACATTTTGGTTTGCCATCGGATATGAACGACAGTAAAAAAAGGAAGCGAATCAGAGAAAGATTCATAAAAGTAATATTGATACAAGAAATTGAAATCAAGCACGATGGACAGATAATGAAAATACTTACAGGCAAAATGACTATACGGTTTCTCCTATTATTTCAATAATTAATTTTTAAAATGAATTAGGAGTGATGTTTGGCCAACATTATTCATTTATGTAAGTATATCGATGAAAGAAACTCATTTTCAGCATCGCCTCTACCAATCCATTTAATATTCAGAAACAGGGTGGTCCTCGATTTTTCCACCAGAATATTTACATGATAATTTTTACTTCATTAAGGGTGCAAACAGGCTATTCAAAATTCCGAAAGAAAAATATTGGTGAAAGAATCAGGGAAAAAATGTGAGAAATCTCTGCAGTACCACCCTATTGGATGCAAATAGCCAATGGTTCATGAACTTTCCCGTCACCCATTTCTGTTTGCTTACATAGAAATCTGTCGCAAGTCAAAAGTTGTTTCAGGAATGTAAATTAATATAAAAATGTCAATCATTCCGTGTCCAATCAACACAGAAAAGGGTCATTTTCAACCTGACCCCCTCAGATTTTTACGAAACTGGGCTGAATTATTTGTTTTATAGAGAAATGAATATATTGACCGATTATTAAGTCTCTATCACTTTTAGATTTTGATATACAGGGCCGTCAAAATGGGTAAAAAGGGCAAATTTTCAAAATTCTTGTTTCACAAATTTGCCCAAACCTTGTTCTCTAATGGTAGCAGAGGCATAAGTTTGGTATCATTTAGAAAGCATTTAATACAGTCTTTCATGGGTGGGTAGGATCAGGATGTGTTCTGAATGTTGATTATGACACAGGCATCCCCCAGGATCCCCCTACTTCATTTAGCTATCCTCAATACTGCAAATACCGTTAACTAGGAATGTGGATTTTCCGAACGTTTTGTAAAATAAAACTAATACATTAAAAAGTACAAGTAAACAAAACTATTCAAAGAAAAATGTGAATGATTATTCAGTTCAAAAAGAAATTAATAAACAAAACATAGAAATTATGATTTAATAATCTTTAAATATGTATAAAACAAGAAAATTATAATAATTTTTAATGACTGTTTTTGCATGTAGGATGGTTGAATATCTATTTCAGTAAGGTGCCTGTATACGTTCTCCAGCTCCCAGAGACTCCACTGCCAACAGCTGAATTCCATTTTATTATATAGGGAAGATTGTTATGAAAAAAAGTAATTTTTTTTTTTTTTTTTTTTTTTTTTTAATTCTGTTTTCATTATCAAAAAATCTAGAATAATTAAAATTTTTCTCCCGCCCACCCTCAAAAATGTATTTCTTGAATTATGTTGAATTATGAATGAATTTCCATTAATTACTTCTTTTGGAAGTAATAAAATGGGGGGGGGGGGGAATGAACAAATGCTTTATTGCACTTTATTACTTCAAAATAAAACATTAAAAAAAAAAAAAAAGTTTTTGAAGAACAAGAACAAATTTAACAATTGTGAATTGTCTGAAAATAAACATAGAATACGAAAAAAAAAAAAAAAAAAAGATAATGAGTAATTCTCATAACAAATTTCTCCGTAGAACAACATGGATTTCGGATGCTAGTGGCCTATTTGCCGATTCTCCCTTATTTCAATGAAGACTCCCTTATTCTGAACATTTTAGTTATACCTGTAATTTATTCAAAACTGCAATTTTTTAAGCTATGCTTTTGCTGAAGAAAATTTTCCTGCATCTCAATAGATAGCACTGTTTTTAATTAATAACTACTGGATTTTTATTTAATAATAAAATTCAACTTGCATATATAGATTTTTAACAATTTAAGCTAGGGTTTAAACTATTAAATATCGTCACTTGTCAGAAAAACATCAACGTTGTTTAAGCCTGAAAATGCCTTTTCTAAAATCTCCGTTATTTTGATCCTTCAATGTTGGCAGGTATGCAGTAACAGAGAAATCATACAAGGTAATTTAGCAAGGTATGGCTCGCATGTAAGGTTTCATTTCATTCAAATTCTTTTGATTTTTATTCATTTTTACTTCTTTTCGATTTATTCTATCTTTAAGTATAACTTGCGAACTCAAAATCATATATTTTAATAGTTGGTAGTATTAATATTGGATGTAATCCTCTATTCAAAAAAACTAATGTGGAAGCTTGAGGGTTTTTTTTTTCCTATTTTTATTATTGTTATTTTAAAACTTTTAAATGGAACACCCACTATCAGATTTTTCAAGTACAATTCAATTTTAATTATTTTAACACTTTCGCGACCGCTGACGTACTTGACGTCACTTGAAAATCTATAACTCCGCCAGTGGGCGTTTCTTATCGGGAGTTTACTAAATTTACAGACAGGTAATCTCGCTCTCTCCTCCTCATCCCTTAAAAATGTTTTACCCTCTTCCAACAAAAAAAAAAAAAAAAAAAAAAAAAAAAAAAATACGTGTGGCACTCGGGGACTGCCGCGGTAAAGCTATTGCATAGCATTTTTTATCAACTTATGCAATTATAATTATTTATTTATTTTATTTTTTACCCTTCCGCTCCCTCCCCCCTTTCCCGCCCCTCCCAATAATTTTAAAAATTCAAAAATATCCGCAATCGATTTGTATGTATCGAAAACCTCGATGTACCAAATTTGAATGATCTAACTCTATTTCCTCTGCCCCCCCCCTCCTCGGCCCTTCTAATAACTTTACGCTTTCAAAAATATCCCCATTCGATTTGCAGGCCTCTAAAACCTATCTGTACAAATTTTCAATGGCCTAACTGTATTTCTATTTTTTTTTTTTTTTGCCCATAGCCCCCCCTTACCGCCACTCCTAATAATTTTACAAATTCGAAAATATCCGCAATCGATTTGTAAGTATCGAAAACCTCTATATACCAATTTTGAACGATCTAACTGTATTTCTATTTTTTTGCCCCCCCCCCTCTCCCCTCCCCCTTCTCGCCCCTCCTAATAACTTTACACTTTCGAAAATATCCCCATTCGACTTGCAGGCCCCTTAAACCCATCTGTACCAATTTTGAACGGCCTAACTGTATTTCTATTTGTTTTTGCCCCATAGCTCCCCTTACCGCCCAACTCCCCTACACGCCCCTCCTAATAATTTTACAAATTCAAAATCATCCGCAATCGATTTGTAAGTATCGAAAACCTCTATGTACCAATTTTGAACGATCTGACACTATTTTTATTTTTTTGCCCCCCTACCCTACCCCCTTCTTGCCCCTCCTAACAACTTTACACAATCGAAAATATCCCCATTCGACTTGCAGGCCTCTTAAACCTATCTGTACCAATTTTGAACGGCCTAACTGTATTTCTATTTGTTTTTGCCCCATAGCCCCCCTTACCGCCCCACCCCCCTAAACGACCTTCCTAATAATTTTACAAATTCAAAATCATTCGCAATCGATTTGTAAGTATCGAAAACCTCTATGTACCAATTTTGAACGATCTGACACTATTTTTATTTTTTGCCCCCCTCCCCTTCCCCCTTCTCGCCCCTCCTAATAACTTTACACAATCGAAAATTTACAATTCGACTTGCAGGCCTCTTAAACCTATTTGTACCAATTTTGAACGGCCTAACTGTATTTTTATTTGTTTTTGCCCCATAGCCCCCCCCTTACCGCCCCTCCTAATAATTTTGCAAATTCAAAATCATCCGCAATCGATTTGTAAGTATCGAAAACCTCTATGTACCAATTTTGAACGATCTGACACTATTTTTATTTCCCCCTCCCCTCCCCTCCCCTCCCCCCTTCTCGCCCCTCGTAATAACTTTACACAATCGAAAATATCCCCATTCGACTTGCAGGCCTCTTAAACCTATCTGTACCAATTTTGAACGGCCTAACTGTATTTCTATTTGTTTTTGCCCCATATCCCTCCTTACCGCCCCACCCCCCTACCCGCCCCTCCTAATAATTTCACAAATTCAAAAATACCCGCAATCGATTTGTAAGTATCGAAAACCTCTATGTACCAATTTTGAACAATCTGACACTATTTTTATTTTTTGCCACCCCCCCTCCCCTCCCCCCTTCTTGCCCCTCCTAATAACTTTACGCAATCGAAAATATCCCCATTCGACTTGCAGGCCTTTAAAACCCATCTGTACCAATTTTGAACAGCCTAACTGTATTTCTATTTGTTTTTGCTCCATAGCCCCACCTTGCTGCCCCACCTGGGGGCTGAATTTCTAAAATTCACGAAACTGGTTTTTAGATAGTTGCATTAGCTATATTATGGGAAATTGTATTTCTCGGCTATCATCTCCACTGTGTGATGTCACTGTGTACGTACCTATCGTATGTTACTACGTCACTGTTTGTATCATCCTTTCACTGTATGCGCACGCATAGGACGCGCGCCAGTTTTAGTTATTATTGAGTTGACGTGGAGCGGTTGTGTGAAACACAGACGGTGCTTTCCCGCTCGTAAAATGCATCTATTTAAATGTTATGTAATGTCCCCTTTTTGTTATTAATAAATATTGTTATGTTACGATGGTCTGTAGCCGTTTCCCTATATTTTTGGGGGCTCGACCTATCCCGTTCTACCCCTAGCATCACGAAAGCCGCTACTTTTGGTTTTCAAAAACAGTAGCGTGAAGACGAATGTTTCATTTATTTTTTTCTTAATAAAATGACTAGACGTAGTATTCTATATTCGATAAACTGTCTCGCTGATATTTAATAGACGTTCTATATGCTCTCATCACGTACTGGATATTTTTTACGAAGCTATTTTTTTTCTTCTCTGCATTTGTGTTCTGCAATTACGCTACAATTGTTCTTCTTTTCTCGACGTGAAAGATGATTTCCATATAGATGTGCTTGCTCATCATTATATTTTTTCCCCCGATGAATAGTTGGATGTAATAAATTCATCAGCGCTGCACAGGACTGCCTTAATGTCAGGTAGGGGCATGCGTTTTTTTTCTTTCTCTCTTTGATAGTATATTAAAAAAAATGAAAGGAAAAAAATAACTTTTTTTTTTTGTAGTTTAATGAAACTCATTTATTGCCGATTTAAAATTATTTGCTTGTTCATTTTTATATAAATAAAGAATTTTTTCCCCCATATTTAATTACTTTCCATGAATAAAGAGATATCCTGTTCCCCAATATTTATTTATTGTTCCTAAAAATATATATGTTCTGGTTTTAATCCATTTTTTCCCCCAATATTTACTTTAAAAAAAAGAAAAAAAGAAGAACATTTTTTTTTTATTTACTTTGGTTTCCTTATTTTATTTTTCTTGCATCCTAAAAATAGCCCTTAAATTAGGCGACCTTCCGCTAGTTGCAAATTCTTTGAAATATTCTAAAACAAATACCATAAAATTACTTAACACGCTGTTAGGATACCCAACATTTGATCATCAATCGCGTAAACGTATGCGAAATTTTAGCGGTTTTGCTGCCGATTTCGACATCAACAAACATCAAGAAAACATTTTAAAAACGTTTAATTTATCCGATTTTATATCAATCGCTAATTCGCTACACTTAGAACCAGTCGGTAGTAAGGAAAATTTATGTACAGAAATTTTTAAAGCACTTACTAATTTATCTGAGTTTCAGAAAACATTAGATACTAGTTTTTTGTCAGACGAAGACGATCTCAGTGTAAATACACATTCTCTTGAAACCCCTTCTTCGATCGTTCCAAATACTTCTGTTTTTCAAACCCAAACCGAAAGTTTCCCTACGGAAGTTCGAAATATTTCTCCGAATGACGCTGCAGACGCAATGTCTGATTTGAGTAATCATTTCTGGTTCCTTCTCAGAGATCTAGCTAGCACGTGTAGAACTTTTTCTGGAAATGATTCATATTCTATTCGTAATTTCTTTAATGACATTGAGGAACAATTCTGTTTATTTCCTAGTCTTACCGATCAACAAAAACTTATTTTTGCTAAACGTTTAATTAATGGTTCTGCTAAAACATTTTTATTTTCGCAACGAAATCTTAATACTTACGAGTCATTTAAAGCCGCGTTAATTTCTGAATTTTTGGATACCATACCATCCATCAAAATACATAAACAATTAGAAAACAGAAAAATGCGTCCTAATGAATCTGCTACGCAATATTTTTTAGCGATGCGCGAAATTGCTAACCGCGGTAACGCTATTATTGACGATTCTTCAGTAATTCAGTACACCATTCAAGGTATACAGGGTAACCCCTCTGAAAAAATTCTTCTTTGTGGAGCAAAATCTTTTTCAGAATTTAAAGAAAAATTGCGTATTTATGAAACTGCTCTTAATACAATAAACTTAAATCAACGAAATTCAGTTAATTATAAACAAACATATGACAGTCGAAAACGCAGTACTGGTCACACACAATCAGCTTTCACTCGCGAATCCAAATTTAATATTGGTCCGGCATCTCAAAATAAATTACGTTGTTTCAATTGTAACGATATCGGTCACTTATCTAAATTTTGTCCTAACCGTTCTCGTGGCCCTAGGTGCCTTGCATGTGGTCTCTTTGGACACAAGTCTACCGATTGCCGCCGAACCGCTGCAAATGACGGACCTCCTTCTAGAGATAGAGTTAACACTGTACATGAATCGCGCATGCTTCTCATATGTGTAAACAAGTTAAAATTAGTGGTAATGAATTAACTGGTTTGGTTGATACTGGTAGTCAGTTAACCCTTTTGAAACATTCTGCATGGTTAAAAATAGGTTCCCCACCTTTGTCAAAAATTAATAAATCCTTAACTGGTTTTGGCTTTGCGCGTATACATGTCATCGGTACTTTTAATTCTTTTATTACTGTAGACGATCAAGAGTTTTCAGCAACTATTTCAGTTGTACCCGACGTGTCCACATTTTATGACCTTATAATTGGATGTGACGTCATCCAACAAGCCAACATTAGCATTTCACCCACCGGTGTTACTTTTTCTAGTTTTTCACAAACAAATGAGTGTACCGCAGATCCAAATTTTATCATGACGATCACTGACGATAGTCCCAAATTTGATATTGGCCCTAATGTTTCACGACATATTCGTAACGACATTAACAAACTGTTGTCGACCTATAAACCTAATAAAATCAAAACTGCGAACATTGAGCTTAACATCACTTTAACTGACGATACACCTATTTTTCACTCATACCCCGACGTCTACCCTTTACCGAACGAGACATTGTAGACGCACAAGTCTCTGAATGGCTTAAAGATGGTATTATCGAACCAGTGTCCTTCCATATGCCAGCCAAGTGGTAGTCGTTCGAAAAAAAGATGGTAAGCACAGAGTTTGCATCGACTACAGGAAGCTCAATCGTAAGTTAGTTAAAGATCACTACCCCCTCCCCCTAATTGATGATATTTTAGATCGACTTCAACATTCCAAAATTTTTAGTACGATAGACCTACGTAATGGATTTTTTCATGTACCCGTAAACAAACAGAGCCGCCCTTTCACTAGTTTTGTAACCCATAACGGTCAATTCCAATTCCGCTACATGCCTTTCGGACTTAGCTCCTGCCCTTCAGTGTTCATGAGATATATAAACGCTGTTTTTAGAGACTTGATTGCTGCCGGCATAGTACTCCCTTATATGGATGATCTTGTAATTCCCGCGAGTAACGAACTTGAGGCCGTAGAACGTCTAAAAACTGTTCTTCAAACAGCTAGCGAGTACGGACTCGACATAAATTTTAACAAATGCCAATTTTTACATACCAAACTAGATTTCCTCGGTCACATAATAGAAAATGGTAAACTTTTGCCATCCCCTTCCAAAACTAAAGTTGTTTTAAATTACCCAGATCTGAAAAATGTTAAAGACGTACGTAGATTTCTTGGCCTTACAGGATATTTTAGGAAATTTATCCCTCATTTTTCTACCATTGCAAAACCCTTAAGTGATCTTCTGCGTAAGGACACCCCTTTTCAATTTCAAAATGAACAAAGAGCCGCATTTCAAAAGTTAAAATATTTACTTTCCCAAGAACCAGTTCTCAATATTTTTAATCAAAATTCCCCTATTGAGGTACATACAGACGCGTCTATAGATGGCTTGGGGGCAGTCCTGTTGCAGAAAAACATCATTGATAATCAATTCCATCCAGTCTTCTATTTTTCGAAGAAAACATCTGATAACGAAAGAAAATACACTAGCTTTGAACTTGAAGTTCTGGCTGTGGTAGAAGCCCTCAAAAAGTTTAGAATCTACCGCCTAGGAACTAATTTCAAAATTATCACAGACTGTGACGCGTTCGTCAAGGCACTTAATAAAAAAGAAATAAATTCCCGCATTGCACGATGGGCTCTGTACCTTCAAGAATTCCATTACAATATTGAGCATCGAACAGGTTCCCGCATGGCGCATGTGGACGCTCTAAGTCGAGCTCCACAATGTTTCATCATCCAAGATAGTCTTCATGTAAAACTTTTGAAAGCTCAGCAAGCTGATGAAGAAGTTCACGCATTAAAAACGCTTTTGCAGTCCACACCCCATGATAATTACATTATAAAAAACAACCTTCTCTATAAGACAGTGAACGGTGTCGATTTACTCGTCGTCCCTAACGACTTGCAGAATAGCATAATTAAAGAAGCGCACGAGCGTGGACATTTTGCAGCACTCCGTACCCAAGAATTGATCAATAAAGATTTTTACATACCTCACCTCAAAGACAAAATCGAAAGTTGCATAAAAAATTGTATAAAGTGCATACTCTATAATAGAAAACGAGGTAAACAAGATGGTTTCCTCCACCCAATTGATAAAGACGATGCACCCCTGCACACATACCATGTTGATCACCTTGGTCCCCTAGCTACTACATCAAAGAAATACAAACATATTATGGTTGTTGTGGATGCGTTTTCCAAGTTTACCTGGCTGTACCCCACAAAATCTACAGACGCCGCAGAAGTTATCAGCCGACTAGAAAGCCAACGATCAATTTTCGGAAATCCAGCCAGAATCATAACAGATCGAGGTCCAGCATTCACTTCCACTGCATTTAAAGACTATTGCCACGACCAAAATATTACTCACATACCAATTACAGCAGATCAAATGGTCAAGTTGAAAATAAAAATTCTACTATCATCGCAGTCTTATCCAAACTATCATCCGACAACTCCGAAAAGTGGTTTTCCCATGTGCCTGCTCTCCAACAAATCCTCAACTCGACATTTCAAAGAAGCATAAAGACGACACCATTTGAATTACTATTCGGTACCAAGATGAAACATAAAGATGACATCAAGATCCTGGAGCTTCTCAACGACGAATCTACAAACACATTCCAGAGGCAACGTGAGGAGCAGCGTATCGACGCGAAAAAGCAGATTCGAATAGTGCAAGAAGAAAATCGCAGGCAGTATAACCTTCGAAGACGACCAGCTGCTAAATTCCAAATCAACGATTTAGTCGCAGTTAAACGCACCCAGTTCGGGCCTGGTCTGAAACTAAAACAGAAATTTTTAGGTCCATATAAGATAACCAAAATAAAACCAAACGACACATGTGACGTCGTCAAGTGTGACTTCGTAGAAGGCCCATTCAAGACCAGCACATGCGCTGAATTCCTGAAACCTTGGACCGACACTTTTGAAACACTTACTTGACATATTTCTTCAGGACTTTTTATTTTTTTTTTTTAAACTTAATTGACATAGTTCTTCAAGACTTTCTATTTATTTATTTATTTTTTTTTTAAGAACTCTTCCTTGGACATTTTTGTGTGCAAAATTAAACTTTTTTTTTTCTCAATCATACGTTGAACTTCAACTCATTTTAACGAACTATTTTTTTTTCATGAACAATTTTTTTTTCCCATGAACATTCTTCAATACCTGATATATATTTTTTTTTTGGTGAAAACTATCTACCTATTTTTTTTTCTACTTGTATGTATGTATATTAACATCTTATCTTATTTTATTTTAGTATTTTGATGATATGATTCAGGTTTTGAGTGTAATATTTACAAAATTTTCCATTTGGTAATGTATACAATTTTTTTTTATTTTATTAATGCAGCTATATTATTACTGTATCTATAATTCTATTATGTAGTGTTGTATATTGTTTATTTTTTTTTATTTCTTTTGTTTTTGTATAATTTAATTTTTTTTCCTTGTTGTTTAATAACCTTCAGGCGAGGCCGCCTGCTTGGTCATGATGGCCGATATGGGAAATTGTATTTCTCGGCTATCATCTCCACTGTGTGATGTCACTGTGTACGTACCTATCGTATGTTACTACGTCACTGCTTGTATCATCGTTTCACTGTATGCGCACGCATAGGACGCGCGCCAGTTTTAGTTATTATTGAGTTGACGTGGAGCGGTTGTGTGAAACACAGACGGTTCTTTCCCGCTCGTAAAATGCATCAATTTAAATGTTATGTAATGTCCCCTTTTTGTTATTAATAAATATTGTTATGTTACGATGGTCTGTAGCCGTTTCCCTATAATATTTTAGAGCAAAAATTTCACGTTTATCTATTTTTTTTGTTTGAGATATATAGGATTATGCGAAATCACGTTTTGCCCCCCCCCCCCCCGCCCCTTTTGGGGACCGAATTTCAAGAATTCCAGAAACCGATTTTTAGACATTTCTATAAGCTATATTTTAAAGCAAAAATTTTACGGATATATTTTTTTTTTTTTTTTTGTTTGAGAAATGAAGGATTTTGTGAAATTACGTTTTGAAGTGCCGAAGTCTGCCGAACTAACTGTCTGCCGAAGTCTGCCGAACTGTGTTAGGTTTTTTTTCGTTACGGAATTTCTTGATTCGGTCGCCGCGCTCAAAGCCCTCCCAAGTACTAACCGCGCCCGATGCTGCTTGACTTCGGGGATCGGACGAGAACCGGTACTTTCAGCATGGTATGGCCGTTGGCAAAAAAAATGTGGAACGCTTCACGATTTTGCGTGTCAGCGATAGAAGCTATGCAATAGCTTAAAAACTAACTTTCCACAAGATAGGAAAATTTTCTGTGCGCGCGTGCGTCTATATTCTTCAGCCCTGTTATAATGTATATCCATTTGTAACATAAATGTGAATACAGAAAATTTTGTGCTAAAGTATTGTAACTTATGAGAATAACGCCCACAGGCGGATTTTACTGTCAAAAACACAAAGAACATGCGGTCGCGAAAGTGTTAAGCAAATAAAGAAATATAGAGATTCTTTCAACTGGTATTCAAAATCTGGCATGTTATTTATTTGGGCAATTAATTGTATTTCTTGCTGCTTGCATAGAAAGACTTTCCACTTTAGAAATTAGTTTTTAAAATTGTTAAAAAAAAAAAAAAAAAAGAAATTGTGCTTTTACTTAGGTTTTTCTTAAAAAATTTTCAACAATGCCAATTTTGTGACTAAAGCAATTTATTTATTTATTTATTTTAATTGAATATTTAAAAATGATCATGACAATGTCCTAACTTTTCAAGCCACTCTCAGAACCAGACATAATAAGATAGCCCAAATCAGAATTGCTGCCTAAATTTGAAAAGATCATCCTTTATCATATGAATATTTTGAAAAACAGAGCACAATAATGCCAGTAGTTAGTGTTTCAGTAGTGCATTAATTAATTCATTATTATTGTTATGTTGCCGAATGCTTTATAATTAGGGTCACACAAACTTATTGAAGCGACATTCAAAATTCTGATTGGCAATCATAGATCCCTTGTATTATAATAATAACCTTCACCTTTTCGAGCATGTTGCTTTCTAAATGGTATCTTTAATAGAAACTTTTGTTTTTCACACTCTATATCTAACACTACTGTAACTAATAAGTGTACTGTGACTGATAAAAGAAAATTTTAAATATGCCCTTTACAAAATTACTGCCTTCACAAAATTACTTATCCTGAAAAAAGACCCTTCACAAAATTTTTCCCATTAAAAACAGACCTTTGATAAATCTTTTTCATTTCGAAAACTAACCTTCCATGGAACGAACAGGACGTCTGAATAATCGGACGCTCTTTGCAGTATTTCCCCCCGAGAAGCCGATATTCAATTTCTAATTCGTAAAAGGTTTCTATGCCTATGGGTGAGTTTAGCTCTTTAAAAATGAACCGTCATTGTCTAAAAAAAATGAAACTTTAATTGTAATTTTATTTTGCAAAATTAAATTTTTCACAATTTCACAAAAGAAGGACCCCCAGCCAAAAAGTTCGAAAGAACTTTATTTTCACATTGAATTTATATTCGAAAAAGTATGTGTAGAATTTTTTACAATTTCACAAATCGGGACCCTGTCTGAAAAGTCTGGACAGACCCCTGATTCTTAATATAACAAAAGTTTTATATTCAGAAAATAATACTGACAAAGTATTAATCCAAGTTAAATATGTTTTATTAATGCGCCTCTTGTATTTTGATATTAAAGTACACTGCCAGAGTCAACAAAATGAGAAAAGGGATAATTTTTTATTATCCGTTTCAACCATTTAAAATTCAGATTTCAATAAAATTAGAAGTTATTTATTTTGTTAATACTAACTAATTTATGTTGTTTAAGCCTTCAGTTATTGCACTTCGCACATTTCCAAGAAATGCTCAATTAGCAGATTAACATTCCAAAATAAAATTGAAACTTTTGTCATTAAACTTTTTTTTTAAATATCTTTTAATTATTAATTACAAAAACATTGTAATAAATCATTTTCCTTTTCAAAAATTTCGACACACGCTAACCTGGCACACCTAAATGAAATTCCAAAATGTTCTGCAATTTCGATATGAAAACACTGATAGGGGGTTGCATTTTAATTTATAACTCAGCATCCCATGGCGGTCCCAAATTGAAACTTACAGTAATTAAGACAGTCAGTGTAAGAACAACATATAAATTTTTAAAGAAAAATAAAATAACACTTTTTGAGATGTCAAAGGTCAAAATGTTTCACCTTGAAATGAATTTTTTAATATGTGCATGTGACATATCATTTGAAAGCCTGAATTAAATGCTTTCGAATGATACCAAACTTATGCCTCTGCAACAATTACAGAACAAGATATCGACAAATTTGTAAAACAATAATTTTGAAAATTTGCACTTCTTTTTACCCATTTTTGCGGCCCTGCATGTCAAAAACTAAATGAGACAGAGACTTAGTAATTGGTCAATATTCATATAATTGAGCCCAGTTTCGTAAAAATCGGAGGGGTCCGGTTGTGAGCTGTGTTGATTTGACACGGAATGACCCCGAAAACGATGTCAAAAAAGGATTCCCCCCCCCCTTCAAATTATCATTAAATTTTATTTTTAGAAAATTGCATAACTATGTTTGCAATGCATACTCTATCTGAAGATCCTACAGGTATATAATCATTAAACTTAAAACAATTATAAGGTAAAAGAAAAAAAAAACTAATTTAAGAATTGTTCAATATTTAGAGCAGAATGATTACTATCAACAAAATTAATAAGTTCTCCGAGTAATAAAGCAAGCAAAGTTAATAGGGAAGGAGAAATGACATCTAAGAAAAGAGTTTTGGGGGGCATTAAGAATCTCTTATATTATTAAATTTTTAAATTAAAAAGAAGAATTTAAACTCAGGGGAGGTTTAAGGTAAAGGCGAGATAAAACGATCAAGGTTAGACAAAGGGGAGCGAGAATAGGCAGAAAAGGAATACCAGAGTCATTTTGGCAGCCCAAAAGAATTGAGAGCCCTACCCATATAGCATCTTAAAGATTTGGCAGTAATGTTATTTTAAATAAGTCTAAGTAAATTTTTATATTTTCGAAAGTGTAAAGTTATTAGGAGGGGCGAGAAGGGGGAGGGGGAAGGGGAGAGGGGGGAAGGCAAAAAAAAAAAAAATTGTTAGATCGTTCAAAATTGGTTTATAGAGGTTTTCGATACTTACAAATCCATTGCGGATATTTTCGAATTTGTAAATTTGTTAGGAAGGGCGGTAAGTGGGGTGGGGAGGTAAGGGGGCTATGGGCAAAAACAAATAGAAATACAGTTAGGCCGTTCAAAATTGGTACAGATAGGTTTTAAAGGCCTGCAAGTCGAATGGGGACATTTTCGAAAGTGTAAAGTTATTAAGAGGGGCGAGAAGAGGGGAGGGGAGAGGGGGGGGGCAAAAAAATAAAAATAGAGTTAGATCGTTCAAAATTGGTATATAGAGGTTTTCGATACTTACAAATCGATTGCGGATATTTTCGAATTTGTAAAATTATTAGGAGGGGCGGGAAAGGGGGGGGGGCTATGGGCAAAAACAAATAGAAATACAGTTATGCCGTTCAAAATTGGTACAGATAGGTTTTAGAGGCCTGCAAGTCGAATTGGGATATTTTCGAAAGTGTAAAGTTATTAGAAAGGCCGGGAAGGGGGGGGGGCAAAAAAATAAAGCAGAGTTAGATCATTCAAAATTGGTACATAGAGGTTTTCGATACCTACAAATCGATTGCGGATATTTTTGAATTTTTAAAATTATTGGGAGGGGCGGGAAAGGGGGAGGGAGCGGAGGGGCAAAAAAATAAAAATAGAGATAGGTCGTTCAAAACTGGTGCATACAGGTTTTTGATGTTTACAAATCGATTGCGGATACTGTCGTATTTGTAAAATTATTAGGATAGACGGGAGGGGGGGGCGAAGGGGGAAAATAATAGAAATAAGAGCTGTTAGAGCATTTTGGGAATTTTTTCCGAAGGCAGTGAGAACCCGGAGCGACATTTTTCCCAATCAGATTTTGTTTCTCTTTTTTTTTTCACGTGATAAAAATTAATGCAATTCTGAAAATTCAGTAATTATAGTGATTAATTTAAAAATAGGGACCAGCGAAGCGGGCGTCGCCTGCTAGTATCTATATAATATTTCTCTAACGTGGTCCAGTTAAGATTAATTTAATAAAATTAAACATAATTTATACGTCTCATTAATATATTAAAACCAATGTAACATTTAAAATGAGATAAAAATCTCATTTTAAATGTTACATTGGTTTTAAGATTAATTTGTTGAAGCAATACGATAGTGACCTATTTAATAAAATACGCGAAGATAAAAAATAATATTTATCGGCAATATTTATGCATCTCAGTTCAACGATTGAATCAGAAAATTGACGACACTTGTCTGATGAGATCTTTTTTATAGAGAAATGCATTTTAAGAGCTGCATCTTTACAATTTTTGCATGCGTCACTTTAAAGCTAGCAATACTTTAAGTATATAAACATAATATGAATTATTGTCAAACATTGACTGAAAAACGCAATAATAAAAAGTATAATCAAAATAGGTACCAGTGTTTCTTTTTTTTTTTTTTTTTTTTTTTTTTTTTTTTAAACAAAAAAATATGTAAAAATAAATAAATAAATAAAAAGCCATCGCCAACATGGCAATAAAAATCGACATGGGGGGACCTTATAAAACTGCACTGCCTGCGCAAGTATGAAAATTGGTTCGTCAAACATGAATTTTATTTTGAAACCTTTCTTTGAATGGTTTTGTTTTCAACAATCGCACAATATTAACTTGGTTCCAATAATTATTTGACTTCTGGTAAATTACAATTCAAATCGGGTAGGGAAATTGGTATAAGATTTATGAGTTTCGAGTTTTAAATGGAATTAAGAAGAAAATAAATAAAGTGTGAAAATTTCGAGCGGGTTTGCTAGTTATTAATATTTTTTTTGCTTATTTTGTTGTCTCTTAACGGCCCTCTTCACTTACCGTCGCCGGAAGCCCGAGCCAATGTTATTCTCTGGGGAAATTTTCTTTACAAATAACTCATTAACTAATCGGTATTTTTATATTCTGTTTTCACATTCAGAAAATTCCCAACTGTTAAATGGACGGACCTTTTTTGAAAATGCATTTTTTTTTTTTTTTTTAATATTTTATTTCGAAATTGCAAAAATGAAAAAAAAAATCACATATTGAAAATTCGTATTTCGCAGCTTCAAAATGAAATATAAAAAATTAAAAATATATTTTTTTAGAAAAGGTGCGTCCATTTAACAGTTGGGAATTTTCAGAATGTGAAAACAGAATTTAAAAATATGTATTAGTTAGTAAGTTATTTGTAAAGAAAAATTTTCCATAGAAGAACATTAGCCTCGGCTTCCGGCGGCGGTGAGTGAAGAGGGCCCTTAAGACTGCTCTCAGAATTTATCCGTCACCGGTAGGGGGTCACAAAATCCTTTATAACTCTGTGGAGAATTACTTATCACTTAACGTATTTCTTTAAATACCATTTCTAAAATCGGAAATTCACAACCGTTGTAAATGAGTACTAATGAACCGGTTGTGAATTTTTCGAATGTGAAAACGGAATTTAAATAAATACATCAGGTAACAAGCCATTCTATAAACAAATTTCTCCGTAGAGAGATTGGGTGATCAGAGACACAAAAGGAATCCAATCAATCGAATACGATTACATTAAAACAGGATTTTGAACTCGTCCAT
Source organism: Salticus scenicus (assembly GCA_963930645.1). Lineage (NCBI taxonomy): Eukaryota > Metazoa > Arthropoda > Arachnida > Araneae > Salticidae > Salticus > Salticus scenicus. The sequence continues at coordinate 5,722,469 of OZ005650.1, read as the reverse complement.
AACCCCCCCCCCCCCAAAAAAAAAAAAAAAAACGGGGGGGGGGGAGGTTACCCACTTAAAAAAAATTCAATAAAACCCACTCTCATGTAGGTTTTATTTTATTTTATTTTATTTTATTTTATTTTAAATTTAATAACATTTTTCACTTAAAAAAAAAATCCTTTATATTCTATTCTTTTGAATGGAATAGTTTAAAAAGAAAGAAAGATGACAGTAAATGATCAAAATTGCAAGTTTTGCAAATTTTGTATTTGTAAATCACGATATATATATATATATATATATATATAAAGTAATAATTTGCCTAAAATTCTAAGAATTTAACAACAAATATTAAACATAACTAACAAATATAATAGACTGACTTTACAGGGTTCGATACAGACAAAAAATGGGGTTCTATTGTTGCCCCTCACAAACTTCAAATTCATTAAAAAAAAAAAAAAAGGCCTTTTTAAAAGATTGTTTTATTAAGAGTGATCTTTTTATAAATTTTTTCTGTGTTTCCAGAATTATTTTTAATAATTATCTATGCTTAATTCATTGAAACACTATTAACTTGATAATAAACAAATAGAATGACTGATAAAATGGAAACTGTTACATGATATTGTTATATGTATGTCTACACACATATGTTTTCCGCAAAAATGGGCTCCAAAAATTAAAACCTGGATCGACCCCTGACATGTAAATGTAGAATGCAGGCAGTGATAACTGTGTTTTGTATTCCTTTGTTAAATAAGTTTTCAAACACGAATAAAATAAAATCGAACCTCGTTAACGTGAATTACTTTTAACATGAACTGTGTCCATAGTCCCCGTCAAAAGAAAGATTGGTTTCTGAGGTACTGATAACATGAACACATTTTTTACCCCCCTTTAGATTCACGTTAATGAAGTTCGACTGTATTATAAACAAAAATTTATTTATTTTTATTTTATTTTTATTTTATTTTTATTTTTTTGCATACTTTTTAACTTTACCTATACAAATATATAATTATATTATATGTAATATGAAAACGGTACATGGAAGATTTAAAATATTTCGCTTTTATTACTACTAGTTTTAATATACAAAATAATTTAATAAAAAATTAATTAGCTACAAAATTGTGACAAAATACTGAATAGAATGAAATTCATTTTACTTTTATTCTTCAGTTTAGACCAAACCAAACATTAAGAATGTTTAGTTAATTTGTAACTAATTATAATTAATTACTATCATATTGTACTAATAAGTTTTCTTTCAGACTAAAACTGTTCTTTCGAAATAAAACTGAAAATTCAAACCCGATTGTGTTATTCTATGTTTAATAATAAAAAAAAAAAAAACACCTTGGTTTGACTTAAAAAAAAAAATAAATAAATAAATAAAAATAACAGTTTTTTTTACAACCCTGCATTAAAAGCACCAACACTAATACGGAAAATAGGAGCGAAGAAAATTTTCAATTAAATAATAATAGAACAATGGTTAAAGCCGGTTAATTTCTGTAGCTGACGCACTCTATTAACCTGTCCAAATCGTTCAGACATATTCAGAAGCGAGCCGTGTATGCCCAGATCTGCGCGTCTCTGTACACACACCATAATGCATACACTGCTTTAAAAAATAAATAAATAAATAAAAAGGAGCGTATTATCAAGCGAAATCATCGAGCACTTCTGCACTATTAGCATCCCCCGAGACCAGAATTTGGGCTGGAGGGAGGGTGGGAATGGTTGCATCTAAAAAAGCGCCCATCCCAACACAGAAGAATGGGGCCAAAATATCGGGCGAGAACATCTCGGGAAGAAACCGGACTGGGATGATGAACTAAACGACTCCATTGTATGGGGTGAGGCAGCTGAGATCGTTCGAACAGGTAGAGAAGAAAAAAAAAAATGCATGAGGTTTCTTGAATCAAACAGTGCTTAGATGCTAAGGGAATGTATAATAATTGCCGAAATGGTTGGGATCCATTTTAGACAATCTCCATTCATTTAAAAATGCACGCAACTTTTTGATATTTCCTCCATTCGAATAAAAAATATAGTGTTGTCCAGCTTTGTAAGGATGACAGATCACGGGTTTTTATTGTGTGGATGTCTGAATAATATTTTCCCGGACCCTAAGAATTTCTATTTTAAAGAAGCCTGGCGAGAGGCAGAAGTGGCCACTGTAAATTATAGTCTTTACGACCGGAATTTAAGACAATCATAATCGAGAGTAGTCTACATAATTTTGTATTTTAGTGTTTTGAGAGAGAACTACCGCAAAAACCTTTACTCTTCTTCTTTTTAGGATTTACTGTACAATAGACTTCTGATGCACAGCGATTGGATCATCTGAGTACGCTGAAGAAAAGAAGAAAAAAAAAAAAGATCGATCTTTCTTAAATTAGAAGAAAAAAAGTTTTTGTGCCGTACAATTATAAATGCATTGAGTCACCTAAACGAAAAAATTTTAAAGTCGGAAATCTTGCCGAGATATCTCCTCCTAAAATAGGACAGCTGAGATCCAAACTTTAGATCAGATCCCTTAAAAGGACGTCACAAATTTTTCTTCTAAACTACTGTCTCTGAGACATGGAAATTTGCATACGTATTAAGTAATGAAGTATACTAAAATTTCTTGAACGCTATTTAAATTTAGCGAAATAAAATTTAAATATTTATTACTAAATGGTTCCTGCTAACAAAATTTTGACCCCCCCCCCCTTTGATTATACATTATTATATTTTAATACTGTATTCTAAACATATTGGACTCTTATTTTGTGATTCGATCGATAGGTTAATTTTTATTCAATATTTTTATGCTAAAATTTCATGAAAATTCTTAGTATTCAAACATAAAAATATTTTTAAATATAATCAATAAATAAATTATCAATGAATCCACAAAATAATAACTAAATATGTTAAGAATATAGAGTGCTAAAATATAATAATGTAAAATAGAGGAAAAAGGTTAAGAATTAGTTACTAAGGTAACATTAAATAAATAAAAACAAACAAACATTTTTTATTTCTTTTAATTTGAATAGTTTTTGTGATTTGCGATAACTGTACACATCAAGTTATTAGTTACTTCAATTTGATAATATGGATGGAATTCATTATTTTTATTATTATTAACTAACTCTGATGATATAAATCATCAGAAAAAGCTTACTAAACTGAATATATTTTGTGAGAACACTCAAAGTATTAGTTATAAGCGATTAAAAAGACAGTTAATTTAGAAATTTCATCTCAAAAATCGAATGAACCCTAAAGAGTCATTCGTTTTAAGGCCATAGAGGTTAAATTTGCTGTTTTCCATTAAATTCAAGGTACTCATTTTAAAATATTCGCAGCAAACTACACTTAAAATATATATCCTTGATAAATAAATAATCAAATCATGATTCTTCTTCTTTTTTAATGCATTTTCTGTATTAATAAAAATAAGTAAAATTTCTTTACTTTAAACTGATTTCAAGATATTCTGCAAGAAACAACGAACACTTCATCGTAAAATGACAACACGAATAAACATAACAATTGTTTTCTTGAACAAACGGTTTATTATTCTCTGAATTTTAATTTCTCTTACCGATTCCTTTAAATTATGTTGTTCAGTTTTACTTTTATTCGTGCATTTTTAAAAGTTATTTAAAGCATTCACATGATTTTAATTTCTGTTTATGCAGTTCAGTTTTGCTTATTCATGCATTTTTAAAATTTATTTCGACATACTCTTAAAATAAAGGTACGTACCATTAAAAAAAAAAAAAAAAAAAAAAAAAATTAGCATAAAATTTGTGATAGTTCACAATTATATTTTAAAAAATAAATAAACAACTCACTTAAATGTCGAACATCCATTTCAGTCTGTTTCTAAACCAGAATTGCGCAATTACAATTTTCCGAGGGATTTCAATAAATCCCCCCCCCCCCAAAGAAGTTATTCGTTTAATAAAGTTATTTTAAATATAGTGACCCGCGAAGGGGACAAGGCTCGCTAATTGGAAAATATAGGTTTTTTTTTTTTTTTTTTTTTTTTTTTTTTTAAGGAAAAGAAAAGAAAAAGGAAAGAACTTAAAAATTGGCAACTATGGAACAGACATACATTTTGATGCTGTTTTAGACTTACTACATTGCAAAAAGAAAAAAAAGAAGAAGAAGAACGTAAAATGATCGTAAATAATTACAAAATTTCACATCACTCTTCTGTGGAGAATGAAATGATAGGCCTGGTTTTTTTTTTTTTCTTTCTTTTTCTTTGACTTATCAACAAACTGTGCCCCGCCAATGTCTCATCATTTTTTTTTTTTTTTCTTTCAAAAGGTGCGCTTTGCTCCCAGTAATTAAGAAACGTTTCGGCTTGTACCACACTCACTTAATATTTGCTAAGGTATAAGATTGTTTTCCCCAGTCATCGAAGTGTAATCTAATTCCTATGTAACAGGGAACAAAATAATCACATTTCGCTTTTTTTCCCCTTCCCTGGAGAGTTTTGCCTAGATAATCCCCATTCCTGGTAATCATGAGTATCTGCAGAAGAAACTCTGAAATAAACGTAAGCGAAGTTTTCACTTTAATCCCTATATAATAAAGAGGAGGGGGGGGGGTTGTCGCTCTACGGTCATTTTTCGCCCATTGAGACTCCTTTCAGACCAGACGTGGGAAAATTTTGCATTCGTAACAATCTTCACTCTTTTTTATTATTATTTTTTTACGTTTTGAGTTATCGAACCTTGGCAAGAAATGCGACAAAACTCAAAAAAGCAGGGTATGTTATTTATCTCGCACCATTGTTGCGACTATTTTAATGCACGCGCGGAAACAGCGAATAAAATTCTATTTTCTTTATTCCATTACATTGTTTTAGCTATGGCATCATTTTCAGCATTAGTTTCGGGAAACTTGGTCTTTTAATATCAAGAAGACAATAAGAAGCTGGATTAAAAAAAAAAAAAAATAATAATAATAATAATAATTAAAATTTTAAGATATTTTAATTTTTAAAAATGCTAACACATTAGACCGCTCTCCTGGTTAGATTTACAGAATAAAGGATTCCTTTAGCATCAGTTTAAAATATGGAGATCATAGAGTGTAGGAAGCTAGATTAATTGTATTTATTTATTTATTATCATCGTTATTATTATTTATATGTATTTGTGTGTGTGTGTTGTTAAAAAGTAATAAAAAAATATACAAGTAGTGTAAAAAGGACAGTTCACCGACACGGTGGAGGGACGGAGGGACGATGAGGGTCTATGGTGGAGGCGCGCCTCCACCATAGACCCACCGTCCCTCCACCCTGTCGGTCAACGTGTCCTTTTTACACTACTTAGTCATCATCTTGGACGAGGGGGTGTTGCCACCGGAAGAATAGAAACTGTGTGTTGCCACCGGAAGAATAGAAACTTTGGGTATCACCTTGCATGAGAAGTTTGGTGGTGCCATCTATCGGGGAGAAGGGGAATTTTTTCCTAAATTTCGGGACTTAGTATTTTTTTTTCACAATTTTAGGGACTTCAAAATTTTTTCGAATTTTTGCAGGGGTTAGATTCGAACCGAAGGTAAAATAGTTTCACGGCTTGATAAGTGGATAAGGGTTTTATTTATCAAACCATGAAGCTATGCTTGTGAGTGCACTTATAAGGTATATAAAGAGAGGCGTTGCGCTAGTGAGTCATTCTGAAAAGTATCTTCGTACGAGGAAGGTATGATGCGCTTTCGTGTGAATGTGAGTCATAATAAAATTTTGTGTTGTAACGATGGAGGTGTATCAGAATCCAAGTCACGAGGGAAGTTTTGGTGGTGTAAATGCCTTATTTCGTGCTGCCAAAGGCAAAATCTCGAAGAAGAAGATTCAGGACTGGCTGAGCGGAGTCGATGCATACACGTTGCACAAACCTGTTCGAAGAAAGTTCCCGACCAATCGAGTGATAGTGTATTCAATCGATCAACAGTGGCAGACCGACTTAGTGGATCTCGGCAGTTTGCAAAAGTTCAATCAAGGGTACCGCTACATCCTGACTTGTATAGACATTCTGTCTAAATTTGCGTGGGCGGTCCCTTTGAAGCAAAAACGGGGTGAAGATATTGTAAAGGCGTTCCGGTCTATTTTTGCAACGAGGAAACCCAAGTCCCTGCAATCGGATGACGGAAAAGAGTATCAAAACAGACTTTTTCAAAAATTTTTGAAAGAAGAAGGCGTGCGGTTTTTTACGACGAATAACAATACGAAAGCATCTGTCGTGGAGCGATTTAACCGAACTTTGAAAACGAAAATGTGGAAATATTTTACCCATAATCATACCTACCGCTATTTAGACGTGTTGGATCAGTTGTTACACAGTTATAATCATACTTACCATTCAAGTATCAAGAGAGCTCCAGTTGAAGTAACCGCTGAAAATGAAAGCGATGTATGGGATACTTTATACGGTGACATGCAAAATGCGAAAAGAAAACCCTGCATGTTTCAACCGGGAGATGTTGTACGAGTTTCCAAGCAGAAATTAACCTTCGAAAAAGGATATGAAACGAACTGGACGGAAGAAGTGTTTGTGGTGACTGAATGTGTGAGAAGAGACCCTCCCGTCTACCGAATCAAGGACCTGTTAGAAGAACCCATTAAAGGAACCTTTTACCCTCAAGAACTTCAGAAAGTGAAACCAAAAGAGAATTATACGATTGAAAAGATTTTAGATAAGCGGATACGCAAAAAGCGTGTGGAATACAAAGTAAAATTTAAAGGTTATCCCAGCAAATTTGACCAATGGATTCCATCCTCTGATTTATTCGCCTTATAAAACAAGTGTTTGGATTGTTGAAAGATCATTTGAAAGCATGTCGTTCTACGTGACGTTACCTTCGGACAGTTCCCGGAATTATTTTCCTGAGAATAAAATTTCTCATTTTATTACGCGATTACCCGCCCCCGTTGAATTGAAAGGGGAATGGGAAGTAGGCCTTGTCGAATTTATTTACCCTCACACCTGGTATAATGTGAATCAAAATAATAATTTATTTGGTTTCGATTTGAATGACCAGAAATCTCCGTTTGGTAGAAGAATTCCCCCTGGCTTTTACGAATCGGTTGATGACATTTTAAAAGCAATGTCTATTGAAGAGATTAAAAATAAAATTTCTTTCACTTATGATCCGCACACGAAAAAGGTGTGTATTAACGTGAAAGATAAAACAAAACTGATATTGCATGAGGGGATAGCGCAGATGTTGGGATTCGAACCAGGTGAAATCGCCTCACCAGATATAAATATCGAGCAAACTATTTTTAGTACCTATGTCGCAGATCCCTGTGCGCATTATAGAGTGTTGCTGGTTTATTCGGATATTGTCGAACCCCAAATTATCGGAGATGTGTTAGCACCCCTTTTACGAATTGTTAATGTGAGAGGAAAAGATGGAGAAATGATTTGTGAGACATTCGACCGACCGCACTATTTACCTGTCAGCCGAAAATCGTTCGACTCTTTGGAAATCGTTATAAGGAACCACCTCGGCGAACTCACGCCATTTGAACGTGGGCGCTCGTACGTGAAGCTTCACTTTCGTCAAAAATACCTCTCGTGATGTTTGTTCCTTACCAGTGTTGTGCGAAATCTTTTGAAGATTACTATTCCCATCAGTCGGGTAGTGGTCTAAATTATTATCAAGGCACTACTTTACAAAAGGGATATGGATTCGGTGGACTGTTTCGATCCCTTTTTCGTGCAGCAGTACCCCTCTTCAAATCGGGAGCGAAAGCGGTCGGCAAGCAGTTGTTTCATTCAGGCGTGAACGTGTTAAGTGACCTGTCTCGCGGAGAAGACATTAAAATAGCCGCCAAGCGAAGATTAAAAGAAGCTGGACAGACGTTAACCGACAAAGCCGCTACTAAAGTGAAGACGATGATTGGATCGGGCCGCCGGTATAAAAAGAGGAAGCGTTCTACCAAAGCAGTCATTCGACGTAAAGCCAAGAAAGTGAAGGTACAAGATATTTTCGCTTAAAGATGTCTGGACTCATCCATAAAGATTCTGCTGCCTGTGCGAAATCCGAATTGGATTTATTTTTGATCCCACCCACGCAAACGGCTATTGAAAAAGGATACTTTGTTGAATACCACCCTCTTGCGAATATTCGAGACGGAGGACCTGTGGAATTTAATATTTCCGGAAATGGTGAAGACTATATTGATTTATCGGCTTCCTACCTGTATGTGAAAGTGAAAATTACCAAGTTTGATGGATCACCCTTAGCGGAAACGGATGCAGTTGCCCCCGTGAATTTATTTTTACACGCCTTGTTTTCTCAAGTGGATATTAGCCTGAACGAAAGAGTGATCTCCTCGTCGAGTAACACCTACCCTTACCGCGCCTATATTGAAACGCTGTTGAATTATGGAGAAGATGCCAAGAAAAGTTTATTGACCTGCGAATGTTTTTACAAAGATGAGAATTTAGCTGCTACAGATCCTGCTGGAGACAACCCCGGATTAAAGACACGTTACGCACTCACGAATAAAAGCAAAACGTTAGATATGATTGGACCTTTGCATTGTGATATTTTTCAACAAAATCGATTGCTATTGAATATGGTTGACTTGAAAATTAAGATGACCCGAAGCAAGCCCGAATTTTCCTTAATGTGTAAAATCGATGCAGCGAAACCCATTCCCAACTACAAAGTGATTTTGGAACATGCTTCTATTTTCATACGTAAAGTGAAAGTGAGCCCAGGTGTATTACTGGGTCATGCCAAGGCCTTAGAGAAAAGTACGGCAAAGTATCCCATCGATCGAGTGTTATGCAAGACCTATTCGATCTCAACCGGAAGTAAATCCTTTATGCAAGACAATGTGTTTTTAGGAGCCATGCCGAAAAGAATTATTATTGGACTTTTAGAAAATAGTGCCTACACTGGACAATATGATTTAAATCCCTTTTATTTCTATCATCACAGGGTCAACTTTTTAAGTGTTTACGTGGATGGACAACCCGTACCCAGCAAACCCTTGGAATTGGATTTCGAAGAAAATAACTATATAAGAGCGTATCATCGTTTGTTTTCGGGATTTAACCGGGATACCGGCATTTATCTGACCCGAGAGGACTTTGCGAACGGACATACTTTGTATGCTTTCGACCTGAGCCCTGACATGTGTGATGGACCCCATCTGAATCTACAGCAACAAGGAAATTTACGAATTGAAATCAAGTTTGCAGACACCTTAGAAAGAACCACGAGTGTATTGGTGTATGCGGAATTTGAAAACATTATAGAAATTAGTAAAACACGACATGTGTTGTGTGACTTCCCCAACTGAAAATGAATTCTATAGAAATCGAGACTATTTTATCCCACGATCCAGTAACCAAGAAATACTTTTCCGGTGTTTTCCCCAGTGATCAATTACCCAAGAAGATCGAGCGTTATCCTGCATGTTTTGTATGCAACGTGGACAAGTCTACAGAAGCCGGAAGCCACTGGGTGGCATTCTATCTATCCTCCCCTACGGAAGCGGAATTCTTTGATTCCTATGGAAACCAGCCGAACTTTTTTAAAGGACCTATATCGAACTATATATCTCAATTTTCACGAGTGGTGTTTAATCCACTTCCGCTGCAAAGTCATGTGACAGCTGTTTGCGGTCAATTTTGTGTGTATTATATTTATTGCCGATGTCGTGGCAAAACTTTGAAAGATTTTTTAAAGCAGTTTGTAACTGAAAATATATGTAACGACCATCGAGTCTATAATTTTGTATCCAAACGATTTCGCACACGTGCTCCTTTTTATCAATAAAAAACTATTTATAATGTAAACCTTTGTGTCTGTGTTTATTTAGAATGGAGTTTCCACGCTTTCAACACCCTTTTACAATGCTCTTAGCAGGCCCCACGGGGGTCGGTAAGAGTTGGTTTCTGCGGGATTTACTGGCAGAACGACGGCGTATGTTTAACCCTCCTCCCGATAAAGTCGTTTGGTTTTACGGCATCTCTCAAAAGCTTCACGAGGAAATTCCCGACGTGACATTCGTGGAAGGGTTTCCTTCTAATTATCGGGAATATTTAGGTACCCATTCTTTAATGATTTTAGATGATTTAATGGTGGAATGTGGGGGTGATGAACGATTAACCCACCTCTTTACCAAAGGAAGTCACCATTTAAATTTAAGTATTATTTTTATTACTCAAAACCTTTTTCATAAAGGTAAAGAAATGAGAGGTATTTCCTTAAACACTCAATACTTAGTACTTTTTAAAAATCGTCGGGACATGAGTCAAATTACGCACTTGGGCAGACAATTATACCCGAGATCAACTCAGTTTTTTCAAGAAGTGTTCGAGGATGCTACCAAACAGCCCTTCTCTTATTTGTTGGTGGATTTAAGGAATGAAACCCCCGAAGGAATGCGACTCAGAACGCGTATATTACCGGGGGAAACCCAATTTGTGTACGAGCCCAAAAAAGGTTTAAAAGGAAAGCCCTACCGATTTTAATTCATTTGGGATCATGACGTTAACGAGGAAACAACTTCGAGACTTGGAGCTTATAAAGTCTTGTCCTCAAACCTTACGCAAGCATTTGTTAAAAAAATTACCGACTCGATCTGTGAAGGCTATTTGCGAATGTACCCTGAACGTATTAAAAGGAAACGTGCCTCTCTCCTCTCATCAGAAAAGGTCTTTAAGGAAATATAAGACGACTCTTCGAAAAATTGGTACCAAGAAAGGAAGTTTATTCAACAAGAAAAAATTGATTGTTCAACACGGTGGATTTTTAAATATTTTAATCCCGGCTGCATTGTCTGTTTTAACCGGCATCATCAATGGAATTCGCAGCTAAGTATGCGTTGGTACCGGAAGAAGAATTTTCTAAGCATACGCCTTCTAAAAAGCAAATGACGGAATTTGATTTAGCTATGGCTAAAATATTAAATAGTTCTCTACCGGATCACGAAAAAATTCAGCACTACTACGAACTCTTAAAAAGAAAAATGGATTTGCAAGAATATAATTTGCCTTGGATGTCTAAACAACTCGAAGAAGAACCTGAAAAAGTGGAACCTAAACAAGTGGAGTCTATAAAACAAGAACCCCAAGAAGACTATGAAACCTTTGTGTTATCGTCTGTAGCTAAACCCATGAAGAAACAAGCCGAAGCCTTATTAAATTTTCTCAAGTCTCATTCAAACAAGTTTAAGTGGAACCCGAAAGGAGAGATTACTTACAACGGAAGGACCATGGAGCATTCTAATTTAGCGGAACTCTTTCATTTCATCTTTTCTGTGAATAAAAAACCACCTATTACAGGACAAAGTGAATTTTTGCAAGCCTTGAAAGATATGGGAGTACCCCAAAGTATTATTAAGAATCGATATTTGTCTTCAAGAAAAAACATTGTCAAACCGAAAAAGAAACTTATTGTAAAAAAACCTGTTGTTAAACTCAACCCTGTAACCTGGGAAACATACTAAATAAAATGAATTTGTATCGATCCATACGTGTGATTATTTATAGAATAAAATACACTTACCTGAAAACACGTCCTACTCCAACGGCTGCCTTGAGAGAAATGAATGATAAGGAGAGTTCTTATCAGCGACGCGAGGTCACGTGATTAGGGTGACGTCACGAGTAATGTGATTGGCTATACTCAGTCACGTGGTGAGTGACGTCACGAGTTATCTGATTGGCTACCTCTGGTCACGTGACGAGAGTCTTATCTTATCAGAGATTGCTTATCAGCGATCACGGCTCAGTCTACCATTTGATTTCGTGTGTGTTGGTTGTCTCGTCATGTCTGCAGTGAGTTTCACGGAAAACGGACTGAATGTCCAGTATGTTTCAAACTTCATCGAAAAGGAACAAGCAGATCGGTATTTTGCCGAGTTAAAAACTTTACCTTTCTACACGCCAACCTTTAGAATTCATGGAAAAAGTTTTAAGCCTAAAAGACAAGTTCTGGGATACGACGATTCAACTTTGAGTTATGCCTTCAGCGGAACTCATGTGCCTGCTAACCCTTGGACACGTCTGGTATTGGAATTGCGGGATCGAGTGGAAAAATGGACGGCTTCTACCTTCAACTATGTTCTACTAAACCTCTACAGCAATGGATACAGCTACATACCTCAACATAAAGACAACGAAAGTGGATTAGATGCAACTTTCCCTATCGTAGTCCTCAGCTTTGGTGCCGAACGAACAATTGAATTCAAGAAGCCTAAAACACCTTCTACTTTGATTTCATTAGAACATGGTTCTCTCTACAGTATGTTAAAGCCTACGAACGAACTGTTTACCCACGGCATTGCACCGAATCCTAGCATCAAAGATATGAGAATCAGCCTGACTTTTCGTCACTTAATACCCAACCCTATCATGCCACCTTTAAAGAAACCAAGACTTGATATAAGTGATGCTTCGTCTAGTGCATGCGATACTTTGAAAAACTCTGATTGTGATACTTCAAAAAATTCTCATTGTGATACTTCTGTTAAAAACTGTTCAAAGGACTTGTGTGAAAAACTTACTCCAAACGATTGGTTAAGTCAATGGGTACGTGAACAATCTTGGGATCCTATACGAGGTGAATTTAATTTAAACTTTAGCAGTTTTTTACAAATTGTAATAGAAAAGAATTTTAATGTGAGAATCCACATTCGTAATTTTAAAGAATTACCCACGGGTCAATGGATACCTACTAAAGAAGGCGTTGTAATGACAGCTCAGACATGGTATTATTTTCAAAGTAAGATTGAAAATTTTAATTTTGAATCAGTAAATGATAGTTTTATTTCTAACAATCAATTAATAATGGCTTACATAGATGAGGATTATTGTAGTTTACAGCAAATGTTTTCTTTAAATCCTTCTGGCTTTTATTTAAAACCGAATGTCATTAAATTGTCCAAGGATCAAATTTTTAGGCTTAGAGAACTCAAAATGAGAATAACTCATTTTATTATTGATGCAATATTCACCGTTCAACTTCCTATGTTAATTCTAAATAAACCCCTTGTGTGTATTTCTCATGAAAATGAGCAAAGTGCTAAGGAAATCTTACTCGATTTTATCGTGTATGAAATTCAGTTAGGAATTGAAAATTTATTTCAATGTGACGGATGTGTTTTTAATTCAGACGATCAAAATTCACACGAGTGTTTAATGAAATCTATGTTTGAAAAATATCAATTATATCGTGAAGAAATACTTTTAAAATTAAATATGCATGTTATTGTTAAAAAAATTAATTGTTCCTGTCATTACAACGACGGTTTCTTTAAACAATTAAATATGACCTTGTATGAAAAATATATTGAAGATACTTTATCCGAAAAGTAATGTGTGTTTATGAAAACGACTTCTTTAAACAATTGTATCCAATAAGTAATGTGTGTATATATTTTTATGGAATTTCAATAAATAGATTGAAACTGAATATCTGTGTCTGTCTGTCTTTGAAATATTTTATTGATTTTATTTCTTAAAAGATTTAATTAGAAATATTTTATTTCATAAAAGATTCAATGAATTTATAAGTTTGAAATGACTATTTTATTTCATAAAACAACATATTTTTAAAAGATTCACTTTCTAGGGATTCAATAATTTATTTTAAAGGTATATTTATTAAATCATATAATAAAACCATTTCCTATGCATTTAATAACTTATATTCGGGAAAAATATTGTTTCGAAAAGATATATTTTATTTCGTAAAACATATAATAAAACCATTTATTCATGAAACAATCCACTTGAAAATTTTTTTTTTAATAATCAAATTGAAATAATAATTGTTATTTTCCATTAATTAAAAGTGTAGACATTATCTCTTCATTAGAAATATGCAAATGAGTATGTTTCATATCTCCCGTAAGATATTATACCTGTACGAACACGGAGGAGGTGACTCACCTTGGAAAATCCACGAGGGGAAATATGCAAATGAATCAACCTCTATGGTGAATCAGAATTCGAGAAGTTTCTCGTAAGATCTACAGAGGTGAGTCAGGGTGACGCATGGGGGAAAACCCCTTATCTAGATAAGCCGTTGCAACTCAATTCTCGGGTCATTCGTAGATTATCTACTGTCTAGGCAAGACGTACTTTGTGCTCTCTCCTTTAGCGACGTTCGCGAAATTTTCTTCCCGTACATTTACTGTGTTTTTACCGCATCGTATATTGTGCTTTTCCCGTACCTCTATAATGGAAGGATACACCAACGACAATCAAGCTATGGATGTTGAAAATGCAGTAAGTATATATTTATCTAGTAATCATTGATTTTCTAACTGTGTTTAATCATTTTTAGTGAAATATGAGATATTAAATTGAAATAAGAATTCTTTAATTTATTATTACTTTTTACGATATGTTAAAAAATAAATTTGATTGACACTATGCAAAATAGAATGAGTTTCAAATCTATTTATAATGTGTGTTAAAAATAAATTTGATTTACACTATGCTAAAATCTATTTTTATTTATAATGTGTTTAAAATAAATTGAATTTCGAATCTTTATTTTGATAAATGAGAAATCTATTTTATTTCATTCAATAAACTATATAAAGTGAAATTTAAGTATGTGTAAAATCTGTTTATGCATAGAAATTATTTATTCTATAAGTGAAAATCTATTTATAATATGTGTTAAAAATAAATTTAATTTCAAATCTTTATTTTAACAAAGTGAAAATCTATTTTATTTATTATGTGTTAAACATAAATTTAATTTCGAATCTTTAATTTGATAAATGCGAAATCTATTTTATTTCATTCAATAAACTACATAAAGTGAAATTTAAGTATGTGTAAAATCTGTTTATGCTTAGAAATTATTTATTCTATAAGTGAAAATCTATTTATAATATGTGTTTAAAATAAATCGAATTTCGAATCTTTATTTTGATAAACTATATAAAATGAAATTTAAGTATGTGTAAAATCTGTTTATGCTTAGAAATTATTTATTCTATAAGTGAAAATCTATTTATAATATGTGTTAGAAATAAATTTAATTTCAAATCTTTATTTTGACAAATGCGAAATCTATTTTATTTATAATGTGGTAAACATAAATTTAATTTCGAATCTTTAATTTGATAAATGCGAAATCTATTTTATTTCATTCAATAAACTACATAAAGTGAAATTTAAGTATGTGTAAAACTTGTTTATGCTTAGAAATTATTTATAATATGTGTTAAAAATAAATTTAATTTCAAATCTTTATTTTGACAAATGGGAAATCTATTTTATTTATTCTATGTTAAACATAAATTTAATTTCGAATCATGCTTAGAAATTATTTATTTTATAAGTGAAAAACTTTGTATAGAAATTTTAATAAGTTTATTTATTTTTTTACAATCATATGACATAGAAATTATTTTATAAGTGAAAAACTTTTTAATTAGAAGATTTAATTAAAACTTATTCTCATGAGTTTAAACTAAAAATTTATTATTCTAATAATTTATTTCCTTACAAAATTTATGACTCATACTTCGTTTAAAGGTGCTTTTTATATTATTCAAATCAAAAAGTTATTATTATTATTATTGTTTACTTATGAGAAACTTAATTTGCATTCATTATAAATAAAAAATTTAATTATTAACTAGAAAATCAGTTTACTTATAATTTTCATCAACTAGTGTTGTTTATTTAATTTCCAACATCCTATACTTTGTGATTTATATAGTAATTATCGCTTATACAATAAAATGTTAGTGTTCAAGTAGATTCATGTTCAGTCATGTTTACGATGACTCATCGTTTGATGAGTCATCGCATAGCTTATACAATAAAATGTTAGTGTTCAGACATGTTTAGGATGACTCATCGTTTGATAAGCTATCAATTAGATTATACTTATTCAATTTATTTATGTTGTATAAAAGTTAGATTTGCATAACCTTTTGTTTATTAAATCTTTAACTAGGAGAATTTATTTTTCTAAAAAATTTTTAAAATTTGCATACCTAATCCTATGTTTAGATAAAATAGTGTATTTGGATTATTAAAATGGTAGCGTGTATGTATAAAAGTTAGATTAATTAAATCTTTAACTAGAAGAATTTATTTTTTCTAAAATTTTTTAAAGTTGCATCCTATGTTTATAAAATGATTCGTTTATTTAATGTCTCATCGAATAGATTTATTTATTTATGTTGTATAAAAGTTAGATTTGTATAACCTTTTGTATATCAAATCTTTAACTAGAAGAATTTATTTTTCTAAAAATTTTTAAAGTTGCATCCTATGTTTATAAAATGATTCGTTTATTTAATGTCTCATCGAATAGATTAAATTTATTTATGTTGTATAAAAGTTAGATTTGTATAACCTTTTGTATATCAAATCTTTAACTAGAAGAATTTATTTTTCTAAAATTTTTTAAAGTTGCATCCTATTCGTTTATTTTTAGTTGGGTATTTCCTTCGGTATACCCGATGACGAATTTCATATGCTGTGTGATGTTGCCGAGATGAATGACGAGGAGTGGCGAAACCCCCAATGGGACGACGACGCCCAACCTGAACCCCAACCTGAGGCCCAACCTGAAGCCCAATCTGAACCTTCTAAGGTATGTATTGTTTTGCATTAAAAATGAGAGTGTTTCCTTTTAGAAAAGTTTGAAAAATTGTCCCTTTTACAAAAGTTTAAAAAATTGTCTTTCTTATTATAGGTTCGACCTGTTTGCCCTACTTGTGGGAAATCTTTTGTGGATAGATCAAAACTGAATCGGCATATGTCAACTCATAACACAGAAAAAATGTTCGTGTGTCTCATTTGCCATAAGGAATTTTCCAGAAAGGACAACCTAAATAGACACCGAAAATCGCACCAGTCCACGAGTGAATTACAAGAATCTGTAGATCCTCAGCCCGGTCCTTCTAAAGTATGTATTATTTCTTAAAGTTTTTGTGATATTTCGAAAAATTGTAACACTTTGATTAAAAATTGTAACACTTTAATTAAAAAATCGTTTTTTATTCTTTTATAGGGTTTCTCCTGTTCTGTGTGTTTGAAGGAGTTCTCCAGAAAGGATGCCTTAAACCGACATAAGAAGTTGCATGATGCTGACACTTCCACCCATCAATGTGCTACATGCCAAAGAAAGTTTAGTCGCCTGGACGAGTACAACGCTCATCTAAAAAGTCATAACTACCCCTGCAAAGAATGCCAGTCCACCTTTTCCTCGAAGTCATCATTAATGAACCATATGCGACTCCAGCATTCAAATAGCCTAAGTGAGAGCCGGAAGAAACCGAAAACGACTCCTCCACCACTCTCTCGAAGACGACCCTATACGCAAGCTTTGAACACGTTTAAGACGGTGCTCATTGAACCTACTGAAGCCACTCGGTACGATGTGAAAATCTTTTTAGAGTCTATTCGTGCCGAGATACATGAAAACATCCTACAGGAATTGTATGAGAAAGATTCGATCAAGTGGTACCTGGTAATAAAAGTCTGCTTTGAAAGAGAGACAGCCGAAGGAGAGCTGGAAATTATGGATGCGTACTTCAGAACACCCTGCTACCAGCAACACACTCCTGACTTAATTGATGATCAAATAAGTGTAGGATTCCTGAAGATTATTCAAAACTACGAAGAGTTCTTAGAGAGAGGTTCCGGCTGGGTGCTGAGAAACATCTACTACCTAGAATTCAAGTCTGCTAAATATAACCCCTTGAGAGCGAGTAGCTATCAAGAATTGCCAGCTAAACTGCTTGCCAAGAAAGCTATCTTAAATATACAGAACAGAGATAACAAGTGCTTCCTATGGTGCCTGCTAGCACACAAACTGAATTTAGACTACACAAGAAAACCCGAACGAGTCTCCCACTATTTACCTCATGAAGAGGAAATCAAGATGGGTAATGTTCAGTACCCTGTTCCCATCTCAAAAATAGGCCTCATAGAAAACCTGAACAATCTTAGAATCAACGTCTTCGGCTACGAAAACTCTAAAGTGACCATTCTAAGAATTTCCGAAGTAGAAGATGTTGAAGCTATCAATTTATTACTCATTGAGAACGAAGAAGGTGCCCACCACTACTGTTTAATCCGGGACTTTTCCAGACTGATGGGTGGTCGAACAAAACATGACGGAAAACAGTATTATTGTTATAGGTGCCTGCATGGTTTTTCGACAGAACTTTTGTTAAAAGATCATGAAACAAACTGCAAAAAACACACTGCTCAAGCCATTGAGATGCCCAGCAAGGATAAAAATATACTAGAGTTCACGGGAACCCATCTTCAACATCCCATCAGCTATATCATCTATGCGGATTTTGAAAGTTTGCTCGAGCCTATTGCATCTGCTGCTCCATCCTCATCAAACTCCTACTTGCAACATACAGCCCGTCATACAGCCTGCGGTTACGCTTATGTAATCGTAGGGTCTGATGGCAAAGCTGTGAAGCCCATCTTTAGCTATCGAGGAGAGAATGCAGTCAAGCATTTTCTAGAAAATATCCTCATGGAAAAAGATATCCTTGAAGAAAAACTCCAAGAAATTAAGCCAATGAAGCTCTCTGCCCAAGAAGAGGAGGCCTTCCAAAATGCAACAAGGTGCTGCATATGTCGTCAACCCCTGTTACCCGGATGCATTAAAGTTCGAGATCACAATCACGAAACTGGAGTTTTTAGAGGTGCCGCCCATGCTAGCTGCAATCTCAATTTTAAGCAGCCAAAGAAGATTCCCGTGGTTTTCCACAACTTGAAGAATTATGATGCCCATCATATCATGACAGAATTAGGCCATTTTCAAGACCATCAGATACAAGTCATCGCAACAACATTAGAAAAATATATATCATTCACTTTAAAGAAACCAGACAGTCCTGTACAGCTCGTCTTTCTTGACTCGTTCCAATTTTTGCCTGCTTCGTTAGAAAAGTTGGTGAAGAATTTGGATATTAGTCAGTTTAAAATTCTAAAAGACCAGTTTGAATCAAGTACCGATCTAAGTCTCCTCACCAGAAAAGGAGTATATCCCTATGACTACATCACCGGATTTGACAAATTCCAAGAAACAGTGTTGCCGCCTCCTTCAGCATTTTTCAACTCACTTACGAATGAAGCCGTTGAAGAGGCTGATTATCAACATGCAAAAAACGTATGGGAAGTCTTCCAGATAAGAAACCTCGGCGAGTATCACGACCTGTATGTGAAGACAGATGTTTTGCTTCTTGCCGATGTGTTCCAAAATTTCAGAAGTCTTTGCCTACACTATTATAACATCGATGCTGCCCATTTATACACCTCTCCTGGACTGTCCTGGCAAGCCTGTCTGAAGATGACTGATGTTAAGCTAGAGCTGCTTACGGATATCAACATGCTGCTGTTTATTGAAAAAGGGGTGCGCGGGGGTGTGTCGCAGATTTCACACCGTTTCGCTGTTGCAAACAACCCGCACACTCCTCACTACGACTCAAGTAAGCCCTCTAGTTATATCATGTACTGGGATGCGAACAACCTTTACGGTTGGGCTATGTCCCAGTACATGCCTTATGGCAAGTTTCAATGGATGGATCCCTCTAACATTACTGAAGATTTCATCATGAACATACCCGAAGATGCAGCTGAAGGCTTCATTTTTGAAGTGAATTTGGAGTACCCATCTCATCTGCATGACCTCCACAATAGCTACCCACTTGCACCTGAAAAAATGACCGTGACAGAAGAAATGCTCTCCACCTATGCCAAGTCCTTGTTGCAGAACCAAAAATATTCAGGAACACCCAAACTCATTCCAAACCTCTACAATAAATCAGAATATGTTGTACATTACAGAAATCTACAGTTATACCTAAAACTTGGAATGAAGCTATTAAAAGTGAACAAGGTTTTGAAATTTCGACAAGCACCCTGGCTAAAAAAGTATGTAGACTTCAACACAGATAAACGAAAATCTGCAAACAATAGTTTTGAGAAAGATTTCTTTAAACTGTTGAACAATAGCGTCTATGGAAAGACCATCGAAAATTTGAGAAAACGTCGTAACATAGAACTGTGTAACAATGAAGTCAGAGCCCAAAAATTAGTTGCATCACCGAATTTTACAACTTTTAAAGAATTTTGCAATAACCTCGTAGCTGTGGAGAGAACAAAACCAACCATCCTGATGAATAGACCGATATACGTGGGTTTCTGTATCCTTGAATTAGCAAAGTTGCTCATGTACGACTTTCATTACAATTTCGTTATGAAAAAGTATGAAAGTCGTGCAACTTTGTTGTTCACGGATACAGACTCCTTGACGTACTGTATCCAGACAGCCGACATGTACGAAGATATGAAGGAAGATCAGCACCATTTTGACTTCTCAGAGTATCCAGAAAATCATCCGCTATATTCTACAACTAACAAAAAGGTCCTTGGAAAGTTTAAGGACGAACTCCACAGTCAAGCTGCCTACAAATTCATTGGATTAAAGCCCAAAATGTATGCCATACAGTCAGCTGGTGGTGAAAAGAAGACAGCAAAAGGCATATCAACCTCCATTGTTAGAAAAAAATTAAGTGTTCAAGACTACCAAGAGTGCCTGCAAAAGGAGATAGCCACTTATGAGCAACAAACCAGAATCCTACAAGAACGTCATCAACTTTATACAGTTAATCAAAACAAAAAGTGTTTATCTCCTTTTGATGACAAGAGGTACCTGCGAGATGATGGAATCACCAGTCTGGCTTATGGCCATTACAGAATACCGCAGCATCCATAGTGAAAATTTTTGTATATATTGTTCCTGCACCTTGTATATATTTTTAAATTGTTCCTGCATCCTGTATATATCAATTGTTTCTGCATCCATGAAGATTGTTCCTGCATCCTGTATATATTTTAAATTGTTTCGCACCTATGAAGATTGTTTCTGCACCCTGTATATATTTTAAATTGTTTCGCACCTATGAAGATTGTTTCTGCATCCTGTATATATTTTAAATTGTTTCGCACCTATGAAGATTGTTCCTGCACCCTGTATATATTTTAAATTGTTTCGCACCTATGAAGATTGTTCCTGCATCCTGTATATATCAATTGTTTCGCACCTATGAAGATTGTTCCTGCACCCTGTATATATCAATTGTTTCTGCATCCATGAAGATTGTTCCTGCACCCTGTATATATCAAGTGTTTCGCACCTATGAAGATTGTTCCTGCACCCTGTATATATTTTAAATTGTTTCTGCATCCATGAAGATTGTTCCTGCACCCTGTATATATCAATTGTTTTGCACCTATGAAGATTGTTCTTGCATCCTGTATATATTTTAAATTGTTTCTGCACCTATGAAGATTGTTCCTGCATCCTGTATATATTTTAAATTGTTTTGCACCTATGAAGATTGTTCCTGCACCCTGTATATATCAATTGTTTTGCACCTATGAAGATTGTTCTTGCATCCTGTATATATTTTAAATTGTTTCTGCACCTATGAAGATTGTTCCTGCATCCTGTATATATTTTAAATTGTTTTGCACCTATGAAGATTGTTCCTGCACCCTGTATATATTTTTAAATTGTTTCGCACCTATGAAGATTGTTCCTGCACCCTGTATATATCAAGTGTTTCGCACCTATGAAGATTGTTCCTGCACCCTGTATATATTTTAAATTGTTTCGCACCTATGAAGATTGTTCCTGCACCCTGTATATATTTTAAATTGTTTCTGCATCCATGAAGATTGTTCCTGCACCCTGTATATATCAATTGTTTTGCACCTATGAAGATTGTTCTTGCATCCTGTATATATTTTAAATTGTTTCTGCACCTATGAAGATTGTTCCTGCACCCTGTATATATCAATTGTTTCGCACCTATGAAGATTGCCTGAACCCATGCTTTGAAGACATCCCCAGAAAACTATGTGATGAGTTCATCAGGTTGATATTTTTTATTTTATTTTTTATTTTTATTTTTTTAAAAGGAACTAACTCCCGCCTTGCTCTACGGAGCGAAAAGGGGCACCGCAGGGCCTCGGGAGGGCAGTCTCCCAGGCGCTCAAGGTGAACTCTTTCTTTCTCTTTCTTCTAACTTTATTCTTTCTACCTTTTTTCTTAAATTTGTATTCTCTTTCTAACTTTTTTCTATACATTTTCCTTTCACTTATTTCTCTAATTGTAAATTTTGTATGTATCTCTTTTCAGGTTAAGTCCCAAAAGATCGTGACGTTCCCGCAAAACTTCGAAAAAATTTTGAAGTCCCCAAAATTATGAAAAAAAAAATACTAAGTCCCGAAATTTAGGAAAAAATTCCCCTCCTCCCCAATAGATGGCACCATCAAACTTCTCATGCAAGGTGATACCCAAAGTTTCTATTCTTCCGGTGGCAACACACAGTTTCTATTCTTCCGGTGGCAACACCCCCTCGTCCAAGATGATGACTAAGTAGTGTAAAAAGGACACGTTGACCGACAGGGTGGAGGGACGGTGGGTCTATGGTGGAGGCGCGCCTCCACCATAGACCCTCATCGTCCCTCCGTCCCTCCACCGTGTCGGTGAACTGTCCTTTTTACACTACTTATACATCTATATAGATATATATTTATATAGATAAAGATATCTATCTATCTATATTATATATACAGCGACAACTATATTACATATACAGTGATTTATGCGCGGCCACAGCGGACCACGACATAATCGCGCATAATTAAAAAACGAGTATAAATGAAAAAACACAAAAGGGGGCTTAAAAGTCGAACATCAACACAGTGTAGATA
Organism: Salticus scenicus; assembly: GCA_963930645.1. NCBI lineage: Eukaryota > Metazoa > Arthropoda > Arachnida > Araneae > Salticidae > Salticus > Salticus scenicus. The sequence continues at coordinate 5,699,712 of OZ005650.1, read as the reverse complement.
GTAATTGTTAATGAATGCTATGTACATACATTATTATTAAAAAATGTAAATACGATTACGAAATGCAAAATGTACAAGTTGCATCTATAACTTCCGTTAATTATTATTATTATTTTAATAAACATACACACACACAAACGAAAGAAATGCTTTTTTTAACTTAAATTTTCTTTTATTCCTATGTATTGTTACAAAATAACTTACAATCGAGGATCATTTTTGTTTTCGTGAATTTTCAAAGAGAGTTTTTTCAAGCTCATGAAGACATGAAAAAGTTCCTTCCCTTCCGAAACTGAACTGAAAAGAGTCCCGCAGAATTTCTAACGCTTCTTGTGGGAGTTTGGGGGAAACTTTCGTCACATCTTTTTCATCATCTTCTTCATTTTTGCCACCACCCTTTATTTTAACTGTTAAGTCAACCATTTCCCGCAATTCAGTTTTGATTCAATTTTCATCTTGAGGAATTTACAATATGAATTGAAAAACTTCGTGCATAAGTGAAAGGTGCTTTTTTAGTTCCGTGCATAAAAGAATAAGAGATTTCCATATATCCCTGGCCTAGACCACGAAAAAAACGCATATAAAAGAGAGCGCGTATAAGTGAGAGATCACTGCAAATGTCGAACCCATAATTTATAGATGATATATTGTAAAATACCCTCTAAAAGAAGTCAAACTTATGATGAATCCTAATACGTATGTTCTGATAGGCATTTTTTTTTTTTTTTTTTTTTCTCGAATCCTCCCTTTAATCATTGCATGGAAAATTTCCCCATCAAAATTCATACCTGCAGAATTCAATGAACTATTATAAAGTGCAGACGAATGATTCAGTCCGAAATGAAATGTGCGGAACACGCACGCTCGCAAAAAGAAAAGCAAAAGTATAATAATGAGTCGCAAGAGGAAAGGAACTGCTACAAAAAATGGTGTCGCAAGGAGTCCTCCCGATTGAGAAAACCTGCAACGCTTCGCCGAACACCTGAGTTAACGGGCAGAGAGCTCCGGTTCCACTCAACAGCAACCTTAATTTAAAATAGGTGAAAGTGATACGAGTTGGAGTAGAAGCCAGGCTAAGGATTTATTATTATTCAGCCATTCAATACATCATTTACATTTTATATTGAAAGAAAAAAAAAAATTCTTAAAGAGATTTATTATCGCGTTAGGGAATTCTATGGGAGAATGACTTCCTCTCATTTAATCAAATTTCGAAAAACAAACATTTTTTTGTTGAGCATAATAGACACGAAAGTTCTCCATACAGCTTTAGTCTTGAAATAGTTTAAAAATAAATAATTTTAAATATTTAAAAAATTGTACTAAAATTCCGAAAAGTGAACTTCATTTGCCTTTAGTTCCCCCCCCCCCCCTTAAAAAAAAAAAAAAAAAAAAAAAAAAAAGGAGAGGATAACCCCATACAAAATTTTGAAGCTTACACGTAAAAAGTTTTTTTTTTTATTTTTTTTCCCCCTTTAAATAAAATTTCGGAAATTTGAATAAGCTAAAAATCGTTACAATGGGTTTCCACTATTTTTTTTTTTTTTTTTTTTCCCCGAACGCGACCATTTCTTGTTAATACAGAATTGCCAAAAAAAAGAAGGGGGGAAAAAATCAAATATACATTTTTTCCTTTCTTTTCTTTTCTTTTTTGGTAGCTATTTATTTTATCAGTATATCTTTTGCAGTCACATTATATATAGTATTTGTAAATAGAAATTGTCATTTTAAATAATAACGAGCAGGCTTTGCCCGCTTCGCTGGTCACTATATTTAAAGGAACCTCTTTTTTATATTGCTTTATGGGAAAAAAACTGAAGTCGATTAAAAGCTCGCTTTGTGTTCCCGCTGCCTTCGGCAGCGACTTGTTCGTCTTCGCAGCCTCCTGTGCCTGGCCCTAACTATAATTACTGAATTCTCAGAATTGCATTAATTTTTATCACGTGAAAAAAAAAAAGAAAAAAAAAATACGTGTGGCACTCGAGGACTGCCGCGGTAAAGCTATTGCACAGCATTTTTTATCAGCTTATGCATTTATAATTATTTATTTATTTTATTTATGCAGTATTTTTTTTTTCTTTGATATTAATTCAAGTTTTTTCTTTGATATTAATTCAAGTTACACTTTTTGAGCGTGGTTACCGATAAGAAAACAAATTTTTTTCTTTTATTGAATAAATGAGCATATATCTGCAATGAGAATATATCAAAAATATCCGCAATCGATTTGTAGCTATCGAAAACCTCGATGTACCAAATTTGAATGATCTAACTCTATTTTTTGAGAAAAGGTATTTTAATAGGTTTTTAAAGGCCTGCAAGTCGAATGGGGATATTCAAGTTTTTTCTTTGATATAATTTCAAGTTACACTCTTTGAGCATGGTGACCGATAAGAAAACAAATTTTAATAGAGAAAAGGTATTTAATAGGTTTTAAAGGCCTGCAAGTCGAATGGGGATATTCAAGTTTTTCCTTTGATATTAATGAATAAGATAACAATAATGATAAGAAAACAAATTTTAATAGAGAAAAGGTATTTTAATAGGTTTTAAAGGCCTGCAAGTCGAATGGGGATATTCAAGTTTTTTCTTTGATATTAATTCAAGTTACACTTTTTGAGCGTGGTGACCGATATAAAACAAATTTTAATAGAGAAAAGGTATTTAATAGGTTTTAAAGGCCTGCAAGTCGAATGGGGCCATTCAAGTTTTTTTTTTTAATATTAATGAATGAGATAACAATAATGATAAGAAAACAAATTTTAATAGAGAAAAAGTATTTTAAAGGCCTGAGGTCGAACTTAAAAGTCGAAAAGTCGAAAGTACTTAAAAGTCGAAAGGGGATATTCAAGTTTTCTCTTTGATATTAATTCAAGTTTCACTTTTTGAGCGTGGTGACCGATATAAAACAAATTTTAATAGAGAAAAGGTATTTAATAGGTTTTAAAGGCCTGCAAGTCGAATGGGGATATACAAGGTTTTTTTTTTTAATATTAATGAATGAGATAACAATAATGATAAGAAAACAAATTTTAATAGAGAAAAGGTATTTTAATAGGTTTTAAAGACCTGCAAGTCGAATGGGGATATTCAATTTTTTTTTTATATTAATTCAAGTTACACTTTTTGAGCGTGGTGAACGATAAGAAAACAAATTTTAATAGAGAAAAGGTATTTAATAGGTTTTAAAGGCCTGCAAGTCGAATGGGGATATTCAAGTTTTTCCTTTGATATTAATTCAAGTTACACTTTTTGAGCGTGGTGACCGATATAAAACAAATTTTAATAGAGAAAAGGTATTTAATAGGTTTTAAAGGCCTGCAAGTCGAATGGGGCCATTCAAGTTTTTTTTTTTTTAATATTAATGAATGAGATAACAATAATGATAAGAAAACAAATTTTAATAGAGAAAAAGTATTTTAAAGGCCTGCAAGTCGAAAGGGGATATTCAAGTTTTCTCTTTGATATTAATTCAAGTTTCACTTTTTGAGCGTGGTGACCGATATAAAACAAATTTTAATAGAGAAAAGGTATTTAATAGGTTTTAAAGGCCTGCAAGTCGAATGGGGCCATTCAAGTTTTTTTTTTTTTATATTAATGAATGAGATAACAATAATGATAAGAAAACAAATTTTAATAGAGAAAAAGTATTTTAAAGGCCTGCAAGTCGAAAGGGGATATTCAAGTTTTCTCTTTGATATTAATTCAAGTTTCACTTTTTGAGCGTGGTGACCGATATAAAACAAATTTTAATAGAGAAAAGGTATTTAATAGGTTTTAAAGGCCTGCAAGTCGAATGGGGATATTCAAGGTTTTTTTTTTTTTAATATTAATGAATGAGATAACAATAATGATAAGAAAACAAATTTTAATAGAGAAAAGGTATTTTAATAGGTTTTAAAGACCTGCAAGTCGAATGGGGATATTCAATTTTTTTTTTTATAATAATTCAAGTTACACTTTTTGAGCGTGGTGAACGATAAGAAAACAAATTTTAATAGAGAAAAGGTATTTAATAGGTTTTAAAGGCCTGCAAGTCGAATGGGGATATTAAAGTTTTTCCTTTGATATTAATTCAAGTTACACTTTTTGAGCGTGGTGACCGATAAGAAAACAATTTTTAATAGAGAAAACGTATTTAATAGGTTTTAAAGGCCTGCAAGTCGAATGGGGATATTCAAGTTTTTTCTTTGATATTAATGAATAAGATAACAATAATGATAAGAAAACAAATTATAATAGAGAAAAGGTATTTTAATAGGTTTTAAAGGCCTGCAAGTCGAATGGGGATATTCAAGTTTTTTCTTTGATATTAATTCAAGTTACACTTTTTTAACGTGGTGACCGATAAGAAAACGAATTTTAATAGAGAAAAGGTATTTAATAGGTTTTAAAGGTCTGCAAGTCGAATGGGAATATTCAAGTTTTTTCTTTGATATTAATTCAAGTTTCACTTTTTGAGCGAGGTGACCGATATAAAACAAATTTTAATAGAGAAAATGTATTTAATAGGTTTTACAGGCCTGCAAGTCGAATGGGGATATTCAAGGTTTTTCTTTGATATTAATGAATAAGATAACAATAATGATACGAAAACAAATTTTAATAGAGAAAAGGTATTTTAATAGGTTTTAAAGGCCTGCAAGTCGAATGGGGATATTCAATTTTTTTCTTTGACATTAATTCAAGCTACACTTTTTGAGCGTGGTGAACGATAAGAAAACACATTTTAATAGAGAAAAGGTATTTAATAGGTTTTAAAGGCCTGCAAGTCGAATGGGGACATTCAAGTTTTTTCTTTGATATTAATTCAAGTTACACATTTTGAGCGTGGTGACCGATAAGAAAACGAATTTTAATAGTGAAAAGGTATTTAATAGGTTTTAAAGGCCTGCAAGTCGAATGGGGATATTCAAGTTTTTTCTTTGATATTAATTCAAGTTACACTTTTTGAGCGTGGTGACCGATAAAAAAACAAATTTTAATAGAGAAAAGGTATTTAATAGGTTTTAAAGGCCTGCAAGTCGAATGGGGATATTCAAGTTTTTTCTTTGATATTAATTCAAGTTACACTTTTTAAGCGTGGTGACCGATATAAAACAAATTTTAATAGAGAAAAGGTATTTAATAGGTTTTAAAGGCCTGCAAGTCGAATGGGGATATTCAAGGTTTTTCTTTGATATTAATGAATAAGATAACAATAATGATAAGATAACAATAATGATAAGAAAACAAATTTTAATAGAGAAAAGATATTTAATAGGTTTTAAAGGCCTGCAAGTCGAATGGAGATATTCAAGTTTTATCTGATCTACTTTATACACAAATTTTACGCGTACAGCTATTCACTGTTGTACATAGATGATAGATACCTATACACCTATATACTTTCTCACAAACAGCTGCTTATGTATTCGTCCGATTTCGGAGCAGCTCGTCTCGATCTGTGCGAGCTTCGTACAGCCGAAGTCTACCGAACTGTGTTAGGTTTTTTTTTCGTTACGGAATTTTTCGATTCGGTCGCCGCGCTCAAAGCCCGCGATAAAAGCTATACAATAGCTTAAAAATCTGATTAGGAAAAATGTCGCACCGGGTTCTCACTGCCTTCGGAAAAAATTCCCAAAATGCTCTAACTCATATTTCTATTTTTCCCCCTTCGCCCCACCCCCACTCGTCTATGCTAATAATTTTACAAATTCGAAAATATCTGCAATCGATTTGTAAGTATCATAAACCTCTATGCACCAGTTTTGAACGATCTATCTCTATTTTTATTTTTTTGCCCCTCCGCTCCCTCCCCCCTTCCCGCCCCTCCCAATAATTTTAAAAATTCAAAAATATCCTCAATCGATTTGTAGGTATCGAAAACCTCTATGTACCAATTTTGAATGATCTAACTCTATTTTATTTTTTTTTGCCTCTCCGCCCTCCCCCTTCCCGGCCCTTCTAATAACTTTACACTTTCGAAAATATCCCCATTCGACTTGCAGGCCTCTAAAACCTATCTGTACCAATTTTGAATGGCCTAAATGTATTTCTATTTGTTTTTGCAAATAGCCCCCCCTTACCGCCCCTCCTAATAATTTTACAAATTCGAAAATATCCCCAATCGATTTTTAAGTATCGAAAACCTCTATATACCAATTTTGAACGATCTAACTCTATTTTTATTTTTTTGCCCCTCCCCCTTCTCGCCCCTCCTAATAACTTTACACTTTCGAAAATATCCCCATTCGACTTGCAGGCCTCTAAAACCTGTCTGTACCAACTTTGATCGGCCTAACTGTATTTCTATTTGTCTTTGCCCATAGCTCCCCTTACCGCCCCTCCTAATAATTTTTACAAATTCGAAAATATCCGCAATTGATTTGTAAGTATCGAAAACCTCTATAAACCAATTTTGAACAATCTAACTCCATTTTTATTTTTTTGCCCCCCCCCCCTTCTCGCCCCTCCTAATAACTTTACACTTTCAAAAATATCCCCATTCGACTTGCAGGCTTCTTAAACCTATCTATACCAACTTTGAACGGCCTAACTGTATTTATATTTGTTTTTGCCCCATAGCCCCCCCTTACCGCCCCACCCCCTACCCGCCCCTCCTAATAATTTTACAAATTCAAAAATATCCGCAATCGATTTGCAAGTATCGAAAACCTCTATGTACCAATTTTGAACGATCTGGCACTATTTTTATTTTCCCCCCCTCCCCTCCCCCCCTTCGTGCCCCTCCTAATAACTTTACACGATCGAAAATATCTCTATTCTACTTGCAGGCCATTAAAACCTATCTGTACCAATTTTGAACGGCCTAACTGTATTTCTATTTGTTTTTGCTTCATAGCCCCCCCCCTTGCTGCCCCACCTGGGGGCTGAATTTCTAAAATTCCAGAAATTGGTTTTTAGATAGTTGCATTAGCTATATTTTAGAGCAAAAATTTCACGTATATCTTTTTTTTTTGGAGATATATAGGATTATGCGAAATCACGTTTTACGCATGTGAAATCACGTTTTGCCCCCCCGCCCCCCTTGGGGACCGAATTTCAAAAATTCCAGAACCCGATTTTTAGACATTTTTATTAGCTATATTTTAAAGCAAAAATTTTACGGATATCTGTTTTTTGTTTGAGATATGAAGGATTTTGTGAAATTACGTTTTGCCCCCCACCTCCCCCTCAATTTTGTAAAATCGCTTGCGGCGTTGTGTTTCTCGGGTCGTAAACATTAACCGTGCCGAATTTTGTCCCGGTCGGTGAAACGGCCTAGGTTTCTATAGCGGACAGACACAGACACACACACACACACACACACAGACTCTGCTCTTTTATATATATAGATTATTACTTTATCTAAAAATAATTTAAGCAAATAATAATAAACAGAAATAAAATTTTTCGACTTTTATATGAATTTTGATTTTCTTTCTGTAATAATGTGCAGATAACAAAGCTTGTGCTTTGTAAATTGAAGTTTGCACATTCTGATATGAAATTCTGTTACACCATAACTAATTAAATCGAACTAATTGAAACTAATTAAATCGAGGTTTTACATACCTATGTTAGTGAAAATAATTAATTGTCCTACAAAGATAAAGCAATTAAATTATTTCTTTCTGTAAAATAAGGCCTTTGCCATCCGAACTCTTGTATTTCCTTTTTATGTTTATCTTTTGAATAAAGAACTGTTATATCAAACTACATGAAATTTTATTACAACTGAAATTTTTTATATCCGCAACTCATATAAATATTCAATAACTGTCATACGTCATAGAACAATAAATCACATTTAATGTTACGAGTTTTCAGTAAAATATTTGCAAATGATAGTATTTATATTACAACAAGTTGGCAAAAATGTAATACTTTTTAGAATGAATGTTAAATCTAATATGTGTTATATTTATTCTGGTATTTAATAACAAATTAGTTTAATAACAATGAAATTCTTAATTTAATATTAGGAATTGGGGAGAGGGGATTAGAATTATTTTAACGTTTTTCAATATACAGTTGGTGATCAAATTATTATTATTATTTTTTTTTTTTTTTTTTTTTTTTTTTGACATTTTCCCCAAATTTTTATGTACTTGCTCTCATCTGGAACGGTAGGTAGGTTTGTTTGTGAATGTCACGCTAGAAAAAATAAAGGGGAAAATAAATTAGAAATATCCGTCGCATCGTTACAAATAAGATACCAAATGAAAGTGGCGATTTTTCTGAATCCAACGGATTAAACAGCGTATCGATCGGACTATTACATTTTAAAAATTAACTAAAGTATTAAAATTAGGTGGCAACAGCAGAAGATTGTATTGAAACCGTTTGGAGATGAAAGAAAACATATACTACTCATTAAGTCACATGTTTCTGAAGTGGGATTAAAAATTGCAGTTTTCAAATTTTTTCAAATTTTCTCTCTCGAACACAAAAAATAATATACAGCCTGTACAACACAAGACCAACTTGCAGTTCAAATTTCATCAATGTTTGTTAATAAATTTTGTTAATAATTATTTTTGTTAATATTATTTTTTTTTTAATTAAATTTTATTTTAACTTCGAAAAGATTTATGTGAATACTAAGAGAATTTGGGTTTTTAAAGTTATCTTAAATAGCTTATTTCAATTATCTAAAAAAATACTAGACTGAATCACCTGAAACTTCATACATACAAAAAACATTTAAAAACTTTCCACTATCGATTTAGCCCAGAGTGCAATTAAGGAACCAACTACAAATTGAAGAAGAGCGAAAATACTTTGAATCACCCTATATCACAAAAAGCTACAATTGGCTTGTAACTTTAATACATTTTTGCATATACTATGTACGGTAATTGTAAGTTACGGTGCGGGAATTACGCAATTATGCAGGCAGATATATATATATAATATGTATATATATATATATATTTTTTTTTTTTTTTTCAAAAATTACTAAATCTTTTGACAAGTTTTTGCTTATAACAGAACGGATTTCCATAAAATTTTACAAAACTTGCTAAAAAATTGACAAAACTTTAGAAACATTATTTTGAAACATAAAATTCACGCATATAATATATTCGTTGAGATGAGCATTTTCAGTAATTATTTCACTGCGCATGCGCGCGAAAGATAGAAAAAAAAACATTACTGCATAGGTTGAAAGTTAAATATATTGAGCAACTTTTGCCAAAAGTTCATTTGAATAAAGTAAAAATTAAGCAAATTGTCGGCAAAAAAATGGCCTAGATTTTAGATATTTTTCCAGAGTTGAAATTTTATAAGGGTTTTTTTTTTTACACATGCGGCGCATTTAATTTTAAGATCCAATTACTTCAATCACGTTGCAATTTTTTTTTTTTTTTTTTTTTTTTTTTTTTGTGAAAGACCCCTTATGAACTCACAAATCTTAATAATTAAATAAAACTATGTTAAAGTTATATGTTTTTTCACAAAAAAGAACTTTCGCAACGTGGTTGAAAAAATTAGATCTTCAAATTAAATGCGCAGCATGTGAAAAACCTCTTATGTGGAAAATACCTAAAAAATCTAGCTCATTCTTTTGCTGACAATTTGCTTAATTTTTACTCTATTCAAATGAACTTTTGACAAAAGTTGCTCAATATATCTAGCTTTCAACCTATGCAATAAAATGTTTTCTATCTTTCGTGCATGCGCAGTAAAAAAATATTTACTAAAAATGCTCCTATCTCAACGAATAATACACGTGTGAATTTTATGTTTCATAATAATGTTTCTCCGCTGTTTTGTCAGCTTTTCAGCAAGTTTCGTAAAATTTTATGGAATACTGTTCTAGTTATAAGAAAAAACAGAATATTTAAAAACAGAATATTTAAAACTAGCAGGCTACGCCCGCTTCGCTGGTCACTATATTTAAATGAATTTTCAAAATAATTGGATCAGTATTTATTTTTTACATCACATTACAAATAAAAAGTTAATAAAATAATAATAGTAATAATAAATAAAATAAACACTGAAATCGCTTTAGATCTCACTTCTTCGGGTACCCGTTGCCTAAGGCAGATCTTTCTTCTACCCGTACTGCATCGGGTCCAGTTTCCCACTGTCTATAGAAAGGTCTTTCCCGGGCACTTCAATCTGGGTATTTATCGACGACTTGTGGATTTTCTGTTATTTAAGAACTACGATTTTAAAGATGACTGTATCTCAGCATCTATTATATATTTTAGTTTTTGAACCATGTGTTTTATAGCCCACGTTATTTACACTATATTACGATTTGATTCCGATTAGTGCAATAAAATAAAATAAAAAAGTAGATTTTCTTTTAAAAGGAATTAAATACATGAAAAACGAATTTAAATCAATTTATCCTTTCTACTATAAACTACCATTTTTTTCACCCAATAAATATTATAAAAGATTTTTCTTTTAAAGGAATTAATTAAAAAATAAAAAAATAAATAAAAAATAAAAAGTTGCTATAGTATAAAATGTATACATAAACGTAACAATTTATTTCTATTGCATTACCATTTGATTTTCAATAAATATAATAATAATAATAAAAAAAAAAAATAAGAAAATAAAATCGCCTTCAAATGAATGTATTAAATAAAAGATGAATTGCATAAGCCGCGATTGTAATGAAATGCTCGCCCTCTGGTGGGCTACGGTGAAATTACAATAAACATGGTTTAATTCGAATTCCATATAGCCGCCATTGCTAGCCGATGTTTAGTTTCACATATATTTATAGAATAAAAATGAATAAATACGGTAAAAAAGATAACACATACTTTTGTGTGCCACAGTGTAAATCCAAAGCATCAAGAAATCCAGAATTGAGCTTCCATTTATTTCCAAATGACGAATTTAAAATTTCAGTTGCTTCGGCTAATGGAAGTAAAGAATTAATCAGATGATTTGAAACTAATATTTGTTCAACTTCATTTAAAATCTACTTCCGAATCGAACTTTGAATAAACTGAAGTATTTTTTCCAAAAGCAATCAATTTTCCATAATGTAATGGCGGAGAAATTATAATACGAATATTAAGTAGAATAACAAGAACACTATTGGAACACACGTGGCTAATGTTTACTAACAACTGCAGTGTTCACAAAGCGCCGTCTATCGATCATTACAAACGCGGATAGCCGTTGCTAAGATACGCAGACGATAACAACCGAAGAATAAATTCATGAAAAATGAAACATTGAAGCCAATATTTAAAATCGAAAAAACATTAATTTAAAAAATTCAAATTCGAAATTCGAAAAAATCTCGATGAGGTGCACACCTGCAGGGTCCCAGGTACCTATATGCCAAATGTGGAAGCTCTGCGATCAGTAGTGTGAGCACCAGAGCGCAGATACACACACAGACACACACACACACAGACACTTCTCTTTATTTATATAGATTAATTTAAATATTTAAACATAATATTTAAAATCGGAAATATACATAACTACAAAAAAAAAAAAAAAATAGTTGCCTAATACGGTTGAAATAGCACTGATAGTATATTGTAATACTATATTTGGCGTAAAACTGGTCTACAGGATAAATAAAATACATGAAATAACGTTTTAATAAATACTACGCATAGTGTTGTTCATATGCAACTGCGACTTAAATATAAAAGTGCTGCTTCGATTTTTTTCGATACTGCCAGTTTCGAAACTGTCATCCGATAAACACTTAAACTGAAATCCACAGATAAGACGTTGGGGTACGCGGGATCCGGACATAATATCGCGGAACAAAATCTCGCGTTTTAGCGGGGTCCATAGGACCTTATAAATATATATATATATATATATATATATATATATATATATATACTAGCTGTTACCCGCGACTTCGTTCACGTGGAAATTTTGATGTGTATGTGTGGGAACTGACGGTTTGATCATAATATGTAATGAAATGAAACCTTATCATTGTGGTGCTGTGCAAAACAGAGTCTGATAAAGTACACTCAAAAAAATTTGTAACTCATTGAAAGCCAAAATAAAATGCCAAAATAAATAAATAAAAAGTTATCGCCAACATGGCGATAAAAATTTAAAATTCGTCCATAGGGATTCTGTACTAAAACAGTATTGCGTTATGGAAGTATAAAAACTGGGTCGTCAATTATGAATTTTATTTCGAAACCTTTCTTTGTATGATTTTAGTTCACTATTGCACAATATTAATCTGGTTCTAATAATAATTTGGTGACTGGTTAATTAAAATTTTAACTATGTGGTGAAATTCATATAATATTTATGAGTTTCAAATTTTTAATTTTTTTTTTTTTTTTTTTAAGCTATTGTATAGCTTTTATCGCGGGCTTTGAGCGCGGCGACCGAATCGAAAAATTCCGTAACGAAAAAAAAGCCTAACACAGTTCGGCAAACTTCGGTAGACTTCGGCTGTACGAAGCTCGCACGGACCGAGACGAGCTACTCCGAAATCGGACGAATACGTAAGCAGCTGTTTGTGAGAAAGTATATAGGTGTATAGGTATCTATCATCTATGTACAACAGTGAATAGCTGTACGCGTAAAATTTGTGTTTAAAGTAGATCAGATAAAACTTGAATATCCCTATTCGACTTGCAGGCCTTTAAAACCTATTAAATACCTTTTCTCTATTAAAATTTGTTTTATATCGGTCACCACGCTCAAAAAGTGTAACTTGAATTAATATCAAAGAAAAAACTTGAATATCCCCATTCGACTTGCAGGCTTTTAAAACCTATTAAATACCTTTTCTCTATTAAAATTTGTTTTCTTATCGGTCACCACGCTCAAAAAGTGTAACTTGAATTAATATCAAAGAAAAAACTTGAATATCCCCATTCGACTTGCAGGCCTTTAAAACCTATTAAAATACCTTTTCACTATTAAAATTTGTTTTCTTATCATTATTGTTATCTTATCATTATTGTTATCTTATTCATTAATATCAAAGAAAAAACTTGAATATCCCCATTCGACTTGCAGGCCTTTAAAACCTATTAAATACCTTTTCTCTATTAAAATTTCTTTTCTTATCGGTCACCACGCTCAAAAAGTTTAACTTGAATTAATATCAAAGAAAAAACTGGAATATCCCCATTCGACTTGCAGGCCTTTAAAACCTATTAAATACCTTTTCTCTATTAAAATTTGCTTTCTTATCGGTCACCACGCTCAAAAAGTGTAACTTGAATTAATATCAAAGAAAAAACTTGAATATCCCCATTCGACTTGCAGGCTTTTAAAACCTATTAAATACCTTTTCTCTATTAAAATTTGTTTTCTTATCGGTCACCACGCTCAAAAAGTGTAACTTGAATTAATATCAAAGAAAAAACTTGAATATCCCCATTCGACTTGCAGGCCTTTAAAACCTATTAAAATACCTTTTCACTATTAAAATTTGTTTTCTTATCATTATTGTTATCTTATCATTATTGTTATCTTATTCATTAATATCAAAGAAAAAACTTGAATATCCCCATTCGACTTGCAGGCCTTTAAAACCTATTAAATACCTTTTCTCTATTAAAATTTCTTTTCTTATCGGTCACCACGCTCAAAAAGTTTAACTTGAATTAATATCAAAGAAAAAACTGGAATATCCCCATTCGACTTGCAGGCCTTTAAAACCTATTAAATACCTTTTCTCTATTAAAATTTGCTTTCTTATCGGTCACCACGCTCAAAAAGTGTAACTTGAATTAATATCAAAGAAAAAACTTGATTATCCCCATTCGATTTGCAGGCCTTTAAAACCTATTAAATACCTTTTCTCTATTAAAATTCGTTTTCTTATCGGTCACCACGCTCAAAAAGTGTAACTTGAATTAATATCAAAGAAAAAACTTGAATATCCCCATTCGACTTGCTGACCTTTAAAACCTATTAAAATACCTTTTCTGTATTAAAATTTGTTTTCTTATCATTATTGTTATCTTATCATTATTGTTATCTTATTCATTAATATCAAAGAAAAAACTTGAATAACCCCATTCGACTTGCAGGCCTTTAAAACCTATTAAATACCTTTTCTATATATAAATTTGTTTTCTTATCGGTCACCCCGCTCAAAAAGTGTAACTTGAATTAATTTCAAATAAACAACTTGAATATCCCCATTCGACTTGCAGGCCTTTAAAACCTATTAAATACTTTTTCTCTATTAAAATTTGTTTTCTTAACGGTCACCACGCTCAAAAAGTGTAACTTGAATTAATATCAAAGAAAAAACTTGAATATCCCCATTCGACTTGCAGGCCTTTAAAACTTATTAAAATACCTTTTCTCTATTAAAATTTGTTTTTCTATCATTATTGTTATCTTATTCATCAATATCAAAGAAAAACCTTGAATATCCTCATTCGACTTGCAGGCCTTTAAAACCTATTAAATACCTTTTCTCTATTAAAATTTGTTTTCTTATCGGTCACCACGCTCAAAAAGCGTAACTTGAATTAATATCAAAGAAAAAACTTGAATATCCCCATTCGACTTGCAGGCCTTTAAAACCTATTAAATACCTTTTCTCTATTAAAATTTCTTTTCTTATCGGTCACCACGCTCAAAAAGTTTAACTTGAATTAATATCAAAGAAAAAACTGGAATATCCCCATTCGACTTGCAGGCCTTTAAAACCTATTAAATACCTTTTCTCTATTAAAATTTGCTTTCTTATCGGTCACCACGCTCAAAAAGTGTAACTTGAATTAATATCAAAGAAAAAACTTGAATATCCCCATTCGATTTGCAGGCCTTTAAAACCTATTAAATACCTTTTCTCTATTAAAATTCGTTTTCTTATCGGTCACCACGCTCAAAAAGTGTAACTTGAATTAATATCAAAGAAAAAACTTGAATATCCCCATTCGACTTGCTGACCTTTAAAACCTATTAAAATACCTTTTCTGTATTAAAATTTGTTTTCTTATCATTATTGTTATCTTATCATTATTGTTATCTTATTCATTAATATCAAAGAAAAAACTTGAATAACCCCATTCGACTTGCAGGCCTTTAAAACCTATTAAATACCTTTTCTCTATATAAATTTGTTTTCTTATCGGTCACCCCGCTCAAAAAGTGTAACTTGAATTAATTTCAAATAAACAACTTGAATATCCCCATTCGACTTGCAGGCCTTTAAAACCTATTAAATACTTTTTCTCTATTAAAATTTGTTTTCTTAACGGTCACCACGCTCAAAAAGTGTAACTTGAATTAATATCAAAGAAAAAACTTGAATATCCCCATTCGACTTGCAGGCCTTTAAAACTTATTAAAATACCTTTTCTCTATTAAAATTTGTTTTTCTATCATTATTGTTATCTTATTCATCAATATCAAAGAAAAACCTTGAATATCCTCATTCGACTTGCAGGCCTTTAAAACCTATTAAATACCTTTTCTCTATTAAAATTTGTTTTCTTATCGGTCACCACGCTCAAAAAGCGTAACTTGAATTAATATCAAAGAAAAAACTTGAATATCCCCATTCGACTTGCAGGCCTTTAAAACCTATTAAATACCTTTCCTCTATTAAAATTTGTTTTCTTATCGGTCACCACGCTCAAAAAGTGTAAATTGAATTAATATCAAAGAAAAAACTTGAATATCCCCATTCGACTTGCAGGCCTTTAAAAACCTATTAAAATACCTTTTCTCAAAAAATCATTCAAATCAGTTAGATCATTCAAATTTGGTACATCGAGGTTTTCGATACCTACAAATCGATTGCGAATATTTTTGATATATTCTCATTGCGGATAGATTCTCATTTATTCAATAAAAGAAAAAATTTGTTTTCTTATCTGTCACCACGCTCAAAAAGTGTAACTTGAATTAATATCAAAGAAAAAACTTGAATTAATAAAAAAAAAAAAAAAAAAAAAAAATACTGCATAAATAAAATAAATAAATAATTATAATTGCATAAGTTGATAAAAAATGCTATGCAATAGCTTTACCGTGGCAGTCCTCGAGTGCCACACGTATTTTTTTTTTTAAACAAATAAATGATTTTTTTTTTTTCATTTCCCGGCGAATTGTTGAATAATATTTTAGTTCTTAAACAATTTTGGACGGCTTCGCTGGCAAACTCTTTTCTATATGCTTTATGAAAAAAAAAAACTGAAATCGGTCAAAAGCTTGCTTTGTGTTCCCGCTGCCTTAGGCAGCGCCTTGTTCGTCCTTGCAATCCCCGGTGCCTGTCCCTATTGCCTGCGACAATGGCTTACCCGTGAGCTTCCATTTGGTTGCTTATCATACATAACAGTTTCGATACGGACAGTATCGAAAAATTTGAAGTAACTCTTTTATATCTGAATCCCAGTTGCATATGAACAACATTATATGTGATGTACATAATATTTGCTCTCAAGTTATTTCCTATATTTATTTGATTTAATCAATCAACCATAGAATGACAGCAATTTCAAGCCACATATAATATTACAATATGCTATGATCGGCAACTTCTATCGCATGAGACAATTATTATTTTGTGGTTATATATACTTCATGCTTAGTTAATAGTAGTTGGTATATAGAAAAATAAATAAATTAGTATGTAAACTTGATCATGGTACAGCCTTAATGCCCTTGGCGACTTTTAAAATTTTTGTTGCCGTTTTAAACCAAAATATAATTTATGCGATTATTGTTCCTATACGCAAGCGAAGTGTGACGTCACGGACCGTCCGTGGATGCAAGAAAATGATTTCCTATGTCAATCGCCCATTGGATTTTTTGTAAAAAATGATTAAAAATCGAAGAAAATTATTTCCCGATTTTAATCCCCATATTTGGGTACACATATGTATTAGTTATCATGTGCATGTGTTAGATTGAGTTATTTTGCTGTCAAATTGACAAAATTTTAATTTTAAATTTCAAAACTCTGTCGTTCTTGGCACTTATTGTATTTGGTGATCAAAAACGTAATACGAAAATATACATGCCAGATGTATAT
This sequence comes from Salticus scenicus, assembly GCA_963930645.1. Classification (NCBI taxonomy): domain Eukaryota; kingdom Metazoa; phylum Arthropoda; class Arachnida; order Araneae; family Salticidae; genus Salticus; species Salticus scenicus. The sequence goes on along the minus strand of OZ005650.1, from coordinate 5,682,752 downwards.
TTTCGTATTATGCATTGTACGAAATATTGTTTCATATTATTCATTACTGTCTTAAAATAAGTTGTTAAAATAACCATGATTTTTGAAAGGAATTAAATTATGTTCGCCAAATAATTTGGCGATATTTTATTTTTCTACCAAGGATGACCGATATCAAATCTATTCCGCTACAACATATTAGTATCTTATATCAGATACTTTATTTAGACATTTGAAAACAAATTTGACTTCAAATTATGATAGAATATTTATCATTTCCCTTTTAATCAGTATATTAGTTGGATATTTATTGTGTTAATATCATCCTTTGAAATTAAATGTTTGTGTTTTCAATCGAATATGGAAGTTTGCCATTTTTTTTTCCTAGAGTTTTGAAATTAAAAATTCAAATTTTGTCAATTTTACAACAAAAATAACTTAATCTAATGCATGGACATGATAACTAATACATATCTATACCTAAATATGCGGATTAAAATCGGGAAATATTTTTCCTCGATTTTTAATAATTTTTTACAAAAAATCCAATGGGCGTTTAACATAGGAAATATTTTTCTTGCATCCACGAACGGCCAGTGACGTCATCACTTCGCTTGCAAGCGAAAGAAATACGCATGCGTATTTCTTTCTATCTTTTCCTTGGCGAAAAAAGTCCGATCTACTTCAGCATCAAAATTGTAAAAAAATGTCAAGAATTATCAATAAGAAAATACCTTTACCATAATGCTGAATTAACTTTTATGCCAAGCGTGTTTCATCCGCCATACTAAAAAAAAAAATTCTGAAGTTGAGGTATATAAAAAAAATGCCGTGAAATAAAATTCAGAAGAAATATGTTAGATTTGTAATATTACTATTTTATTTTAAAATTATAATGTGTCATTTTCTCATCGACCAATTTAACATTTAGTAATTTCTTATTTTTCGCATGAAAGCATATTTCATTTTATGCTGAAAACAATAAATAAATATATCTCGTAAACATTTTTTGGCAACAATTAAAAATTTAAATGGCTTATATTAAGTCGTCAATATAAGTCAATAAGTTTATTATTTTCATATTTTAATTAATTTTAAAGATTTTTTCAATTTTTTTTTCCTAAACCATCGCTGACCTATAAGGAAAAAAACAAAAAAAGAATGATCGAAATCGGTCAAGCCGTTTACGATTTTATAAATAACATACAGACAAACATTCATTTTTATATATATAGAAGATATATCAGAGAGTGGAATTTAATAATTTTATCTATATTTAATTTTAAGTTATTTTATCATTTGCTTTTCAGCATTCAAAATACGTTTTAAAAATATATTGTACGTCACTGTTGACAAAGCTAAACAATGTTCACAAATCTAAATTAAAAGTTATGAAATTAATAAGCCCGATTGAATTCATTATGAATAATTTTGACAAAATTTAACAAACACAGTCTTTAAACACTTTTAAGCAAAATTCATGACAATTTTTGTGGTCAATATGCATGTGTTGTCATGAAATTTTATATATCGTTACTAATAATTACCAACTCATTCAAATAAAATGTTGTAAATTGTGTCATTTTATTTGTATAAAAATCAGAATATTTTTAACAAATCACATTATTTTTGCTTTCCATTCCTTTATGTAGGCGAGATTTTGTCCCCAACTCGGGGCACGCAATAGAGTCACAAGAAGACGCTGACGAAGGCAGCGGAGACCCGAAGTAAAAAACGCTTTGAACAATTTCAATGTATTTTCTTTTTATTTTTTATTAAAAAATGATATAACAGTAATTTGTTTTTATTCATTTAAATACAGTGATCAGCAAAGCCTGCTAGTTAAATATAAATGAGTGAAAAAACATTTTAAAATAGAACTGAAGCAGGTTTAAACAATGTTTTTTCGCAAGTTTTACCTATGTGAAAGAATGGGTAAAATTACAAATAATTTTAGACTAACCCACCAAGCCACGAAAATACACACGTGCATCCATCAGACATTTTTATGTATTGCACCTTATAATACACAAAATTGAATAATCCATTCATACAATCTATAAATCCAACTGATATAATTTTAGAATACAGGCAGACCACAATCCTATTGAAAGAAAATAAAAAGAAAACGGGGAGTATAAGAAGTTTTGGAAATTCAAACGTGAAGATAAATTAGCACGCGAGTACATTTATGATCCCGATTAAAAAAACTTTTCTTATTGCCTTCACGAATATCGCATCCTGTTCCACAAAACAGAGAAACATTTACAAGAAACCGAATTCGATTTGAGCGGCGTGCACGTTTTCTGGATCTGAAAACGAGCCGACAAACGATTTCTCATCTCATAAAAAGATCCCCCACTTCTGAACAGAACCTTTTAAATGGAACAGATTTATGGGAGAGGATCGAGCAAAAGATTGTAGGAATGAATAACTATGCATCCAGAATCAATACCTAATAAACTAGTACGTTGCGATCCTGTACGAAATATTACAATTATTACCCACGATGAATGCGTATACAACTTTCATCTCAAAAAAGACATGCCCCGTAATATACCGATAAAAAAAATCTATGGTTCAACCATTCATTAGATATTGACGAGTTACGACTTGATCGTGTTAAGAAACGAAACCCTTGAAAGATACACCTATTGCGAATTTACACACGCACAGGAGGGAAAGCGATGCTCCTACATGTGCAAATCTTTTTTCACACTTGAATATTATTATTAAAAAAAAAATAATAATAATTTCACAATTTATACAAAATTTTGTCACCATGATAAAACAGGATGGTAACAGCACTGATAGGCGAATTTCACCAAAAGTTGATAGGCACTCATGGATGTTATGGTGCAGTTACATATAACATTTAACACCTGGCGAGCTTCGGCAATGTTAAAAGCAGCGTAAGGATGTCACATATTGGAAATCAGCTGCAATAATTTTATGTATTTTGGAAATTCGACAAACAAACAGAGATACACATAAAATAATCTGGGGTGTCACTCACACGACTTTCTCTTACCCTGAAATTTAATACGGATTGGAAATTAAGGGTTAAGATAAGGAGTACTGTTATGTAAACCTATGTTAAAACAATTCAACTTAGGCTTCGGAACAGCTTTATTTGACAAATAACTCTATGTGAGAGGATTTACCGCCCCCCTCAACCCCTCGTTTCATTATCGTACCTACATTTATAGAGAATTCAAATCTGTTATTAAGTTCAAAAGTTCATTTAAAATTATTTAGACCACTTTCACATGCATCATCCCTTGAAACTTATCAATCTTGAACAAACTTTTCTAGTAACAAACCTATTAACTTCAAAATACATCATTTGGATCGCCTGAAATTATTTGTTTTTAATTTACTCTTACAGACACAGACAAAGATCAAACGTTAAAAACTTGACTTCCGTATTCAGGAAGCCTCAAAACGTGTACATATACAAAAAACCAAGCGATGAAACCGAGCTTAAAAAAATTACATTATTTACCATATGGCTTTCAGGAATTGTTTTCTATTCCTGAGCAGCTTTCCTGTACATGGTAAAATATTACAGTAAAGCACTTCCACTAACAATAAAAAAGAATGTTATGGCTTAAATATTGGCAGCTCTGTATATCTTCTGAAAGTTATGTAGTATCACAAGGTAGACATAAATACAATCCTATATTATTAACACACGACACTACTTGAAGTACACTTCCATCCATTTTCAAGTATTGTCGCATTATAATCGAGCTCTTTTGTGTAGCCCTGTAAACGAACAGTGGATGATTTCTATACCATATTCTACATAAAACGTGTTTTTACGCATATATATATATATATATATATATATTCGTTTCATTTGGTTTAGTGCAGTCTATAGATGTTAAACTCTACTTATCTGAAATTTCCCCCATAGACGCAATGCATTTGAATTCTCTTGGGTGTCCCGGTACACGAAGAATTTGCTTGATCTCAACAAAAAATAGTGTGGCATCCCTATATGATACACATTTAGAATACAAGTTTGAACTTTCTGCTTTAATTTGTTTTTGAGATATGGTGATAACAGTCAGATACACGCACACAGACCAACCGCTAAAAACAGGATTTTTCGATTCAGGGGACCTCAAAACGGGTAAATATAACAAACACTCAATTTCGAAAATTTGACCCAAAAACAATACTTTCTCAACCTTATGGGTAAGAGAAAGTAAAAAAAAAAAAAAACAGAAACTTTGTTAATTTGTGGCGAAATAACATCGTATTTCGGGAATCAGATTTAAAAAAATGAGATTTCGTCAATGAGTGGCAAAATGCTTGCTTATTTCTGCAATCAGCGAGAAGAATATATTACGTATTTCAGCAATCAGCTTCGATCCAACATAATATTTCCGTATTTCAGCCGCAGTAATGTATCGGTTTCTTAGTCAGTCATTCAGCTACAGCAAGAAAAAGGAGGGGGTATTTTTCCTTCATTAAGTGGAGAAAAATGACATTTTCGGTGGTTTATCCCTCAAAAAAGAAAATTTCACCTAAATCGGTAAACATGAGCTATGTATAAGAGGCATCTTTTACAAAAACTGGGCGATTTTAAATATTTCTTTAAAAATTTCGTACGAAAAAATAATTTACTTCCGTGATCAGCTGAAAATGTGGCGAGTCTAAACGAAAAGGATCTAAATTCCTGTTTTGAGGTCTCTTGCAAAAATGAATCCGTCTCAAAGTTTCGCAAGTTTATACTCATAAGTCACCGACTTACAGGATAGAGTACAAATAACTGCCCGTATTGAAGCAAAGAGGGGAAAGGCTTTTTTATGCCACTTTTGATACGACAAGATAACAATGTTTGTCACGTAATCGTGAAAAACACGGCATTGAAGTCGTAACTTTAAGAGATTAGGAAGTCAAAAAAGTCACACGGATCTTTACCATCTTCTAATCAGCTGCAAAGAGAACATCAGAGGTCAATTATTTAAGGGGGTCCTCATCTTTGATTCAAGCAGGAATCACGAATCGCTCGTCAGCGGATCACGACATTCGGGATAAAAGAAAGAAAAGTTCGAAAAATAGGAAGATTTCGAAACAAAAACAGTTTGAAATTAAAAATAAAAGCTTTGAATCATAAATCTCAGACTAACTCAATAAAATATTGTAAAACGCACTCATTTCAACATGTTGTCAATACCCCCCCCCTTTTTTTTTAATCATAATTCATTCATTAACATTTTTCTAATCTATCCATCTGTATGTACGCACTGTCACTTCGTTTTCCTTTCTCTTTACTTCCATTACCCGACTACTGTAGGTCATGGAAGTATTGTATTCGGTCCAAACATTCGATATCGAGTTTTCACCTGATTTACACGTTTTGGGGTCTCCTGAGTCCAAAAAAAGAGTTTTTGACTGGTCAGTGTGTGTGTGTGTGTATGAATGTATGTGGGGAATCTTCTAGCTATCACATCTCCGAAACAAATAAAGATAGAACTGTGAAATTTCAGAATTGAAACAGGTCGGGTGTACAGATGAAATTTCCAAATTTTGGTGGAAATTGGAAAACCAAAAGCGGGACATCGGGAACCGGAAACGGAACCGTAAGTCCGTATCTCATAAATGGCTCTAACGATTTTCTTCAAAGTTGCTATATAAACACTATTAGATCTCCTTTCAAATAATACAGTTGGTTCTTCCAGGAAAATTGACAGGAGTCCTGTATAAATAGCTCAATTTCAGGTCTCGCAAGTGCGTTCCTAAAAACAACAGAAAATTGTTGCCTGTTTAACACTGTAAGGTGCATGCTAGCATCATGTAAAACAGTGTGCGCTTCTTTTACAGGAAAGATCACACACATCACGTCCTACTGGGGCTGCCTCTGGGAATCGAAATTGTGATGTCTGATATATCTCCAGACTATTCCACCGGATGAGTACCAGACCTTCCTCAACTGCCCATTGTGCAGCTCGAGTGCGACGTAAAACCCACTGAATTTCAACCTATTGATTGGGGCTATTTATTGACACTGCGATGAAAAAAAGAAGAAAAAAAAATCGCACCCTGATACCATTCTTGCTGATTCTTATGTAAAATGACCTCCTGAATCCGAATAGGACTCCCATTTTGCCCAGCCACCCACCGTTTTCTCCGGACACCACCCCCTCCTCCAATTTTTATCACTGTTCGGTCATTTTATGGCCATGAATTTGATTTTGAGAATTAAAAGCAATTAATTTAACCCAAAAAAATATATATAATGTTTAATAAGTAACATTAATAATAGATTAATAAAATATAATAAATGTAATACATAATTTCAGTGGCAAATTCCCCCCCCCCCTAAATTTTCCCTTTGCCGCAAATGTTCATCTTTTAGAATTTTCCAACTCTGTAGCCCCCTCAGAAGATATTTAACAGTTAAAATAATCCATTCCCTCCCTAAAAATGAAATTTATAGCCATAAAATGACCGAAAAGTGATAAAAATAGGGAGCCGTTTCTAAAAAACGGTGGGTGCTCGGGCAAAATGGGCGTCCTATTCGGATTCAGGAGGTCATTTTACATAAGACTATACAAGAATGGTGTTGGGAGTAATTTTCAGGCAGAGCGGTTTTATCTAGAGTTGAGAGAGTTCATCAAATTACACTACTCGGATGAAAATAGCCCCAACACCATTTTTGCAAATTCTTATGTAAAAGGACCTCCTGACTCCGAATAGGAGCCCATTTTGCCCAATAACCGCCGTTTTTTGGAGACGGCCCCCTATTTTTATCATTTTTCGGTGATCTTATGGCTATAAATTTGATTTTTAGGGGGAGAGGGGGGATTATTTCAGCTGTTAAATATCTTCTGGGAGGCTACAGAATTGGATAATTCTTAAACATCAACATTTGCGGCAAGGGAGAAATTTAGGGGGGGGGGGGGGATTTGCCACTGAAATTATGTATTACGTTTCTTATATTTTTTTAATCTACTATTAATGTTATTTATTAAGCGTTATAATTTTTTTGTTTTTAGGTGTTAAATTACTTGTTTTTTCATTCTCCCAATCAAATTCATGGTCATAAAATTAAATTGTGGGAGGGGTGGTGTCCCTAGAAAACGGTGGGTGACTGAGCAAAATGGGAGTCCTATTCGGGTTCAGGAGGTCATTTTACATAAGAATCAGCAAGAATGGTATCAGAACTGATAAACGTTTCAGATTTTTGCTACAGAAGGATCGTTACTGGAAATGGCATACGTTTACCATTTGTATTCTTTTACAAGGACGTATAAAAGAAAAAGAAAATATCCTTTACAGTCAAACATACAAACTTGGGGCGAAATGCTCAAACGCCAAACACTGTATGATGATTTTCACTTTTGTTAACTGACTGAAATGTTCAGTCATTCATATCTATATATATAAAATCGTTTATCCTGAGTGAGTGAGTGGGTGATTCATCATCGCCCAGACCAAACCCCTGGACCTAGAAACATGAAATTTTCTGACAATGTTCCTTCTATGACGTAGGCATCCACTAAGAAGCGATTTTACAAAATTCGCCCCCCAAGGGGAGGCAAAACGTGATTTCACAAAATCCTTCATATCTCAAACAAAAAAACAGATATCCATAAAATTTTTGCTTTAAAATATAGCTAACATAAATGTCTAAAAAACAATTTCTGGAATTTTTGAAATTCGGTCCCCAAAGGGGGGGGGGGGAAAGCACGTGATTTCACATAAATCTATATATACAACAACAATAAAAAAAAAAAAAAGATATACGTGAAATTTTTGCTCTAAAATATAGATAATACAAATATCTAAAAACCAATTTCTGGAAATTTAGAAATTCAGCCCCCAGGTGGGGCGGTAAAAGGGGGGGGGGGGTTATGGGTCAAAAACAAATAGAAATACAGTTAGGCCGTTCAAAATTGGTACAGATAGGTTTTACAGGCCTGCAAGTCGAATGGGGATATTTTCGAAAGTGTAAAGTTATTAGGAGGGCCGGGAAGGGGGGGGGCAAAAAAATAAGAATACAGTTAGATCGTTCAAAATTGGTACATAGAGGTTTTCGATACCTACAAATCGATTGCGGATATTTTCGAATTTGTAAAATTATTGGGAGGGGCGGGAAGGGGGCGGAGGGGCAAAAAAATAAAAATAGAGTAAAATCGTTCAAAACTGGTACACAGAGGTTTTTGATACTTACAAATCGATTGCGGATATTTTCGAATTTGTAAGATTATTAGGGGGGGGGCGAAGGGGGAAAATAATAGAAACAAGAGTTAGAGTATTTTGGGAATTTTGTACGGAGAAGACCGCAAAAAATAATTTTGATCGATTTCAATGATTTTTATTATTATTATTATTATTATTATTATTATTATTATTATTAATAAGATTTAATTTTGAGAGTTCCTTTTTACATAATGACTAGCGAAATGGGCAAAGCCTGCTAAGAAACGTGATTTCACAAGACCCTCATATCTCAATGAAATTACAAGATTTTCATTTTTTTTTTTTCTTTCTTTTTTACTTTCTCTTAGCCCATAGGGTCGAGAAAGTATTGTTTTAGGGTCAAATTTTCGAACGTGAGTTTTTGTCATATTTACATGTTCTGAGGTCAACTGAATACAAAAATCATGTTTTTAGCGAAGGTCTGTGTGTCTGTGATCAGCATACCTCAAGAACAAATAGTAGCAGAAATTCCAAACTCGGCATTCTAAATGTGTATCCTATAGGGATGCTAGAGTAAGCTTTCCGTTGAGATGAAGCAAAGGGTTCGTGTACAGGGACACTCAAGAGAATTCAAATACATTACGTGTGGGGGGGAAATTGCAGGTAAGTAGAGTTTAGTAGTGAGTAGACATCTATAGACTGCACTAAACCAAATGAAACGAATATATATTTTTTGTAATAGAGATAGTCAACTGGGAAAAAAAATTGTGTATGTAGGAGAGTGTTATACTACTTCTCTAATATAGAAATCGTCTGCATTATCATGGAAGATATTTTTTTTAAAAATATTAATTTTAATAAATTATTTTTACTGAGTGAATATGTATACGAAAATATAAAAGAAAGTCGTGTGGTGGCCTCAACAGACTAGTTATTTGTTGTTAGCGGATGTGCTTTATAATAATATTTTACCATTTTTAGGAAAGCTGTTCGGGATTTGAAATAAATTCCTCATAGAGATAGGGTAAATAAATGTATGTTTTAAGCTAAATATTCATCATCATCGCTTGTTTTTTATATATTTAAATGTTTTTAGGTTTCTTGATTATCGTAGTCAAGTTTTTTAACGTTTGATTTTCGTGATCTCTTAGAGTGACTTAAAAACTAATAATTTTAGGAGATCCAAATGTTGTATTTTGAAGTTAATATGTTGCTGGAAAAGTTTGATAAGTTTCAATGAATGTTGCGTGTGAAAATTGTCTGTATAATTTTAAGTAAATTTTTAATTTTAATAACAGAATTAAATTGTATATAAATGTAGGTGCATTAATGAAACGGGGAGTTGAGCGGGGCAGTAGCCCCCCTCACACAGAACTAATTATCCTATAAAACTCTTCCAAAGCCTAATTTGAATTGTTTTAACATGGGTTTACATAACAGTACTCGTTATCTTACCTATTAACCTCCAACCTATATTTATAGTATTAAATTTCAGGGTAAAAGAAAGTCGTGTGAACACCAGATTATTTTTTTTTTTATCTTTTAACTACAGTGATTCATTTAAAAATAGGGACCAGCGAAGCGGGCGTAGCCTGCTAGTTTAATTATATTTATATTAAAATCACGTAAAATTTAATTTTATTTAAAAGATGTTAAAAACTTTATCCGAAGCTTTTCGCTTTCAAATAGTGAAGTATCATCAGGGATTTTTCTTACTCTTTCCCAATGAGTAGTTTTTAAATATTTTTCCTTTCCCAGATATTCATTCATTCATATTTGTTTACTTATAAGAAACATCGCATATCACAAAAGGAAAATCTAGCCACATTTGAAACAAACATAAAAGTGTTATAATTTAAGGAAGAAACGTGAAATGATAAGATAGCAAACGACAAATCTTATAGAGGGGTTTGGAAGATGTTTTATGTTAATATTGTTCATAAATCAAGTTATATTATTTCGAATATATTTGTGAACCAGATGACATGATCAGCGAATATATGTATCTGCAAGGATGGTGATTTAAATTACATATTCACCGAGAATTTTGATTTGAACTATTTATTCACTATGAATTAAGATTTGAATTATTAATTCAACATAAATTTTGATTTCAAATATTTTTTTACCAAGGATTTTGATTTGAACAATTGATTCACCAAGAATTTTGAGCCATTACAAATATTTTAAATTGTATTGCAAAACAAGAACTGATTTATCCGTGACTGTGTGTGAATAACAATAATAATTAAGGTAATGTGACTGTTTATGGACACGGGACATAAAATTGTTATCAATCAATATTATTAATCTTTCAACTGAATATAAGATACCACTATGTACGGCAAGTGGCAAAATTTTCATCTTATGATATGTGGCAAATAAATGAATAAATAATCTATATAAATAAAGAGAAGTGTCTGTGTGTCTGTGTATGTCTGCGCTCTGCTGACGATTTTTATCTGACAGAATTATATCACTAAATGCCAAAAGAAAGTCAATTTTTTGCCAATATCAAAAGAAATACGTTTTCCAAGTATTTTTTTTTTTCGTTAAAAGAAAAAAAAAAAAAACTATAACTTTGTTTTAAATTATCACAGATCTATAGTTCAACCATTCATTTTAAAGGTATTGACGAGATCTTTCAAAAGACACCAATATTGAAAATTTACTCTCATTAAGTACTCTCATACTAGTTTAAATAACTACTCATACTAGTTTAAATAACTCTCATTAGGTACATCCCACCAGGGGGGGGGGGAGTGATGATCCCATATGCACAAAATTTTTACCTAGTTAACTACTACTATTATAAATAATTCATATTCATTTTACAATCACACGTTTAAAATAACTCTCATTATGTACATTTATATGAAATTTTGCCCTATACTGCCATGTTAAAAATTTAGAAAAAAAATGCGACCACAGCGCCATTTGTTGAGCAATTATTCCCCACATCTAATTCGCACCAGTTTATGTCAGGGTACAAGTAAATACCAAGTTTGGTTAAATTTCGTTCATTGGTTGGTGAGTTACAGGCGTCCACAAAATTTGTGATACACACAGACAGACAGACATTTTCTAAAAACAGTCAAATCGTGTTCAGGACATCCCAAAACGTGTAAATCCATCGAAAACTGGAGTTCGAAAAGTTTCACGAATCCAATACTTTCTCTATATATACATATAGAAGAAAGAAAAAATGGGGGTGGGGGAAAGGTGAAAAAATATCCATAAATAACCAAAATAGCATAGGATGAAAAGGAAAAACGAGTCCTTCCGGCTCTTTCGGAAGGGTAGGCTGATTTCTTTTTTCTTATCAAGCAGCTGCCATTTGAAACAAAATGGAGGCTACAATTTATTACTGGACTAGGTGGTATATTTGTTTATATCCCTCCATATGTGCACACATGGAGTTTTAAGCAAATCCGTTTATAAATTTACAAATACCTTTTTATGTGAATTTGAAATTTCGAGTGACCGGCACTTGGAAACAAGATGGCGGATCAAGATGGCAAACGAACATATGAAATGCATTTCTACGACAAGTCTACTAAACAAATTTAGTTCGAATTAATTCAATATTTCAAAAGTTATCGTTTTGACTAATTTTCAAGTGAACTGCACTTGAAAACAAAATGGCGGTGCAAATTGCTCAGTTAACTAATCCAAACTAGAATAATTCTTAATATAGTAAGCTGAAAACAATAATGAACGAAAAATACTAGTATAATTGTGAAAAAAGCGTGAGTTGCTCGATGTACGAAAAATATGGCACAAAGCACCCCACGCTTTTTTCACAATTATACTAGTATTTTTCGTTCATTATTGTTTTCAGCTTACTATATTAAGAATTATTTTTCACTTTTTAGTTTGATGTGCTTTAAAAGCGTGTTTTTTAGTTTTTTTAAACTATATTTATTTTTCACTTTTTAGTTCGATGTGCTATGAAAGCATGCTTTTTAAACTATATTTTAAACTATATTTATTATTTTATTATTTATCAAATAAATAGCTACAGTATGTAAGTTTTTGGTTAAAATATTTACACACAATCGAAAATATCCTCATTCGACTTGCAGGCCTCTTAAATCTGTCTGTACCAATTTTGAATGGCCTAACTGTATTTCTATTTGTTTTTGCCCCATAGCCACCCCCTTACCCCCTCACCCCCCCTACCCGCCCCTCCTAATAACTTTACAAATTCAAAAATATCCGCAATCGATTTGCAAGTATCGAAAACCTCTATGTACCAATTTTGAACGATCTGACACTATTTTTATTTTTTTGCCCCCCCCTCCCTTCCCCCCCTTCTTGCCTCTCCTAATAACTTTACACAATCGAAAATATCCCCTTTCGACTTGCAGACCTTTAAAACCTATCTGTACCAATTTTCAACGGCCTAACTGTATTTCTATTTGTTTTTGCTCCATAGCCCCCCCTTACCGCCCCTACTAATAATTTTACAAATTAAAAAATATCCGCAATCGATTTGTAAGTATCAAAAACCTCTATGTACCAATTTTGAACGATCAGACACTATTTTTATTTTTATGCCCCCCCTCCCCTCCCCCACTTCTTGCCCCTCCTAATAACTTTAGACAATCGAAAATATCCCCATTCGACTTGCAGGCCTCTTAAATCTATCTGTACCAATTTTGAACGGCCTAACTGCATTTCTATTTGTTTTTGCCCCATAGCCCCCCTTACCCCCTCACCCCCCTACCCGCCCCTCCTAATAATTTTACAAATTCAAAAATATCCGCAATCGATTTGTAAGTATCGAAAACCTCTATGTACCAATTTTGAACTATCTGACACTATTTTTATTTTTTTGCCCCCTCTTCCCCCCCCCCCTTCTTGCCCCTCCTAATAACTTTACACAATCGAAAATATCCCCATTCGACTTGCAGGCCTCTTAAATCTGTCTGTACCAATTTTGAACGGCCTAACTGCATTTTTATTTGTTTTTGCCCCATAGCCCCCCTTACCCCCTCACCCCCCTACCAAACCCTCCTAATAATTTTACAAATTAAAAAATATCCGCAATCGATTTGTAAGTATTGAAAACCTCTATGTACCAATTTTGAACTATCTGACACTATTTTTTTTTTTTTTGCCCCCTCTTCTTGCCCCTCCTAATAACTTTACACAATCGAAAATATCCCCATTCGACTTGCAGACCTTTAAAACGTATCTGTACCAATTTTGAACGGCCTAACTGTATTTCTATTTGTTTTTGCCTCATAGCCCCCCCTTACCCCCCTACCCACCCCTCCTAATAATTTCACAAATTCAAAAATATCCGCAATCGATTTGTAAGTATCGAAAACCTCTATGTACCAATTTTGAACGATCTGACACTATTTTTATTTTTTTGCCCCCCCCTCCCTTCCCCCCCCCCTTTTGCCCCTCCTAATAACTTTACACAATCGAAAATATCCCCATTCGACTTGCAGAACTTTAAAACCTATCTGTACCAATTTTCAACGGCATAACTGTATTTATATTTGTTTTTGCTCCATAGCCCCCCCCCCTTGCTGCCCCACCTGGGGGCTGAATTTCTAAAATTCCAGAAATTTTTTTTTAGATAGTTGCCTTAGCTATATTTTAGAGCAAAAACTTCACGTATATCTATTATTTTTTTGTTTGGGATATATAGGATTATGCGAAATCACGTTTTACGCATGTGAAATCACGTTTTGCCCCCCTCCCCCTGCCCCCCTTGGGGACCGAATTTCAAAAATTCCAGAAACCGATTTTTAGACATTTGTATTAGCTATATTTTAAAGCAAAAATTTTACGGATTTCTGTTTTTTTGTTTGAGATATGAAGGATTTTGTGCAATCACGTTTTGCTCCCAGAGAAGTTACAAACATACATACATACAGGTGAAGCTAATATAAGCGTGTTAAAAAAATTAATCTTTTTTTTTTTTATGTTACATATTAATTTTAAAGATAAAATAAGACGATTATTGCGGTTAATTTAAATTAAACTAATAAAATAATCCTAATGAAGGTGTTATTTCATAATTTGGAGTTGGCTTATAAATTTTAATTTAGATCATTCTTCACCACAATACTCAATAATCCAAAACACGAATGGAACCATTTCATTTACAAACGTAAAACATGTTGAGCCCGACTTATTTCCAGTGCGAAATAACAGGATGCTGCAGAAAGCGATTGCTATGATAGTAATGATTAAGGAGGTGCGGGGGGGGGCTGTCGGGCAACAAGGTAGCAATATAACAGGTTTTTCTACTAAAAACGCCGGTGCAATATGCCAAAAAAAAAAAAAATCTCAAAAAAATTTTTTTTTTAAGCACGACTTGACGAAGGGATCCGGATAGGATGGTGCAGGTCGGGTCCAATAAGTTTCTGGTGGCAATTTTCACCTTCTGCTCCGTGTTTTCGGCCAAGTCGAAAAATGGCCTATGGTAAGCACCCCCTTCGAGACGTGAGTCACGTTCGGAACATGAATCACGCATGAGACGGTCACGATGCTCTCCCCGGCACATGAGAACTTTCAAGCAGATACACCCGTTCGAGTGAAAAAGCAAAGAAGAAAATCTCTTCAGGGTGATGGAGTTGCTAGGAGGGATGAGGCACTTGATCTTTCGATCTCTAACATCCAGGCCGCATCCTGTTGCTGCCGACAGAAAACAGAATTTCGGAAAGGGATGCCTTGTTTATACAGGCCGAAATAATTCCCACAACCTTCAGAAATATTCAAAATGAATAACTGTTGTATAAATATGCGAATTGTAAAAATGTGTCAATGTTATCTTAGAAACAGTTCGATGAATGCATTCTCCTAAAAATTGCGAAACAAAATTTTACACTTGCAGTTGTGAAAAATCATTTCCATGCAAAAAAAAGCAAAATGACACGAGATGGGTCGTTCTAAATATCCTATTATATCATGATAAAAGCAATGAACTCACTCGATGGACAGGGCCGGGAAGAGAATGAAATGCCCCGCTCACTTAGAGTATCGATACTTATCTCAATCTTTACTTTATGGGCATCCGTTTTGTATTTTAGTTTTCCTGCATTAACTTCTATAATGCAAGTTCATACGAAATATTGCCGCACTCTGCCTGTTAATGAAACTATTTTATTTCGAATAGCTTACGAAACAATAGAACTTGTCATGTAAAAAATGACATTTTAAAAGGATTCTGATTTCTTTGCAGTGAAAATGTTTATACGGAAGTTTTCCCTGCTAAGAAAATCTTAAATTTCGGACAACTTTACAACGTTTGTTAAACGGAATGTTGACGGTTCATGCCAGTGCCTTCTGTATAATATTTCAAACCTGATGAATACGTTGTATACTCACTTAATGAAAGTCTGTTGTTCATCTCAACATTTACATAGGATGTTTTTTACTGATGAGGAGCCTGTAAAAGGCTCGAAACGTTTAAATTTGTGTTTTTAATATTTTAAAATGTATATTTTTAGTATATATTATCTGTCTCAGTTTTTAATGTGATTAAAATTCATCCCATGTTAATTTATTCTTGAGATCATGTCTACAAGAATTACCTAATTAGCCAACTTACCACACAACCAAAACTCTTCCCTATTCAATCCCAATACAGTTAATACATTGTAAATTTTCAAATCCTCACTTAATTTTTCACTTGCAGGAACTCTTACCGGAGGGATATTTGTTTAATTGGGATTTGTCCGCAATTGGCAGGACACCGTCTAAAGAGCTTAAAAAAAAAAAAAGAAAGAAAGAAAGTATCCATTTACGACCCAGTTTAAGAAGCATTCGTTTCAGTTGCCCATCCCGCAGTGCGTCTCAAAATTATAGGGACAAGTGATTCTTTGAAATAACAGTTAAAAAAAATGAAACAATTACGAAAAACATAGTTAGCCTATAGAATCCATAACATAAATAGTATGCTTATATTACACATTTCTTATCCAAAAATAAAATTCAAAAACATGTTCTGTCAGGGTTAGAAAAAAAAAAAAAAAAAAAAAAAAAAAAAACAGTTTTTTTTTTTTTTTTTTTTTTTTCCCAGAAAAAACGGGTTTTATCAGGGTTTTTTGGGTACTTTCAGAATATTTTCGGGTTTTATCAGAGTTTTCATGAATATCTTCCTTCATTTTTTTTTTTTTTTTTTTTTTTTTACATTAAGAATATCATTCATAATAAGATAATTTAAAAAATTAAATATTCATTATTTATTAAAATCAGAATTTAAAAAAATTCCAAAGTCTTTTTAAATTTAATTTTAAAATTTCTAAAGTATTTTTATAATAGTAGTTCTTTAAATATTCTAAAATTCTGTTTATCTTCCTTTTACAACAAAAAACTGGATTTGAATAATTATTGAGTATCGCTTTATTAAATTTTTCGTAGTCATTAAATTCCCATAAAATATTTTTATTATTGTCCCTCTACATTACCTAACAATGTTGCACAGTTAGAGTTGTTTGAGTTTTTAGAGTTCTTTGTATTAATAAACAACTCTTATTTTGCTTTTATAATTTTTAATTCTGTTTTAATAAGATAATTATTTTTTTTTTCATGGGTGATTTTTCAGGGGTTTTTTTTGCTACAGAGCAGTTTGAGACACACCAATATTTCTGAAAATTCTTTGTTCGTGATCTAATAATGTATATAATATTTGTTTTATATTTATATGTTTATTGTAAGTTAGATAAAAGTGAAATTTTAAATAAGGATTTTGAAAAAACCCACCCGGGTTTTTTCGTATAGGGCAAAATCAAGCCAACCCTGTGTTCTGTACGCATGTGACGCAACTGCTTCAAAATATAAAATCACAGCTCGTTCTTCAATTTTCGATTTCTTGCAAAATGCCTCGCAACGTTCAAAATTTTCTGCACTGGATGCAGCTCAAAATCAGCATCCAAAGGCTCAAAATGTGCTAAAGAAACAAATCGCAGCAGATCTGGAATTTATTAAATTCTATCGAAAGGTGACAATGCCACTGGAAAAAAAGCGTTCAGGTCAACCCAGAAAAATATACAGAGAGATAATTTGTGAGCAGTTTTAACCCAAAAGAAGTCTGTTCGTGAAAGTGTGAGGATTCCGTTTCACCTGTTTTCAGATCTACTCTTCACCGTCGCATACAGGCAAGAAAATTTCATAAGAATGTGTTGAACGCTTATGCTGAAATTCCACCATAGAAAGGCACGCGTTCTTAGGGCTGAAGAAAGGGGGGGGAAAATCGCTTTTTTTATATTGTGCTTTTTCTTTCTTAATCTTTGTTTATTTTGTAGTATTTGTGTTAAAAGTTAATATTAAATGTTTAACATAAATGTTACTAACTATGCTTGAACCTTGAAAAAAATAAAGTAAAATAAAATAGGTATTTCTATAAACCCTATTTTACGCAAAATCATAATGAAAGTGACATTTATTACTCACGTGCACATACAAAGAAAAAAAAAAAGGGGGAGGAGGGATTTCTACAAAACATTGCATGATTAGAATTCAGATTTATACGGTCACACCGAAGTATTCAGATACGTTAAGGACTATACAAGAAATTACTGGAATTGCATTTTGTTTTTAAGAAGCATTTTGAACACTTTTAACAACGCTTAAGAGTGATTATGAGTTCAATGAGTCTACCTATCTGTCCATAATTATTTCGGGGATTTCTTTAAACTGCTACAGGTTATTGAAGTTCATTACTTAAAATAGTATAAGTAGCACAACTGGCCTGTGTACAGGAACACTTAAAAGAATGCGAATACATTGCGTTCTACGAGAGGCATTTTTATAAATCCAATTTAAAAAACTTGGTACTGCACACATCCCAATAAAATTGAGGGTGAACCAGATATGGATTTTTACATCCTGTATTTCGTATATATTTTTCCTTTGCCGATCCGGATTCCGGTAACCAAAATTACGCATGAAATATTACATTTTTAATGACCCTACAGTAATTTATAAACGTATTCAGAGTTAGTTTTAATACAAGTGGCTGTCAAAATAGGAATAACACTAAACAAAACTTTTAATTCAAATGAAAAAATAGGAGGTTTCAGAGCTGTGACATTTATGATAAATATACACATATTCTTACAAGCAGTTTAAAAAAAAAAAGCGTCTATGTTGAGGAAAATTAGTTTTTAGCCGGGAAAAACATTACAATAGTATCTAAATTTCTTGAAAAGAGCTCTAACAACTTTTAAAAAAAATTGAGGATAAAGGATATTTTAAAATTCGAAATCGATCCATCAGACAGATTCTACTTTACAACAAACAGCTTTAACTATCAAAATAAAAATTATTATTTTTTAACTTTAAGAAATTAGAAATGAGTTAATGACATAAAGATGGAGTCTCCATGTAAACACTATATCAGAATAAAAAACATGCAGAGTGAAGCTCGGTCTTGCATGTTCTGGGTAAATATATAAAGTAAGTACATTTCGATTATAATTTGTGAAAAGTAAGAATAGTGGGCAGTACTGATATTTCAATTTTAAACCACGCCGGGCAATTCAGCTTGTACACTGATGAAAATACAAAACGTTGGAAATTGCCTGCAGTACATTCTTTCTGAATTTGTAAAGATTATACGTAGCACTACTGCGATATTAATTAATCAGTTCATTATACAGCATGTTATGCACTAGACAACTAATTTATGCGCAGGGACTTCTAAAATAATTCACATACAAAATTTTCGTTTCAACTTTACAACTGAATAGGGAGGAAAAAAAAAACTTATACATTTCTCCGAATATTATTTCTCTTTTTGCCATTATTCCCTCTAATTGAGATCTTAATAAACTTTCTTATGTCAATTTTTATAACTGTATTTACATTTCGTGTCAATCCCGTTTCGCTCAATAAAATGAACTGATAAGCCCCTCTTACTATGTCCCCGTTTCCGGCCACGAAATCTCTCTGCAGAAATCTGTTTATAGAGTAACTTATTACCCGACCCCAATGTATTTCTTTAAATTCTGTTTTCGCATTCGGAAAATTCGCCACCCTTAAACTATTACTACTCATTTTATAAAAAATATTTTACATATATATAATATATATTTTTCGAGTTTTAAAATGGGAGAAATAAACGAAGAGCTCATTTTTTAGCTGTAAAATGAAATATAAAAAACTGAAACAATGATTTTTTTTTTTTTCAGAAAACGGGTTCCAATGGAACGATAGTGAATACTGCGAATGTGCAAAAGGAATTTAAAAGATTGCATTGGATAATGAATCATTCTATCGAGCTACATGAGACAGAGTGCTTGCTGATTGACTACACGAGGATGAAAGGCTTGGGTAAAACGCCCTCTGTGGGGGAGGGTCTTTCTAGGGGATCCTAGCCCATATTTACGCGAGTATTGGACAGAACCACGGGTTGGGTTAGGTTGTGGGAATTAAGGTCCATTGAGTGCACTAGGGTCCTAGGCCTGAGAGGGAGTGGGGGTCTTTTTAAGGTGACCCTAGCCCGTATTTATGCAAGTTTCGGAGAAAACCACTGAGATCGAACTTGGCACTTCCAGTCAACCAGCCTCTCGGCCACGGGTGAGGCACTGATCTCGAAGCATTGACTGGTGATTAGAAATAAAAAAATTATGCTCGGTATCCTATAAACATCGCGTAAAATTTTACACTTTTGTTAAATAATGACGACACAAATTATTTAATGGTCACTTAATCCCTTCATCCCATTCATTAATCGTTTAAAAATTGCTACGATTCCGTGTGATTGCCGGCCAGGGACACGTGCAAGTCCAGAATGCACACGTCCATTTGTAACTAACAAAACAGGCATCCGAAACGAGACGAGACGAGAATGAAACAAAAAATCTCGGCCCATCGGAGCGTTACCGTAGAACGTGGTTGAGTGGTCGTCTACGTAAACAAAACATGACCCAGAGGTAAGATCCGGCTACATAATTGAAACCTCAAGACAACGAAAACGGATGTCCGAAGTGCGCTTCACTAGACATCCATTTTTAAAGCTGGGAAAGACATTTTCTATTTTAAACGACTCTCTCTCATTTCACATTACTGCACACCTATTATAACAGGCTCCATTCGCACGGATGTTAAATTTCAAAATTATTTCGAATGATTCGGCGAATCTTTGAAACAGATTCGACTCGGGGTGGATATTGTATAGGCACGGCATCATCTTCTTCCTTCGAGCACAGTAAGAGAAAAACGCATAACATAACTCGAGATGCACTTCGAGCCGTCACACACTAACGTATCTGAATGATTGGTATTGCGAGTCATTATCATAGTGAATTTCTACTTTCCACACAAGTATATCGTAATCATAACATTCGCCTTACGAGATTCTGGTGTATCATTACGTTTGAGAAGATTCTCAGTTCAATTTCATTATTTTTACGGTAAAATGTCTTTAAGTGTGTGAGTGAACACGATGACGTCTAAACACTTCATTCGATTGAGCTCAAAGTGGACAGGTAGGTCATAAGGTCCCCGTCGCACAGCGATTTCGATCAGTGTAAGACTTGTGGTTCTTTTACAGGAAAACAGCGAAAAAAAATTTTATTATTTGATTTTTATTATTTTTATTATCTTAAATTTTCCCGAAATTTTAAATTGACTAATAGCTTGATGCACAGGTGTCTTACTCGCATTTACCCTCGAACTTATTGGACGTTCAGAAAAAGTAATTTTATGAATGATCAATATTTCTGACCTTTTGGTAACCGTAAGTGAAGGTTTTTTACCCATTACAATAATTACACAACAGCATTGTCTACGGCAAAATCCAATAAAATTAAATGTCATATATATAAATATATAAGGAAAACCTTTTCAAACAATGCACAGGAAAATATTGTTACAGGAAAAAAGAAAAAAAAAAAAATTCAGAATCTTTATGACGAGGGCATACAACATCAATACGTTGTCAGGGGCTTTGATTGAATATTGTACACAAAAAGGTGTAATTTCTGTTGCACTGCACGCACTTGCCAAAACATTTACACTACACAAAACCCAATTACACAAGAAGAATGATACAAATGAAATTTATAAGAAAAATGAGATAAAAATTACAATCATGAAGAATTTTAACAAATATCAGATACGTGAATTGACAACCAATATGACGTTATAAAATAAAATGGGAAAAATAGAATAAAACTACAGTCCTTAAAAAAAAAAAAAAAAAAAAAAAATCGGGGTGGGGGTGGGGGGGGCACGAAGCAAAATTGAGACGTGCCTTTTTCAATGTGTAATAGATGTGACATGGTAGATGAAAACAAGATAAAGATATTTTTAATATATAATAGATCTAAGAAGTCCAATGATTGGATATTTGGAGATTTATTGGATGTGTAATAGGTATTTAATGGATGTAAAAAAGAGTGACATGGGTCGTGCTAGTAGATATCTCTAGGATATTTAAAAAAGTTTATCCTTTTTCAACTTTTATACGTGTTTATAGACGCTTTATGAATGTAAGTGACTGTGTGGGCTTGTAATCTTTAAACTACGCCAGTTAATATTGCAATTAAGAATAAAGTTCGTAACGAACGAATTTAAATTTATACTTAAAAAATAAAAACTAATTAAAATTTAATCTAAATAGTTAAATAATAAATATTAAAAAGAAATATTAATATCTAATTGTTCATAATTCAATATTTAAATTTTAGAAGTTTCGTAAAAGAAAATGTATTCAAATGTAACCAGGTGAGTAAAAGCTATTTGAAAGTAAACAGTGTCCCATCAGTAAGACCCAATATAAGTTATTCCCAATGATTAGATAGCATAATCACTTAATTTTTCATTTTAAATTGAAAAATGACCCAAAATATGTGATAAATCCCATTAAAGATATACATATTTCTCGCACATTTAAATATCCTATTACTCTTGGTCGATTGCTATTCAACTATAATTCAGCGTCTAATTTATCCACTGACGTATACTGTAAGTGTGATGATCCTTCCTATGTAAAATAGGTTGACAGGGACCATGGACATACAATAACTGGAAATCTTGAAATTGTTAATGACAGTAAATTAAAGATATTATCGTACTAAATATCGACTTACATCAAAAAAATAATATATTACAGATTTTACAAGAATTACCTATGATATTGATTTGTTCATTTATAAAATATCCATTTCTTATAATAAACCTATTGAATTATTTTAATCGATGGAAATTTTTAGTGATTTCAAAAATTAAAACTGAATTAATTAAATATAAATAAAAAAATAACCTATATTAATAAATCAAAACTAATTAATTCTATTAAAAAATTGAAACAAAACTTTGTAATTACTTATGTTGATAACTCTCCTAATAATTATGCTATAATCTGTAAACAACATTATCTATCTTCAAAATTATGAAAAATCAAGAATCCTACGACAGAGAAAAAAAAAAAAAAAAAAAAAAGAAGAGAGAAAGCAAGGGGGGGACCGCATTAGAAAAATTACTCAAAATTTGCAGGAGGGGGGAGGGGCAAATGAAGGGAAAGTTACGATTTAAATTTCTGGAATGAGAAGAGACGAAATAAAAACTCACTGGCTTCCCTGAAACCCCCGTTGCCGCATTCAGATAGAGCGCGATCATCTTCAGCAGAATCCAAAATGAACGGGAAAAAAAGTCATCGTGACCCAAAGAGATCCGGCTGAGAAACGGCATCCGCGTGCGAAGTCCACTCCGAAAATGGGACAACAACAACAACAAAAAAAAGACGGACAATTTTTACGACGAATCGACCCTCTCTTCCGGGTATCTCCACTATGCATAAGTTTTTACTTCCCATCATCATACTGTATAAAGTATGCGTAATTTCGTTATTCGCGAAAATTTTCTACCTCGGTTTTTGGACAATTTTACATGTTTTGAGGTGTGAGGAATCCGACACTAAAAAACCCCATGTATGTCTGTATGTTAGTCAGTTTGTTAATGCGTGTAGACTTTATCTCGAGAGCGAATGGCCTTTAAGGAATTAATTTATATAATTTATGATACTTTTAAAATTTCCTAAATTATTTGAGATTTTTATAACATTGCAGAATGGGGCAATATCGTATAAACCTGTATTACGGGAGTTACTGTAAGGAAATTAGCATGGAATGCGAAAAAAATAACGAAACTGTCGTTGATAAAATTATGTAATAAATGAGTGCATAGTAAATATAGCAAATCGGGTGAAAGGGTAGCCTTGCGGGTGAGGCATTTCGGTCACCGTCAGGTTGTCAGCTAAACAGGGCTTGTTTAACGCACGATCCAGCAAATGAGAGGATTTGGAAATCCAAAATTCTATACACGATCCCAAAAAACGAGTTTACCTATGCAAATTTTTATTATGAATGGGTAAGCACGGCTTCTAAACTACACTAGAATACAGTCAGGTTAACGTTTTGCAATAAAAGAAGTGAAAATATTTTTGTAAGTCTGTAGATGGCTTTTTAATAATTATTTCTAAACAAAACTTCGCTTTTGGGGACGAGAGAATGATGCTTTCGTGAAACGTAATGTCTCTTTCGTTTACAAAATTATGAAAGGTAAAGGTAATCTAGACCAAATGAAAACAATGTATAATCAGCAAATCAACTGACTCAAGAGTACATGTAGTAGATTCTACGTGGTCCGAAAAAAGAGAGAAATGTAGATTGTTTCGTTCTCAGTTTGCATAGAAATTTGAAATACAGATTTGAAAGCTGAATAGGCCCCTCAACAAAATGGTCAAAAATTAAGTCACGGTGAGGTGATGCACTGGCAAATGCTGCGGCATTACTTGGAGCCAAGCACATTTGCAGAAAAAGAAAATCGCGAGTGACTCCACTCGATTTTCCGAAAATTAAGCAACTAGCGGATGCATAAATAAATTAAATTATGACAAAAAACAAAGTAACATTTAAAAATGAGATAACGAATACTAAAATTTTTAAAAGATACATTTTAATTAAAAAACATAAAAACACACGACAGACGTTTCGCCCTCCTCAGTGTCCTATATATACAAAGCACAACATTTACAATAAAGTCAAAAACATCAAAACAAGATTAGCCTCGTTCAAGGCAAAATGCTGTAATTGAGTAAAAGCGCCCCCTAGAAAAATACGGGACTCGTTTATATTTGAAGCTAAGATTTTAATGTTGTCAAAATCAGGAATAGGATCACTATCGAGAAAATGAATTAATGGTTTCGATCGTAAATCACCTATTTTATAGACACGTTTATGTTCCTCTATTTATTTTTTCTTTTATTTTACGTTACTGCACTTCAAACAATTTGAGCCCATTGAAGACAGCCCACCAGCGGCTGAGCGGTTCTGCGCTCAAAGCTGGTAGACGTGAGGTGCCGGGTTCGATCCCCGGTCGCGCTCGTCGGCCTAGCCGTTCGGAGTTTTCCGTGGTTTCCTCCGAAACTTGCGTAAATACGGGCTAGGACCCCTTAGAAAGACCTCCACGGAAGGCACTCCCCCTCAGGCCTAGGTCCCCAGTGTTGTCAATCGGCCTTAATCCCTAACACCAACACCCATTGAAGACAATGATAAAGAATTTTTCGTTGTATCCCTGTAAAAAATCTATAATTCACCAAAATCTATATAATTCATGCAATGGTGATCTATAACATGTGTATAAATTTTCAGCTCAATCGAATAAGGCGTTTAGACGCTATATCATTAAAAAAAAAATCTGGGCCCATAGGCCGTAACAATCTATATAAGATTTCTCTAGTTACAATTAATTTTTGTCGAAACGGTACGACAGTGGTGTAATTAATAAAATGCGCGAGGATAAAAAATAATATTTGAAAATGGACGATATTTAAGCACGCGGAATCATCTCAGTGAACTAATAAGATAAAAAGTCGACTTTTGTCTGATGACTTTATTTAATGGAAAAAGTATTTTCTTCTTCAAAATCTTTGTAAGCGTCATTTTAAACCTAGCAATACTTTAAAGATATATACAGAATATGTCATAAATTGACTCAAAAACACAATCATAAAATGTATATAATCAAAACAGGAAATAGTTTTTTTAAAGAAAAAATTATATGACAAAAAATTAAAAGGCATCATGGAAGTCCTATATTAAAACTGTACTGCCTGCGGAAGTATGAAAACTGGGTCTTCAACCATGAATTTTATTTTGAAACCTTTCTTTGGGTTATTTTGGTTTCACGATATTGATTTGGTTCTAATAACAACTTAGCGCCTTGTTTAAATAAAATTTTAATTAGGTGGTTAAATTGGTATAATATTTACGCGTTTCAAAGTTTAAAGGTAAACTAGCGAGCTTCGCCCGCTAGCGGTTCATTATTTTTAAATGAATCACTAACAGTAACTTTAAGAAAAGAAATTAAAAAAATAAAATAAAAAATTATTTCTGATCGGGTAAAAAGTAGTACCGATTCTTCACTGCCTTCAGCAGCGCAGTCCCGTGCGCGCGCCTATCTCTTTCCCACTCTTCCTGCCCCTCCTAATTAACGTACATATACCAATTTTTAACGGTCTAACTCAATTTCTAATATTTGCCCCCCCCCAATAATTTTACACTTTCGAAAATAACTTCATTCGACTCGTAGAGCTCCAAAACATATATAATCTACCTCAATTTCTAATTTTTTGCCCCCCCCCCCCAATAATTTTACACTTTCGAAAATAACTTCATTCGACTCGTAGAGCTCCAAAACATATATAATCTATCTCAATTTCTAATTTTTTGCCCCCCCCCCCAAATAATTTTACACTTTCGAAAATAACTTCATTCGACTCGTAGAGCTCCAAAACATATATAATCTATCTCAATTTCTAATTTTTTGCCCCCCCCCCTCCCCTAATAATTTTACACTTTCCAAACTATCGTCATTCGACTCGTAGACCGCCAAAACCTATATACACCAATGTTGAACGGTCTAACTCAATTTCTAACCCCCCCCCCCTCCCCCTTTGTAGCGCCCTCTATTGGTTAAATTTAATATAGGTTATTCGATAATATAAAAGTACTTTAAAATATCTTTCGAATGATGTATTAAAAATAATTTAATTAGAATTTTAAATTTTAAAATATTACAGCGCCATCCGGCGGTTAGAAATTTCTGTAATCTACTGTTCAATTCCAAATCAACAAAGCTTTCCAGTTTTGACACTGGCGATGTCAGTACATCATTCTTCTCCATTTTTGCCTTTCTCGAACAGCATTTTCGATAGTAAGAAAATAAAACATGCCGAAAATGCTGCTTTTCACTTTCCATCACCCATCTATTCACAAGCAAGCCTTGCTATATCAGCTGCCAAAAGGCATAACGATTATGCGGCTAAGTGAAGTTGGTTGTGAGGGAAAAAACAAAATTACCTACTTTTCGAACAACCCAATATGACTCGATCTTTCATTACATTTCCGGATCTTAATTTCAAATCAAGTCTTTTTCTTTTAAATCTGCAAGAACTCCTTTTCAAAAACGCTTCCTTTGCCAACTCTCTTCTGAAAAACGTTTCCCAGGGCGAACAATGCAATGGGCTTAACAGCTTTGTGAAAAAAATATATATATAATAATAATAATAAATAATTTGAAAGCGATGTTATAATTTGAAAAAAGAAAAAAAACTAATAGTCCTCCGTCCTAAACTAAATTCTGCTTTTGCCAGAATTTCATCGAACAGTTTTTATTATTATTATTATTATTAAAAGAAAAAGAAAAGAAAATTAATAATGCGTATTAAAACGAGTCGAAGAAGGAAGCGAAATAAGTATTGAGTTATATTACGATAAATACGATATATAATAGGATACGATGTATTAGACCTATCGTCCAGGGTTAGTAGGCATTTTCGTTGAAAGAAATAGTTTATTCGTTCGGGGCAACTTGCACATGAGTCCCGTGAGGTACAACTTTCACATTAGTTCCTTGAGGTACAACTACATCGCTTTCAAATTATTCAATTAAATTTTAGATAAATTTTAGATTTCGACAAATGTCCAACTATCGAAATCGACAACGCAAAAATCCCAGATTGAGACTAATAGGCCCTCAGTCCTAAAATAAAAATAAACATACACACAAGCACCGAAATTCGTGACCACAGCTCCCATAGATTTCTCAGGACAAATTAAGCTTTAAAGGAGTTATCTCGATTTTGACCCCTCGTTCCCCCCCCCAAAAAAAAAAAAAAAAAAAAAAAAAAAAAAGTGTTTTTTGAAATAGTCTAAGGAAGTCGCATAACTTTTTTCTGCGTTTTTGTTAGAGTCCTACTCATAAATCCGGAATTTGCGAAATTCCCCGAAAAAATCGATCCCCCCCCCCAACCCTTTATAAATCGGAAATTCCTAAATCGCAGATGATTTTTTATTTGTACTCATGTCTAGTCTCCCCACGTGCAATTTCTTTACTGTGACGTAATTTGGAGCCGTGTTATGCGTACAAACGTGTTTTTGACTTTTGTCCTCTCCCGGAGGGGAGGGGGATTTCGAAAACGTTGATAGATATAATTTTAAGGTGAATAAAGACCTAAATTCCTGCCAAGTGCCGTTGAATCCCATCCAGCCGTTCTCACGTGATACCCGGACAAATATAGCGTTACAGACACACACAGAGACAAAATTTTCTGAAGTCATTTTCGGCTTTTGTTGTGTGTGAAACCCGGAAAGTGAAGATATCGCAAAATTTTTTGATTCTGACAAATTTGCAGACAAAAGTCTGATTTTATCAATATAGATATAGTATTGGAAAAAAAAAAGCACTGGTTTCGAAAGAATTTTATTTATTTATTTTTTTTTTTTTTTTCCTTTAGTAAAGAAATTGTCTAATGAAAAGACGAGATTTGAATGCCACTTTTCAAATTGTACATTAAATGTACTTGAAGTCATTTTCATAATATTTTCTATTGTATGTTCTCTCTTTTTTGACAGAAAAAATAAATAAATAAATTTCAGAAAATAGATTTAAAAGAAGTTTTAAGTTTAAAAATATTTAAAAAAAATTTTTATATATATATATTTTTTTTTTTAATGAAAAGTTTTGAAAAAATACTTCACAATTCAGACTCATAAAAAGTAATTAATGTATTTTTTAAAAATCGCTTTTAAAAAGGGGGGGGGGGGAGAGAGAAAATCATGAAAATATATATGTGATAAAAAAGAAAAGTTTAAAATTATGTATGTAGAATTAAAAAAAAAAAATCTATAATAAATGTTCTGAACATGAAAATAAAACATGTCCATTTCGAAGGGGACAATGATTTACGGTGCGCCCCAATTTTTACACTACATATTTCTTTGACACTTCCGTTTCGTTAAATGTCAAAGAAACATTCCTCCACCACTTAAATACGGGTATTGCAACCACTGATCTCTATAGTAATCTGGATGGCGGATCCCGTACTGCCGAAGTGAAGCCTACAAGGAGGAATTTTAGGGTGTAGTTTGGTCCAGATTGGCGACTATATCGCTTCTTTTTATGTTGTTTTAACTCAGTTGGCGAAATTATATCCTCATTCATCATTTTGAATTTTGATTTACTCTGTGTTGTTTTCGCTTAGGCTAATGTTGATTTTTATATTATTTCAGATATATTATTCAGATTTTGTTCCGACTTCAAACATTTATTGAAAGTAAACACATTTATTCGAATATTTAAAATAAATACTTTTATTCTTCTTGAATTAAAAAACTATACAAGAATAAATTAAAAATATGTGAAATTAGGACGTTATTTATACATACTAGTATTAATTTTATTTTTGAGGGAGGGGGGACATAATATTTTTTGGTAAAACATAATTATTATGAAGAATTATTAGTAGTAGTTTTATTTCCAAATTTTAATTTTGAACTATCTAGTTATATAGTTTAGAGATTTTTTTTTTTAAGTGTTTTATAATTAAGAACAAAAATCAATTATATGATTTTTGCAAAGTTATCATTTTTGCAATTATATGATTTTTGGTAAGTTAATAAAATGAATATGCCTTAGATATGTTCAATTAACTTCTAAACTTCTTAGGGTCTAAAACTGCATGTCATCTATTTTTTTCTCTAAAAAGAGACAAGGAAAATTCAGGAGAAGGATTTTTTTTTTCCAGATTTGTGTAAAAATCTTATACAGTGTGTGATATTGAATTATTCAAACAAATTGAAATACCCTGTATGCTTAAGTGCATATTATACACTTAAATATATTGCATAAATTTTCAGGTGATGAAAAATACAACAATATTTTGCGGCAGTAAATGCAATTTAGTGGTCAAAGAATAAATTTTTTGAATAGCGAACGTGTTTTCTGGGACTATAGCTGGCAAATGGGGGGGGGGGGGGGGACTTGATATTTTTTGCTTAAACATAATAACTCTAAGATTCCCTCTCTCTCTTTTTTTTTTTTTTTTTTTTTTTTTAATAATGAATGCATGAAATATTCCTTCAGCATTTCTGTATTGTAACCAAAAAAAAAAAAAAAAAAAAAAAGCATCGTTTATCTATTTTAAAGTAGAAAGCTAAATTAACTGGAAATTCAAATAAGGAAAGCTTTAATTAAATTACCCTTAAAGAAAAAAAAAATCATTTATCTATTACTTTCTCTTACCCATAAGGTAGAGAAAGTACTGTTTTTGGGTCAAATTTTCGAAAGCGAGACTTTGTTATATTTACACGTTTTGAGGTCTCCTGAATACGAAAATCATGTTTTTAGCGGTTGGTCTGTGTGTGTTTGTCTGTCTGTTATCAGCATATCTCAAGAACAAATAGTAGCAGGCATTCCAAACTTGGTATTTTAAATGTGCATCATATAGGGATGCTACAGTAAGCTTTTCGTTAATATCAAGCAATATATACTATTATATAATAAGGAATAAATAAAAATGACCTATTGAATAATGTCTGCAAATAGGACGATGAGACTCCTGATCTGTAGATCTACTAGTTATTAGTTTTATTTCCAAATTTTAATTTTGAACTCTCTAGTTATATAGTTTAGAGAAAAATCTTTTTTTGAAATTTAAGTGTTTTATAATTAAGAACAAAAATCAATTATATGATTTTTGCAAACTAAATAATTATGCATATATTAATAAAATCAATATGCCTTAGATATGTTCAATTAACCTCTAAACTTCTTAGGGTCTAAAACTGCATGTCATCTATTTTTATTTCTCTAAAAAGAGATGGAAAATTCAGGGGAAGGATTTTTTTTCCTCCATATTTATGTAGAAATCTTATACAGTGTGTGATATTGAATTATCACAACAAATTGAAATACCCTGTATACTTAAGTGCATATTATACACTTAAATATATTGCATAAATGTTCAGGTGATAAAGAATAAAACAATATTTTATAGCAGTAAATGCAATTTAGTGGTCAAAGAATAAATTTTTTGAATTGCTAACATGTTTTCTGGGACTACAGCTGGAAAATAGGGAGGGGGGGGGGCAGAGGAACATTATATTTTTTGCTTAAACATAATAACTAAGATTCTCTCTCTATCTTTTTTTTTTTTTTTTTTATAATGAATGCATGAAATATTCCTTCAACATTTCTGTATTGTAACTAATAATAATAATAAAAAAAAGCATCGTTTATCTATTTTAAAGTAGAAAGCTAAATTAACTGGAAATTTAAAAAAGGAAACCTTTAATTAAATAAATTACCCTTAAAGAAAAAAAATCATTTATCTATTTTTAACTAGAAAGCTAAATTAATTGGAAATTTAAATAAGGAAAGCTGTAATTAACTTACCCTTAAGGGAAAAAAAAAAAAAAAAAAAAAAAGCACTATTAAAATTAATGAAATTCAATGAAAACAGCGATGATCGTAATAATTGTCTTTTTTTTTACCCCCTGCTTTCAATAGAAAGTAAAGCATTCTCCTGTAATAACATAATGCAATACAATTAACTATAGTTGATTTAGAAACTGCTTACAAGTAATTCCTGAAATAAGATGGACAATATATCACACTGTTTAATGGCTTCTAATTTTATATAAATATAAAATTAATAAAATCGATTAATTAATACTTTCCATTATGTATTTCAAACTTTATACATAATTTTTCCGTTTTATTATTATTTTTTTTTTTAAAGTTAAGGAGGTGCAATTCCTTCCCGGTGTTCTTGTCATAATATATTAAATATTAACAATATATTTTGCCTTTTAATTATATTAATGTTCTGAAAATTTCAAGAATAATCAATCTACATTTACATCTATCTGTGAAAATTTGTTGCTCTATGAAAAATAAGAAAATTAAACCGTAAAAAGTAAGAAAATAAAGTCATATCATTATAGAAATTCCCATTGAGAAAGCGCTGAGAATTGCTTCCTCGGGTGTAGTAGGGGCGCGGTCAGGCCTTCACCTGCTCTATTGGCGAAACGGAGCAATCGTCAATCCAGTAACCCTATAGAGATCAGTGATTGCAACATAATCATTTCTCTCTCAACACCGATCAATTTTTCCGCTCTTTCATTGAGAAAAATTAGATTCCTCCATTCATTACTGCGTGCAGCGTCCTCTGGTGGAATAAATAGAAAGGAGAAACAATTTTTAAGGAAAGTTTTCGACAACTTATAATTAAAGGGAACGTTCATGGTTCATTTACTTATGGCATGCATGAAGCTAGAGTAAATAGGGGGTGGTCCCTCTATCTTCATGACTTATGGAGATTTAAAATACTATACCGATGTAAAAAGATTTCTCAGGTTATTTTTGATAAGCATAATATCAAATTTTATCGGCGTATACACATTTGTTATACACATTTTTGACAGAAAGATATTTTTATATGTTTGCTTCCGTAAAACTGCAACACTACAAAAAATGGAAATAAATAACCAATGCCAGATCAAGAATGAAAATAAAAATAAATAAATAACTTTAATTATGACTCAATTTTCAGCACCCTTTTATCAAAGATACATAAAGCGTTTAGGAAAAATCATCCCAAATTCAAATAGATGTTTCTCGTCCATATTTTATCATAAGCCTTTATCGTTATGGGATAAATGTACCCCATCCTTAAATCATAGCCTCCGAAACTAGATGCCTGTCGCGGTGTCGCGTGGCTCGAAAACTTGGCAACAGTTCAAGAGGTAGACAGCGCCACCTGGTGCAGATTACGCGACTTTTTTATTCAACAGCCACCAACAATTTTTGAAAGCGGCATATGATATACGTAAAAGGCGAATAGAATCGAAGAAACGTCGATAAGATATATCATATATCACTTCTTAAAATTATTGGTGACAGTTGAATAAAAAAGTCACGCAATCTGTACCAGGTGGCGCTGTCTACCGCCAAGTCTCCGTTCCTCGCGGAAGGCATCTAGTTTGGGAGGCTATGCCTAAATAATGTTGCCAGATTGGGGACTTTTTTTTATCCACTATCCACCACTAAATTTTAATTGTAACGGCTGCCTAATCCGAATCACTTTTAAGCTTAATCGTGCATTATGTATATCAAATATCACTTCTTAAAATTATTGGTGGCAATTTAAATTAAAAAAAGTCTCCAATCTGGCAACACCATGTCTCTAAAGAAAGTTTCCAAACAAAATAACCATCGTAAAAAAAATCCTCTCAACATAAAAAAAAAAGTAAATAAGTAACAAATAACAAGAAAGTTAAAAAAAAATTGTAAGAGCAAAAATAACTGTTAAAAGAAAAAAAAGACATCGTTAAAATGACTATTGTTTAATAATAACAAGAATTACTCTCATTACATTGTGAGGAAAAGAAATGGCTCATTTTATGGTTTATCTTTATCTTTTTTTAATTTCTGAAAACCAACATAACTATAAAATATCTATATATTATCATTGTCAACATTTATTAATATTTTAACTGATCCCATCCACCAACATTGGCCAATATTTTTTAAATCGAATAATAAATCCACGCATATAATAAAATAAGATGTTTGTGTATCATTGTGTATGTATGTCCAGAGCATTTTACGAAAATGGCTGATCGCAGAGCTACACAAGTTTGCATGGAGGTTCGTAATGACCTCTCCTGATGCACCTCGAAGCCCGATTTTCGAATTTTTGATTAGTTTTCTTTTAATTAATTAAAATGCGAAAATAATAACCTACTAATTTCTGATAAATTAGTCAGTTAAATTTTATCCATAATTTAATTGTTGCCAATTTTTTTCGACAGAATAAAAAAAAAAAAAAAAGTACATTTACTTAAAATGAGGCAAACAAATTAGAAATATCAGTCGTATCGTTACAAATAAGGTACCAAATGAAAGGGGCGATTTTTGTGAATCCGACGGATTAAACAGCTTATCGATCGGACAATTTGATTTTTTTTAAATTAACTAAAGTATGAATTTTAGGTGGCAACAACAGAAGATTGTATGGAAACCGTTTGCAGGGAATATATATATATATCTTTCTCTTTTGCAAGAGATCTTAACTAACCAATTTTTTTTTTATTTTTTTTTTTTTTTGGGGGGGGGGGGGGAGCCCACTTAAAAAAAAAAAAACACTCTTAAGTGGATTTTATTAGTTTTTTTTTTTTTTTACTTTCTCTTACCCATAAGGGTAAGTATTGTTTTTGGGTCAAATTTTCGAACGCGATATTTTGTTATATTTACACATTTTGAGGTACCCTGAATACGAAAATCATGTTTTTAGCAAATGGTCTGTGTGTATGTCTGTTATCAGCATATCTCAAAAACAAATTACGGCAGAAAGTTCAAACTTGGTATTCTAAATGTGTATCATATAGGGATGCTATAGTAAGCTTTTCGTTAGGATCAAGCAAATGGTTCGTGTACAGGAACAATCAAGAGAATTCTAATACATTACGTCTATGGGGGAAATTGCAGGTAAGTAGAGTTTAACGTCTATAGACTGCACTAAACCAAATGAAACGAATATATATTTTTTGTAAGAGATAGATAACAGCTAAAAAAAATTTTGTGTATGTAGGAGCCTCGCCTCCCCCCGGGGGGGAAAGCCCCCCTCGAGGGGAGTAAATTTTCATGATGGGTATCTTTCAAAAGAGCTCGCCAGTACCTTTAAAACGAATGGTTGAACCACCGATCTGCGATAATTTAAAACAAAGTTATCGATTTTTTTTTACTTTTAACGAAAAAAAAAACTGATTTTTTTTTTTTTTTTTTTTTTTTTTTTTAATTATATTGAGAATAAAATGGACTTTTTTTGGATATTTAGTGTTATACTACTACTCTAATATGGAAATCGTCTGCATTATCATAAAAGATAATTTTTTTAAATAATAATTTTAATAAATTATTTTTTAATAGCCGAATTAAATTCTATATAAATGCAGGTGTATTAAAGGAACGGGGGTACCGCCCCCCCCCCGTAAGAGAAAGTCGTGTGAGTGACACACCAGATTATCATTATTATTTTTTTTTTTTTTTTTAATCTTTTACTTTTTGTAAATAATATCTATTTCAATGTAAGAAAAATGACTTATTTCAACCATGTATCTGCAAAATCTCTTTTGAACGGAACAGTTTTGAAAAAAGAAAGATGAGAATAAATTTAAAAAATGAAAGTCATTTTGGTGTTTCTTCACGTTTTGGGGACCCCTGAGTTTTATTTATTTATTTTTTTTTTGTTGTTGTTATTTTTATGGTGATGTATGTATAACTGTATACAGTTATAAGGGTTAAAGTAAGGGTTTCGGACCCGACCACATATCCCAAAAAAACTCGGGCAGGTTTTTTTGAGTTTAGCCACTTAAAAAGAACCTTGGGTTTTTTAAATCATTCTTAAGAAATAATTTCCATTTCGACGTAAGAAAAATTCCTTTCATTTCAGCCATCTATCTGCAAAATCTCTTTTGAATGAAACAGTTTTGAAAAAAAAAAAAAGATGAGAATAAATGAAAAAAAAAAAAAAAAAAAATTGCAAGTCATTTTTGTATTTGTAATTCATGATGTAAAAAAAAAGTAATAATTTGCTTAAAACTCAAGGATTTAACAGCAAATATTAAACATAACTAACAAATATAATATATTGATCTTCTAAGGTTCGATACATGCTAAAATGAGGTTTTATTATTGCCCCTCACAAACTTCAAATTCATTTTTTTTTTTTTTTAAGATTTAATTTTATAAGAATGATCTTTTTATAAATTTTTTCTGTATTTCCAGAATTATTTTTAATGATTACCTACAACTTGGTTTAATGAAACACTATTAACTTGATAATAAGCATTTATAAACAGTGACTAATAAAATGGAAGGTGTTACATTATTATTTTCTTTTTCCCCACAAAAATGTACCCCCTAAAAATTAAAACCTGGATCGACTCTTGACACTTAAGTTTAGAATGCTGGCAGTGATAACATTGTTTTGTATGCCCTTATTAAATAAGTTTTCAAATATGAATATAATATGTCAGTATCAATATTTAAAAAAAAAAAAAAAAAAATTAAATAGTTTTTTTTTTTTTTACCTTATCCATATAAAAACACATAATTATTTGTGATATGAAAATTGTACATAGAAGGATTAAAATATCTTGCTTTTTTTACTAGTAGTTTTAATTTTACGCAAAACAACTTAATAATAAAAATTAAAATTAAATTCAAAATTGTACTATTATAACAATATAACGTATTAAATTATGTTTATTATATACCTTATATATTGATTTAATTGTTATTGAGTTAATGCATGAATGAGTTACAATCAAACATTAAATCAATATATGTTATGAATATTTCCTTAAAAATCAATCCTATTTATTATAAATTTTTATAATGTGTGAAATAAAAGATTTTTAAAGTTACAATCTTCGGAGATAAACATTCATTTGAATAATACTTAACTCTTATCTTAATAATTTAAATAGTCATGTGGTAACTTATCAAACAGTCAAGGTAATTTTTAGTTCAACTGGGAAGCTAACAGTTTTACCCTATTTCTTGTATACCCAGAACTACCAGCAAAGGTCACAGCTCACAGCTGAGAGCTGACCCATAAATTTTAGTTATGTTGCGTAATCTGTGGAAAAGAATAGTTAATGGCATTCAACTAAATTCGTTTTAAGACATTATACTGACTACTTGGGAAAAGTCAAAACATGTGAAAGCTTAATTTTCAAATACAACAGAGAAACGAGCAAAAAATCCCGTCTTGGCTTACACTCACTACTCACAGATGACACACCTCAGTAATTCTAGCTTTAATAAAACTAATTACAGTCGAACCTCATTAACATGAATCTCAAGGGAATGTTCATGTTATCAGTAACTAATCTTCCTATAACTAAACTAATCTTCAATTTGACGGGGATTGTGGAAACAGTTCATGTTAACAGTAATTCACGTTAAGCATGTTCACATTAATGAGGTTCGACTGTATTATCATTATCCTTTTTTATATAAATGAGAAATAAATAATAAAAAAAAGAAAATTAAAATTATGGCTGAAACAGAATTTAATATTAAGCGAGAAGCTTAATATTATTATTCCTTTTTTTTTTTTTTTTTTTTAATTGTATGCTTTCATTCAAGGTACCCTACCACAAAATGATGCTGATGCTTTTTGTGACAAAAATAATAATTCTTTCATCCTAATGAATCTATCTTTTACAGATTTTAATTTATGACAAAGGCTTGCTATACATATAAATATTTTCCAAAAACCTGACCAAAACATCAAAAACATGTTTGCACATAAATAAATTAATTCCATTAGGTTACAAAACAGGTATTTATACAAAAGATAATGATTAAGTCAAATAACATAATTTCAACTCATTTGATATAATTATTTAGTACTTTAGTATTAACCCCATGCCACTGTGGTTTATGGGTGTACATAAATTGTATACATATTTTTCGATTATAGGATACTGATATTATACCTAAACAATGTGTACCTATAACATTTTAAAAAATGCTTATTATTGTGCATACTATTACCTAATAATGATGATTAATCGCTGGTATATGGCTAATATAAAAATATCAATTGTTCTATTAAACATCCATCCATCTTTTACTTTCTATGGTCCCAGCACAAATTGTATTGAAATAATGTTTAAGAAAAGTCCTTTTCGCACATTCATTGTTGTAAAATTTTTCTCCCAACCAAAACGAAATTGAAAGTCAAGTGGTTCCATGAGTCATACAATATGGAATTACTTCTTTTATCCTAAAATCACTCTTTTCCTTCTTCATGGAGGATCAAAATTGTGATGGCATGTCTCTAGACCATCCTCAGAGGTGAGCTCTGGAGAGCCAGCAATTGCCCACCATGTAGCACTAATGTGACGTAAAACCCCCCACCAAACCTTATGCCATTTTAGGTGAAGAACAGGGATCATGCAGATATTGTAACATGTATGTGCATGTGAATTACTGAATATGGAACGGGTGTTGCTACTTGTAGAATAAGTTACTCTACTTTGTGTAAAAGAAAGGATAGATGCCAGGGTTGGGTTTTTGACATTACAAGGATATAATACTGGTTTAAATTGTCAGAAACCTCTACCATCAAAAACATACATCGACAAAACATGAACTCTATAGATGAGTTAGAATCTGGTCAGAAATTAGTAATATTTGCTATGTATAAGTTGACGTTTGTAAATTAACAGGTCTTAAAACAATTTTTAGATGATAATAAAAATTTAGGTAAATATATTGATTTCAAACCTAAGATATATATCTATACAAAGCATACATAGACATATTTTGTATGTTTATGTTTATTTATATTAATATTTATGAAATTCTAAAATTCCAAACTTAATTATGAATTTTAACATTATATATAAACTTATAAGCCAAGTGTTAAAGACAGAGGAACACTGGTTTTAAAATAAATAACAATTAAAAAAAAAACATAATATATGCAGTACGTAATATGAATTTGAAAATAATTATATTTATAATCCATATTTATTACACTTATTATTTATCAATAATTTATCTATTGTGTAAATATTTGTGCCTGTTTACAGTTTGAACTAATAAATTTAAAAGAAATGTGTACGATTAAATATTAAATAATTTAAATAGGGTCCAGAGAGCATTTATATTTCTCTTGTCTCACAGTCACTATGAGAATTTAAGAAGCAATTCAAGGTTGTTTAACATTCAAAATTATTGCACTTGCAGTCTCAGCAGTCATTAAAAAAAAAAAAAGTATATTTTTCTACAAAATATTAGGTAAACATTTTTATTTTATTGGTTAAATGCATAATACTAAATAAAAACACAATATTAAAAATTTTTAATGCACATGAATATTAATACTTTAATGAATTTTTAAAAGCCTAAAATTTTGTTTTTATATTAATAAAGATATTATAATAATGTTTCACCAAAAACCTTAATTTGTTTACTTTTTAAAACATACTTATAAATAATATCTTATTAAAAACATCTAAAGTGCCACATAATTTAATTTAACATATAGTATATTAAGCATAGTTGTAAATAAATTCGGTAGTAATATATGAAAGTATCACACCCTATTTTGAATAAACATAACTTAAACAATTCCTAATGAAATTTTAAAAGCCTAAAGATTTTTTTTTTTTTTTTATATATCAATCAAAATGCTATAACAATGTGTTTTTCAAAGAACATCAATCTATGTACTTTTCAAAATATCTTTTAAAACTATATTTTGTTAAACTAAATTTTTATATAACAATTAAATTATAAATAAAGGTTTTTGACATGACAGTTTAAACCATCAAAAACTGCCACATGTCAAAATCCTGCCAACCCTAATAGATGCATCTACTTCAGCCAGCTATCACATTTTTTCACATTCCTGGCTAATCTGTCATTTTATAGTTAGCACGTGTTTAATTTCAAAAGTGTTAGCTTTTCATTTAATACGTTCTGCACCTTATTTTATGCACTAATTTTATATCTGTACTGATAAGTATAAAGGATTTAAGTCCATATTCTTGATTTTTCAGGAGACGAAAAATAAAATTAAACTAACTAAAAACTATTCAGAAGAATAGATTAGGAAAAAGGGATTAAGTTGATTTATACCCTTTATACCATTCAGTGATTGTCAATCTTCATTTAATAAAGGGAAAAAATTGAATTAAATATTTTATACCAAAGATGAATGCTAAATTTCTGACTTGAATCTTTTTTTACCAATGGATTTTCTCAAAGACTCAATGACATGGATTTAAATCCTTTATACCAATCGATAGAGAATTTTTTTCTGGGTCTGACTATGTACTTAACCAGAGGTTAATTCAGAAAAAGTTTAGTGCCGCATTGAGGCACTTTCACAAAGTCAATTTTTAGCAATGAGGTACCTTCACAAATTCAATTTTCAGCAAAGAGGTACCTTCACAAATTCAACTTTCAGCAAAGAGGTACCTTCACAAAGTCAGTTCTCAGCAATATAACTGTACACTAAAATATTTTATAAGCTTCACTGCATCGAACACAGAAAAATATCCTGAATTTGAATATTTACTGGAGACAATGATAAATATCTAAGTAAACACCTACTTATCTTACATATAAGAAACAACTTAACTCGCCCATATATATATTTATTTTTACAGCTGTTTCATTTTATTTTTTAAATGCATTAAAAAAAAAAAAAACTGCTTTACGTATTTTAGTTAATTGTTCTGAAGTATCATTAATTTTCACAAACTTACTTGATGTTTTCACAAATTATTTTATAAATTCACAAATGGGGTATCATTTTTAAAAAGCTGGATTAATCCCTGTTAACTCAAAATTGACATTTTTGGACTTAAATCCTTTATATTTATCAGTACAGATAAGTATATTCTGCGAATTTTTAAATGTCAAAATTAATCTGAACTTTAGAAGAAAGGCTTCACGGGATATATGAGTTTGAGAAAAAAATTAACATAAATAAACATTTAGGCATAAAACCTTAAAACTCTGAATTTGATAACAACAATAATAATAAAACATAATATATGCAGTGGAATTAGAATATATTCAAAAAAGAAAGGAATTCTGATGAGTACGGATCTTCTGCAAAAAGAGGAAAACTAGCAGAACTGATAGTGAGTAGGAAAGAGAGCAGGTTGCTGCTCCAAATATTCCTGTGGATGGGAATATTCTTTGAGAGAAGGCCCTTGAAGTAGCTGCCTCAAATGGAATGGATATATATATATATATATTTTTTTTTTTGCATCAAATGGGTAAATTTCACATTTTAAAATTCACCAAGGATTGGTACCCAGGAAATTATGTAGCGAAAATACCACAGTAACAGTCCAATTTGTAAGTAGTCAATACTCATGTGATAGAAATGTGGTTAGAAAAACGTCTGAAGTTATTAGACAGATATAAGAATCGTTACATCTATAACGTAGAATGTAGACGAGACAGGACTGTTTCATAAAAACAGGAAGAGAGAATGCTAGTGTTTCAAGTTGAGTGTAATGATGATAAATATTTGAAAGAAAGACTTACAGCTATGCAAAAATAAAACAATTCTGATTTGAAAAAAAAAAAAAAAATCGTTATTGGTAAATTTGCTATACCTTGATTGTTCAGCTGAAGACACTGCCGTAGCAGTCTACCATTCGAATGTCAAAGTATAGGTGAAAAATATTATTTTTACAAAAAAATTTTGTGAAATCGATAGATCAATAACTCTTAAAAAAGGAAATTCTG
Source organism: Salticus scenicus (assembly GCA_963930645.1). Taxonomy (NCBI): domain Eukaryota; kingdom Metazoa; phylum Arthropoda; class Arachnida; order Araneae; family Salticidae; genus Salticus; species Salticus scenicus. The sequence goes on along the minus strand of OZ005650.1, from coordinate 5,642,012 downwards.
TATTGATTGATAATTATTGAGCTCACTCACCAAATAGGTCGTCTTAGAAAAAAAATAAAAGTATTTCTTTACCAGGTAATAGTACAACAGCTGTCGTACAATCTCTTGATGCCAGGATATTCAAACGTTTTTAAAAATTTTACAGGAGAAAGGAAGTGAAAAGATCTTTATGTTTCATGGAATAAAGAAAATAACTTACTGACATTCTGTAGGCTATTTATTTTGTAATTTCAGCACAGCAGGAAGTAACTTCTACAGCAATCCAGAAATTTATTTTGTGAAATAAAAATGATGAAGAATACCAAACAGAAGGCCAAGAAAATAATGATGATGATGCCGATAAAGTGTGGTTGCAAATAGCAGAGGGCAGAGGATGTGTCTAGTGCGAAAATGAGTGATAATTATTTGCTATGATCAAGAAGTTGTGACATGCGGTATTCTAAAGCATAGAAGAAATGTGTGACTTCAAAAAATACAAATATCGCAAAGAAACAGAGGACAACTTTCACGCCAGTGCCAAATGTGTCTGATGTAACTACAGCATTTGATAATGTACAAATTTTTATATATGCACTGCACATGAAATTACAGAAAAAGACCAGAAAATATTCTAAATATGGAAATTTTCCTGTTTAATTTATAAGATAAACGAAAAATCCAACATAAAATCTCTTATTTTTAAAAATAAATATCACTTAATGTTCTACAACTTTGACTTATTTCTTTGACAGTTTGGAAAGTAACAAATTAAATGGCAATATTAAATTAAATAGTGTGTATTAATTCATAAACATTGTTTTCTTCGTATTTTGACTTCCCACATTCATCTTTTCTTTTTCTTTCATGCACCCCATGAAAAATGATAGATCAAAGTTTTACAGTATAATAGTTATCTTTGATTTAAATATGCAAAAAGTGTAAAAAAAAAGCTAATTCTTCACCCTAAAATAGGAAGATGCATTCTTGCATTACAGTTTACAATATTAATTGATTGAAATTTCTTTCACATGTTATCCTCTTCATTTTATTTATTATTTTTTACTCAGTGCCAAATTAAAAAAAGAAAGAGAAAACCAATTTCATTTGGTCTGAAAGAAATAGGCCTCACATCCTAAAACATAAACATTAATAAAATACATTTTTTTTTTATTTCAATGTACTTCAATATTCTAGTCTCTGACACAGAATGGAATTTAGGCTGCTCATTCCCTCTTAAGATTTCCCAGTCTCTGGTCACCCAATCCCATGTAAATCTCTTTATAGAATTAATGACTCGTTACCTAATTCATATTTTTAAATTCCATTTTCACATCCAGAAAATTCACAACTGTTAAATGAGTAACCCGTTTTCTAAAAATTGGATGTTTTTAAAACCACAGCTAAAAAATGAGAAATAGGCACTTTCACATATATATATATTTTCACATATATAAACTCAAAATTCAAATTTAAAAAAAATTAAAAAATAAATTTTTGGAAAATGAGGTTGGACCTGAAAACGGAATTTTAAAATAGCATAATTAGGTGATGTGTCATTCTATAAGTAATTTTGCCCATAGAACAACATGGGCTTTGACTGACCTTGACGATCTGTTTCACACATTGTCTGATTATTACTTAAGATACTATTCAAGTAGAAAATAAATATTCAGTTAAATATGAATAATTAGATGGAATTTCGAGGTAGAAGTGACAGGATAAATGTTCTTAATGAATTTGCTAAGCAGCTTATCTATTAGACCACAATTTTCAAATTAATTGCTCTCATTGTTTTTTGTGTTATTATTAAATGTCAAATATAAATTAAATCTGAGTAAAAACTTTTTATCCAATGCAATTCAATCATTTGGTCATTTGTAGGATGGCCTAAGACATTTTAATTGCATTCAAGATAATTTACATAAATTAACTATGGAGAGATGAAAGCTCAAAATTTATAAAAACACTTAAGTACGATGAAGCAAGCTGACACAAAATATTAAAATATAATAAAAATATTTGAAGAAAAAAAATATACAATTTTTTAAAAATAATTTCATTATAACTCTCAATTAATATATATATATTATAAAATATGCTATAAATATGCAGATGAAAACCTTTTTAAACACATATATATATATATATATATAATCTTTTTTTTTTTTTCAAAATATCCAGTTTTTGGGTATTTACCCAGGCCTCAGGTAAATACCCCAAAAATATTTACCTACCCACTGAGTATTTATCTACTCCACATCACTATATATATATATTATTACTAATCATACAGATAAATTACTTTTTTTAGAGATTTCAATACCTTATAATATAATATAGACAAGTGCAATCTTAATAGTTAGAATAAAATACATTATTTGATGTATAACAGCGTAATCTTAAGAATATAGTATCATAAATTTCCCAAAATTTTTGCATTCAATATATGCAAACACCGAATTATTATATTGTACATAATATTATCATACGATAAGAGGCTTATAATATTTAATAACACTCTACCAGATGTTAATCCAGAACAAATTTAGTGCCGCACTGAGGCACCTTCACAAAATCAACTTTGAGCAAAAAGGCACATTCCCAGCAATATAGCTGCACACTAAAAATTTTGCTACATCAAAAAAATAATAAACACCTCTCATTGGAATATTTATTGTAGACAATGGTAAATATCTCAGTAATAAACACCTTCTTATCATCTTACATGTCATAAGAAATAAAATAACCCATCCCACACATATATTTATTTTTGAACTGTTCCATTTTATTTTTAAAATGGATTTTAAAATTAAACTGTTTTCTGCATTTCAGTTAGTTGTTCAAAAACATTATTAATTTTCACAAACTTACATAATTTTTCATAAATTATTTTTTATAAATTCACAAATGGGGTACCAATTTAAAAACCTGGATGAAACCCTGCCCACTGATCATGTCAGTGGACTAAAAAAAAAAAGATTTATTGTGATTATTATTAAACAATTTACACAAAATTTATTTACGTTAAAAATAGAAGCAAAATAAATAAAATATCATGCAGTAATATTAACATATTTAAAGAAAACATATCATAACACGCTTTAATATTTTTCATTATCATCGATACATATAGATTTATTATTTCAATTTCTAGAACAATTGATAAATAATATACCTACCTGTTAATCATTTTATAAAATTGTCCATAAATTTTAAATATGAATATTAAAAATTCAACGCGGTGTAAACAAAATTTAAACCGGGGATAGAAAATATCAATTTTACCAATACTAATTAAATATACCACAATACATATATAAATATACGGATTTTTTCCTCTAGCCTATCCATATTTACTTTATTTTAAAAAATTATATTTCCAATGAATGTTTTATCTTTTATAAAGTTTGTGCAAATGACATGTCCTAAAAATAATACACAAAATAATTTAAACTAAATTGAACAGAGAAAGTTTAAATCAATAATAAACTGAGAATTTGCATAAAAAATTTTAGAAGAATCTTAAAAATTGTGCAATCTACTGACTAGATATAAATTAGGATAATAAACTGATAAATTACTCAGACAATTTAAAATTAGCAGTTTCATCCCAGTAAAGATTATTAATCTAACGATATTACTTTATTTAAAATGAATAATATAACCATATCTCTTAGAATGTTGTACATTTAATATGCAGCCGAAAATATATTAAAAAAGGGGATTAAAGAGAAGAAATTTAAATTAATAATGAACTGATAAATTACTTAATTTAGAATATTACTTACAGTTAGCTAATCTATTGATTAAATTTAAATTAACAATGAAAATAAAAACAGAATACTGAATAGTTACATAGCCTATTTAGAAGGTTATTTAAAATCTACCTAGTAAGTTTAAAATTTAAATTAATAAATAATACAATACATATAAAATAAGATGTTCTATGGACTAAGAAGATAATTTGAAGTTAGCTAATCTATCCAGTCATAAGTGCATTATACATCTTAATTTTGCAATAAACACAGCTGATTGCATTTGTTTCTTTTAAAATTGCATCTGGAGTTGAAAATAAGCAATCAGTTGGAACTTACCTTAGCCTTATTCAGCTGATCATGTCCACCCTCTATCACAGACAGAGTAAACTGTGAGCATTCTGATTTTATTTTTGATCCTGTCAACAAAGTTGCTTGACCAGGTGATCCCTGGTCTTGAAAATTTGTATCGGATGATGGATCCACTGAGACTCCGAACAGCAGCCGTATTCGGGAAAATAAAACACGTACATTTTCACATTTATTTCTCGGTAAGGATAGAGTTATACTTTCACACATGCCTTCCTTTTCAACTTCTCAGCCATACGTAAACATTCATCCTGACAGATTATGATCACAATAACAAAACAAAACCAACAACACTCGACCCAAAAAACTTTAACGGTGGTTCCGAACGGTAACCGTTAAACTCACAGAGGTAGATATGCAACAGGAGTGATGACTGTTATCAGTACTCGGTGATGACGACAATGTAAAAAGTCCCTCCACGTGACGTCACGGAAAGAGACGATAAGGCAGTGGCAAAAGATTAAACTGATATTTTTTGACCACTTACAAGTACAAGGGAAGTAAGAATCAGTAAAATTGCTACTGAAACCAAACCAAGCTTCAATTAAAGAGCATGGTCGAAAACATAGGGTACAGTAGAAATCTGCTGCAACAACTTCCATGGGGGCGAGATATGACCCTATAATAGTTTGAAACTAAGAAACCGTTTTGTGAAATTCAATTACCACCAAGCGGGTCTCTCAGTCTTAGAAATCAAGTTCTAAGCGCTGACGTCAGGAAAATGTGGATGATGCAGCTTTTCCTAGCTACTATCGATTCATTTTAGAACTGTTCAAGAGATTCATTCCCTTACCAGTAATGCAGCTAAAGTAAATCGATTTAGTTGTTCCATCGATGGGAGCTTGGAGCACAGATTATCATACAGATAGGACAGTGAAGCTAAAACGCGAATCGGAAATATAGTAGCACCACTAGTATCAACAGAGGGGAACTACATGTGTTAAGTCTACATGAATAGCATCTTTGATCGAAAATTGCTTTTCTATTTCGCGAGTAGTTAGTAGCAGGTTAGTATGGGCAGTCTTCTTTTTCTTCACTTTCTATTGTTTTTGAATTCACAAAATTATCCTCAAAACATTCACAGCTATTCTTCTAAGAAATAAAAATACGTGTGCCACTCGGGGACTGCCGCGGTAAAGCTATAGCATAGCATTTTTTATCAACTTATGCAATTATAATTATTTATTTATTTTATTTATGCAGTATTTTTTTTTTTCTTTGATATTAATTCAAGTTCTGTGGGGAGGGGACTCATGTCAAAGTTATGCCTTGGGGGGGACTCATGTCAAAGTTGTGCCTTGGGGGGGACTCATGTCAAAGTTGTACCTTGGCGGGGACTCATGTAAAAGTTGTGCCTTGGGGGGACTCATGCGTGCCTTGGGGGGGACTCATGTCAAAGTTGTGCCTTTTGGGGGACTCGTGTGCCTTGGGGGGACTCATGTCAAAGTTGTGCCTTGGGGGGGACTCATGTGCCTTGGGGGGACTCATGTCAAAGTTGTGCCTTGGGGGGGACTCATGTCAAAGTTGTGCCTTGGGGAGGGTACTCATGTCAAAGTTGTGCCTTGGTGGGGACTCATGTTAAAGTTGTGCCTTGGGGGGGATTTCAATAGATGCACTTTGTTTATTCATATTTAAAACACTTTATACACAAATTTTACGCGTACAGCTATTCACTGTTGTACATAGATGATAGATACCTATACACCTACCCATACAGCACACTTTGTTCCAGCGATGTTCCAGGTACATCGCAACGTCTTGTTATCATCACATCTCAGAGAGATGCGAATAGACCATCGCTGAGACACAGAAACAGATCATCGCTG